>JAPZEB010000021.1:29167559-29180894 GCA_029783705.1 Chaetodon striatus
TGCATCTTGCTCCTATGTAGAAGAGGCGGCGAGGGCCTTAGCGTATCTGTGCCTAGAGGCCCATTGTCTCATAATCCACCCATGGAAACAGGTGGGAAAAAGATGGGGAATGACCAAGAGGCAACCTGAAAATAGCTGAAAAATGAAGCCAATGCAGTAGTGCCAAAAACTGCAGTTCCTGCGTGACCACTTTTGGCTGACTCCAGAAGCGAGTCAATCCCCATAGACCCAACTTTACAGCAGAAATAAAAATGATTACAGCCTGGCACAAAAAATGATTTTGGTCTTCATAGCTAATTTCAACACTTATGACAGCTGTTCTGGGGGTGAATTCTTATACATGTCACTTGTTTAAATGTTATAAAGGCTTAAAATTATGCATATTTAAGGGTGGGATTGCTTAAGTGACAGGCTGTCTGCAGTCATTGCCACAGTGTATGAGTCAAATCCACCCCTCGCCCCTCCACAGCTCCACCTTCACACCACATATGGTTACTGCTGGCTAAAAACAAAAACAAAATAGATAGCGTCCAAGTGGCAACTTCCAGGGCAGAAAAATGAAGCCAGCATATACTGGCAGTTTCTCAAATTACTACTTAAGGCTGGCTCCAGAGGTGAGTCAATCCCCATAGACCCCCATGTTAAAATGTCCAACTTTACAGCCGAAATAAACATGTTTACAGACTGGTACAAAAATGCTGAGGGTCTCTACAGCAGATTTCCCCCTTCATGACAACTGTAGGGCTAGTTAGTTTTTATATAACTCACCTATTTGCATTTTATTAAGGCTTTAAGTTACGCATTATTAAGAACGGACAGGCTGTCTGCTGATAGTGTCCCTGGCTTCCCAAAAACAAAAACAATGTGGTGACAGCCGAAATGACGGACTTGAGGTTTCAACACGGCAGTCACAACCCACTGGGTGACATCACGATAGCTATGTCTATTTTTTTACCGTCTGTGGGAATGACATTCAACAAAGGCCCCAATCCGATTCATGGTCAGTGTCTTAGCCACAGGAGCACCCCAATTTCAGTTGAAAGCTCCAGAAAAAAAGCTAGTAAGTGAACCTTGAGTTTAATATGAGTTTCTGTTGTGTCCTATTATTAAATTAAAAACGTATGTACAGGAGTTGTAGTTTTCACAAACACAGTACTCATTAGCTTCGTACTGTCCATGATGATCATGTCCTTTTGGGGGAGTTGGAGGCCTGTGGCCTGACTACATGGATTTGTTATTCGTCCTTAAGCCTGCAGTGGGTGCTATTCTAAACAACTCCTGCATAGTTTGTCTGATACTTCATTTCATAACCATGCTATTAATGGCAAAGCATTTTTCTGTGGAACTCATCACCTCATCTTCTCTACGTCAGCTCCCGCTCATGCCAGCTGTCAAGTAAAGGAAACTTCTCTGTGCCAGCTTCTCTCTTGCACGGAGTGGTAGTATTTATTTATCAGCACACATAAACTGATGCTGTACCTGTTTATGTTTTATACCTGTGTCTCCCTTTTCTCCCTTTTCACCCTTCCTGCCATCTCTGCCATCTCTTCCTGGGATACCCACATTCCCATCTGCTCCCGGGGGCCCGCTGGGACCAGGTTTGCCAGGCGGGCCTGGTGACCCGGGGACACTGCAGATCAGACGCGGTGCTCCTTTCAGTTTGGTCTCAAACAGCTGTCCGAAGACACAGTGGCACAGACAGACTGTTCCCATCAGCGTCCACATCCTCAAATCTGTAAATGCAAACAGTAAGAGACCTTTACTAAGATCTAATATGCTTTTAGCATATCTGTGATGTGTTTGCACACTGAGATTATTATTTATCTCAGCTCAGTGCTCAATGTATAACATCAATTTCATAAATAAAAAGCAAAATTGTTGCAGAAATTCGGAGCAAAGGGAAAAGAGAGAAAATAAAAAGCGGACAATAAGACAGAAAGAGTGTGTTCTGGTGCCAGACTCTTAAACAGGTTCTGTCCAGAGATGGGAACCAGTTATCAGTTTTAACAATGTAATAAAACATTTATAATGGTGTTGTCATGGCCGCAGACAGAACAAAAGCACATCCGTGAATCTAATTTGTGATCAAGTGTGCAGCATGAGGCCAGATGTGAGCCTTGTAATGAGAAGCAATTGCTATTTGACTCTTGTCTCACACACTGATGTTCTCATCCGCCACAGAATTGCATGTGAGAGACCTCAAACGAAACCTTTGTCTCCATTCCAATTTTTTTTTTGCCTAAACATTCCCAAGTTATGACATAACATCCAGCACAATTTCTGTCAGGGGAACCTAATCATGAAGCAATGGCACTTCAGCAGACAGAAACATTACACATGTATGTTACAGGAAGAGAGAGACACGATCTCATCACGTGTAATCATGTGTAACTGTGCTCCACTAACAGAAAATTACCAGGAGGCCAAAAGTTATGAAGATCCAGCAGTGGTGACAGAGGGACTGCACACACAAATTCCATAATAATGCCATCTATGGAAGCTTTCCAACAAGATGATTGCTGCTGGGAGAAAATGTTTAGGGAGTTTCACCAAATGCATAGAAGAGATTTATGGATGTAATGCTTGTTCTTTGCATTTTTGTCCACGTGGGTGTGAGAATGTGAGTTTTGCATCTGCTCTTTGGCTGCCTGTCAGTGGGAGCGTCGGAACATGTGTGTCAGGTTTACAGAGAGGGATCATCCACTTCTCTGTCTTTCAAAATAAGTGTGTCTTTTTTATTGCAACATGTTGTCCTTGGCACCACACACTCTGTCAGCGCAAGATGCCAGGATTATCAGACAAATGGTGCGTGTCCTAGCGGGACAGTAAACACAATGAGATAAACAGGAAAGACACACAGACGCATGGACATGAAGAAGCTGAGGTTGCTCTGTAAAACACACAAAGCCCCTTCCATGCTGAGCATGTTTTTGATTTTGAGGGTAATGACCTGGCCACGGAGCCAGTGTGAGGTCCTGTGAGAGAGAAACCCCGCCCGCCAATTCCGCTCTGCAGCAATGATGTCAGCATTAGTAGAACTGCTATTATTAAAGAAATGGTCGTTTCTGTACACACACAGGTGCATGCATGACGACATAAATGCATGTAGAAAATGCTCTTACATGTACATAAGTCATTAAATTATAGGTTACATCTTTAAAAAGGAAAATCAGTTAACTATAATTTCAAAATAAATCCATTATTATTCTTTTTTCTTATAATAAGTTTGTCTTCCATCAGGAGTCCCTTTAAAAACAGTTAAATATTTAGCCGCTCATTGTCTTCTCCTCCCTAGTTAACAGGTGGAGCAAGGCAGATTCTACAGATGAAATGAAAAGATTGTGTTTGGCTGTCCTTCACTGAAAATGTCTGTGTCCACTTTAAGCAGTGGCAGCCTCTATGATGGCCTCTGGGTGTTTGTAATTGATGTCAGACTCCAGTTTACCAGAGATTCCCGAGGCGGAAGTTGGTTTATAATACCAGGTCATCATGTTGGAAAAGGTTTTGAAAAGAACAAATCAGACATCAGGGAGATATTTTACCACATATATTTGGATAAATGCAGTTACACACACTCAGAAGCCATGCACGCATGCATGTGAGTACAAGTGTACACAAACACTGACACACACTGACAGGTATTTGCAAAGTTATTTGAGGTGTTTGCTCAGCAAGTTCTGCTGCAAATCCTACAGACAGCAGTTTTTCTATTATGTCCATCATTTTTGTTAATTCTCTGAATGAAAGATGTTCTGTGAAAGTCAGCAAACAGTACAGCACAGAGATATGAAGTCAGTGTTCTTACCCCACAGTTGGCAGCTGTTCATCTCCAAAGCTGAAATCAAATTTCTCAGTGAGTATCTTCGTCCTATCTGCTCAGATCCCGCTCTTTGTGATGATCTGACCCCTTCGTTAACATGTTATTCGTGTTTTTTTATTCCTGCTGTGCTCTCAGATGTCTGCGTGCAGAGCTCAGCTGCTTCTCTCACTGCTGACAGCGTCTTGCAGTGCAGCAGCAGTCCACACTCACTCCATCCAACCCTCCCTCCCCTTATCCACTCCCTTCTCTCTGCCTCATAAACTTCCCAAGGCAAACAACTATCATCCAGAGCAGCACAGCATGTACATACAGAATCTACTCCATTATGTCATGGATGAAGACTTCTTAAATATGAGACACCCAGAGTAGAAGTCAGCTGCTTGGATTATCAATAAGGGCTATTGTTCTGTAAAAAGTCAAATTAATAAATGGGATAAGTCATTTGTGCCTTGTTGACCTCAGTGTTTGTATTTCTGACACTCACCCCTAGATGGGGCCAGAACTAATGTCAGGAGGAGCGTTGGAGGACTTCCGTGCCACATATGGTTAAACTGAGGCCACCTTTACAGAGCCAGCATCACAATAGTGTATTAACATGACTAGTCACTGACAATTAAGTTATCATTTTAACCAATAAAGGTCTTAATGCTTGTTTGCTTGTTTGTATCAAAAGCTATCATTCTGCAGTGAGTGCCTCTGTCTTGGTTCCTTTGCTGTGTCTGCTTTCTAACTCCAGAGCTGCAGACCTTGATTGAGTGCAATCAGCATCATGTTACACACCTGGGGCCAGTGCGCCCCCATGTACATATAGACAGAGCAGTCAGTCTGGTGTTGGCAGGACTCCTCACCAACCCTTTTTGATTTTAGTTTTTTTATTGTTCCTATCTATTTGGTGACTTGCTTTGATTAGTTTTTAGTTGATATAACACTTCCTTTGTTAGTTTAACCGTGTGTCTCCCACTCTTTTCCCAGCCCAAGAGTTGGGCTGTGACAGAGTTGGAAAACAAAGTTGTGCTTCACACACTTACATAAACTCTTTTGGACATTTCTGAAGAATTTTGTAAAAAACTTAGATCATTTATCTCTCCGGGCCTCAGACAGTTATTTAACAGAAACCATGTGAGAAGTTTAGAGCGGAAATGTGTCTGTGGTAGAACTGCTAACAATTCATAGACAGCCGAAACATGACAAAAGGCTTCAAACAGACACTGCTGTTTAGTGAGGGGTCAAAATTCAAACTGGTCGGGAACCACTGCTTTAATCTTTGACTTTGTGGTTTAATATATAGGCCAGTCACTATTTTTTGTAAATTTTGAATCTGCAAAGTAACTGGTAACTACAGCTGTCAGATAAATGAAATTAAGTAAAAGTATATCTTTCCATTTGAAATTTGAGTATAAGATAACAGTAGCAGAAAATGGAAGTACATTTGCATTGGTCAAAGAAGTATTTAGAGCCTTTACTTGAGTAAAAGTAGCAATACCACAGTGTAAATTCACTTCACCACAAATAAAAGTCATTCTGCAGAAGATGCCACTTATATTTGACATAATTAATTTACTGATTAATTATTGATGCTGATTCATGAGGCGGCAGTAGCTCATGGACCAAGTATGGAGCTAGACTGGTAACTGTAGAGGAGCCAGTTCACCTCCTGGTGGCACCTGCTCTACCAATACAGAACACAGATAACAAGACCACCACCGCTGGCACTGCCTTGTTCTTGAGCAAGGCACTTAAGCCCAAACTACTCTGGGCGCCTGTTTTGAGAATTTCTCTAGTGTTTGATGAGATCATTTTACCTCTGTAGGCCCCAGACTGTTATCTAATCAAAACCATGTGAGAGGTTTAAAAGGAAATGCATCTTTAGTGAACTACAAGGGGCCCCAAAGAGACACAGGTGTTTTCTGAGGGGTCAAAGGTCAACCATTGGGAACCATTGGTTTAATACTCAACAGTGAACAGTAATTAATAACTTTATTACCTACTTATCTTTTTATTTGAATTCTTACACTGCGAAGTAACTGGTAACTACAGCTGCAGATTTATGTTGAGCAGTAAAAAATATATTTCCCTCTGAAGTGAGTAAAAGCATCAGAAAATGGAAATCTTTTTCAGGCTGTCACGAAATCTCGACTAAAACCTAAGGGTGAACATGCTTTCGCAGTTGGAGCTCCCACTCTTTGGAATCGTTTTCCCTAAGCTATTAAAAAGGTTGAGTCAGTGGATGTTTGTAGGAAGCTGTTAAAAACTAATTTGTTATGTAAGCACTTTGTTTTATAATGTGTACCTGCCCTCTGTACAGTTTTGAAGTTATTTTTATTGTTATTCTCTGCACAATTTTAATGTCTTTTATTTTCTGTTTCTTCGTGTAATTGTTATTTTACCTCAGTGTTTTTATTGTCCAGAACCTTGTAACTCTTGTTTCAAAAGGCGTTTTATAATAAAATGTACTTACTTACTTTCTAAATGTAAGTACCTCGAAATTAAATTGTACTTCAGTACAGTCCTTGAGCAAATCTACTACTACTGATATGCACTGATTTAGTAAAATGCTAACTGCTAAATTTACTTCCTGGCACAAGTTTTAAACGCTGTCTCTGTGATGACAGATATACAGTATGGAATTATAATGGACTTCACTTAGCCTCCTATTTATACTCATAATTCACAGCAGCCCTAAGACTTCGTTAAAACTCACACAGCAGCTTCAGCCATGTTGTGTCCAAACAGAATGGGTCTTTATTCAGGAAGTGAAAGAAAAAAAAGATTGTAATCAACACCCCATTTAAATACAAAACCAACAAAAATAAAAATAAACATGATATTCATTTTGCATATCAAAGAACCATTCAGTAATAATTACAATCCAAACACCCCATAAACCACTTTTGTGAATCTATACACAAACTCTGATTTAGAAATTAGTCACTTTAACAATAAAATTACAAATATTTAGCTTTAAAAATAATTAAACTCAAAATAATATCTTAGCAATTAGCATCTTAAATTTATATATAGTGTATTTCCACATAAAAATACAAAATAATACCAATGACATTTAAATATGAAAAATTATTCCAAGAACTCTGCTACTATTAAATGAAATAAAAACGTGGGATAAAACAAGATGAAATGAAATAGAAATATGCATGAAAAAGTCTCTCCTTTTGTTAGCAAAACACTATCCAAAATAACTACAATCATTTACATCAGTACAAAGATATCTGGATTTAAAAATAGTTGCAATGAAAAAACGGGGTTTATTTTTTTTTTCTGACAGTAAAAAATGACACTGTGGATCAGAAATCTGCAAAATATGCAATGAAAAAAATAAATCTGCATTAAAAAGGTTTACACTGTAGTTCTTACTTTTATACAAACATTAGAAACAGTATTGCACATCACAACACAGATTCGAGGTTAGTCAGCCTTTCAAAATGTGTTATATTCAAGTTTCAGAGCATCTACGAGGACAGGCAGCTGGGGCCTCGATGCAACAGGGGAGAATCTCAAGTGTCTTCCAAGAATATAATAAAACCTTCATGTTTCCTTCCTTCAAATGAAATGTGTCATGTGTATCAAAATAAGAATCAACTGTTTATCAAAAAACTTTGATGTTGTTACTAATGACATGATTCTTTGTCTTTGAACAGAACTTTTGGACGTAATTAGCACAGGGGGGAGAAATAAATTGTATAATAGTCCTATTTAAATAGAAAAATACAATCAAAATCAAATAGTTTTTTTTGTCTACAAAAATAGTGAAATAAATATGATTTTTACAAAAACAAAGACACATACAGAACAAAGTAACAGTGTTCAACATAGAAAATAGAACCTCACAAAAACAGCACGAGTCAAGTGTTACAGGTGACGATATTCAAACATGTTCGCATCATGAGAACTAAAGCCACGGTGGGGACGACGGGAGCTCGCTCTTTAAACGTTCACCTCGATCAAAACGCCGTTCTGACTCCCCGTCCGCACAACATCCAGACTACATTAGAATATATTAGAAAATATTGGATTCCTGCTCTACTCATACAGAACATAGATAACTTAAGACCACTGCGTCACGCTACATCTTAAATAAGTAATCATGAAAAAATAAAAATTTAATAAATCATCTGTAGAATTATAAATAGGTGGAGGTTTCAGAGAATCTGCACTGAAATCACTTAACGGGGTGGATAAGAAATAAAACAAGCGGGGATATAGAAAAGTAGTGCATAATATATATATTATAAAAACATGTTGAAGGGCCAGTGATGGGTAAGTAGTTGACACAAACAAATTAAATTATCTGACTCAACTATAAGTAAATAAACGTAAAGTTTCATTACGGTTTTGTAACAGTACACACTTGACGCCTGAACACCGATACTGAGGAGCACACACCGGGGCGTGGAACACAAAAACCACGACGACACAAGAGCGACACACTTGTACAGTACCAAATGGATGGCTGGGCCACCATCCTCACAAAAAGATTGTCCCTAAATATGTTTTTTTAGAGTAATTCAAGGGTTCACTGTGGAAATCAAACAACACAAACAGGGAGAGGAGAGTTTCGTCTTAAGCACGCCAAGAGACCAAGTGTCATCATCCTTGTCGTAAAAGCTTGACTAGGAGATGAAGATATACTTTTATCTTTCAGTAACTGAGCCAGAGTTCCCTGGTTTTCACAGAGCTGCAGCCAAACAGCATGAAAGCCTGACTGATTCAACGACTTATTGAAAGAAGTGAAGATGTTCTTTAAGTCCACTTTCCCAGTTAAAGCTACAATAGGTAACTTTTTAATAATAACTTTGTTTTATTTGCTGAAACTGTGACTAAGTCCTGACAGGAGTGCTCTAGGTTCTCATAGTGCTCCTAATAGCACATGCAAGAAACCACCTCGTTTGAATGAAAACAACCAACCAGAGTTGGCAAGAGTCTCTAACGCATATCAATCACTGCTTGGCACATGCTGCCCATCACTAAGGCCTAAAGTTATGTATTCTTAAGGGCGGGGCCAATTTGAGCGACGTGCTGTCTGCCAATAGTGTCCTTGGCTTCTCAGTCAGATCTAACCCTCACTCCACAGCGTCAGCCTCCTGCCCAAATATGATCACGTCTGGTTACAAAAAAACAAGATGGTGACAATTGAAATGCTGAACACTGCAGTGAATGGGAGTGTGCTACATCAATTTTCTTTTACAGTCTATGGTCATGCCTTTGCTATCTCAGTATCTTCAGCATGTGGCTTCAGGAGAAGATTTGCAACCACAATGGCTAAAAAACAGCAATGAAAAAACTGCTCATCCCTTCTTTGCCAACAAATATGTACAAGGCTAAGTAAAGTAAAAAGAAGAAGATCGGCATTTAGGTGAAAGCAAGCTCTCCATTGTCGGACTTCTTCTTTTTCTCTTTGTCTTTGCCCCTGTCTTTGGAGCTATGTTTGCATGTGCGTGGGTGAATATGGACAGCTTTTATGGTGCCCTGTCATTGCATCATGCTGGCAAAGGGGCTAAAATCAACACGTGCACCTGGATGTCATATTTCCATCACTGCTGAACAGAGCTGTAGCCGATAAATACATGTGACTATTGCAGTCATTTGACCCAGGAGTGAATGCAGATTGTGTAATTTCCCATTTTGTAAAAGAGCCAGATGTTAGTGGGTGTTTTGTGCAGTGGGAAAGGGGCTTTAGAGAATCCTCCTGGCTCTTATTGTTTTCATTCAGATGCGATGGATTCTTGCAAATGCTGTTAGGAGCACTGGGAGGATCGAAAGGAACATGATTTTTTCACAGATTTTCTGCCTCATGTACTACTGCCAGGACAAAGTGACACTTTCAGCAAATATAACAAAAAGTAATCTTTTGTAAAAAGTTACCAACTGTAGCTTTAAGTCTTTAAACTGATCAAGTCTTTTGTTTGGTCTGCCGGGGTGATGCTGTCTCAGATTGACCTTTGGAACCACAAAGAGATGCGGGATAGGAAGGGTGAAGGCAGAGTCATTTCGATGGTTAAATTCTCCTCTACATAATCTGTTGGTAACTAAACTAGAGCCTCAGTCTAGACTAAAAACAGTCACACAGCACAGGGACGACACAAACACAAACCACTGAACACCACTCTGCTTCTCAACAGGAGTTTTTTTTTTGCCATACAAGCCACCGTGTCACAAAATGATGGCGTCCACTAAGTCTACAGTAGAACCAATATCACTTTTTGTATCGTTAAGTATGTAAACGGATCAAACAACAGATAAACATCAATGCATGCAAGTTTAAATACGTTTTTTTTTTTTTAGTTATTTAGCTTTGTCTGATTTTTTTTCCCTCGTAGGCATCTGTAATAGATGTTCATGCTACTCGCTATAGAATTTCTTTTCTTTAATTATAATTTCAGTGGTTTGTTTTTTGTTGTTTTTTCTCAGTGTTTTTCCTGCATGCTAGTTGTGTAGCTAAGCCTACTGTCGTAACATGCACTTTCCATGGCAATGGGGGCCAATAGTGGTTGAGTGCATACTGCATTTCATTTTACATGATTCTGGTTTATAAATGGCATTAAATATAATACCTACACATCTATTCATATATATGTATATATAGCAGCGAAGCTTCTAAAATAGCTTGTTTAAGTATAAATGTTGAATACGGTTAGCAGAAACCAGATTTAATATTTTGAGGTATCACTCTATGGGTCAGTATGAGCGCAGAAATAACCCTATCGTCTTTTTGTTTTTAATAAACTCTCTAACAGGAGGAAAGAGCCCATGGCAACGTTAAAAACAACTGTTTGTTTTGCGGCAGAAAATGTGTCAATTTGTATGTTTCCTATCTTTTTGCTACCTTTGGTTAATGACCTGGGGCCGGCGTCAACATTGGAGAATCAAGGTTTTCCCAGAAACAAGTGTGCACTACACGCACTGTTGGGGTGGCTAGCAGCAGACAAATAGACAGACAAGCTGCCCCCATGCAAAAAACATTCCCATATCTACTTTAAATCTCACATACAAAAATAATAATAAAAAAACCTACAAAAATCAATCTCTTTTTTAAATCTCCTCTTAGAAAAGATGAAAGTACCACAAAAGAGTTGTAGAGTTGTCAGCCTGAGATGTGAGGGGGGTTTTGGTGAAAAACTGAGGCTTGTGGTGTTTGGCTGCTACAAAAGATATATAGATATATATAGTATATACTGTATAGTGTTACGTACTCGATTATACTGATAGCTTAGGAGAGCAGGAGAGGCAGAGCGATGCTCTTTTTCCTGTTAGCCAGTGTTTCGTTCCCCTTCCCTCTGACTGTGTCGCCATGGCTGCGGTCGCATCTCTAGTTCCAACGGAAGTGAATCTGGCGCGGGCGGTCGGCTCCCTCTTTGACCAGCGGCTTATGAAACTCTCGTCCGGCGCGGGAGTGGATGTTGGCCCAGCAGAATTCACAGTAGTACTGCAGACAGGTGACGTTAGCGCAGAAAAAGGGAGCAAATTTCCCTCCGCAACGTGCACCCTGACACTCATCACATAGCTGATCATCCAGGACGTAGGGCTTCACCTCCACCTGCACACACATGTTTAAAATAGACATGGAAAGTGCATTAATACATACAGTAAAATATACGTGAGGGTTCATGAAAGGACAGGGCTTACAGCAGCAGAGACTGGGAAGGAAGCTAATTCAATCAGCTCTAATAAGCTTTGGCTCACCATAGCAACAAGCTGCTGCTTGTCGCACACATGCTCGCATTCATAAACTGTGTGAATGACACATCCTGGTGACAACTTAGTCATATGCATATTATGAAAAATAGGGGAATTTAGGAACTGTTAATGAAGGGGAGGCTGTACCCGTTTGTCAATGTCTCCGTGCTGCAGCTGGACGAATCTCGCACTGATGGCAGCGATGTAACTCTGCTGATTGGAGAAGGCCACGCGCCCCGCCCCCTTGGGGTACTTGAGCTCCGGATCGGTGTCAATACCCGCGTAGCACACTCCACCATAAAGACGATCCATAATCATGGCCAGCTCAACTAGTCAGAGGGTGAGAAGCTGTTAGACTCTTGTTGGAGATGCAATTTGTAATTTGTAATCATGTCACACCCATCAAACATACAGTCAGTCTATTGCTTCATGTATCTCTCTTTCATCGCTGCAAAAATATGAATCTAAAAGTTCTCCTTGAAATAAAAAGATATGATATTGCTTTAGGAAAAAGAAAGTATGTGTAATTACTTGCTCTCAGGGGGCGAGGGACGCCTCCCACAAAGATGGTCTTGCGGGGATCGAGGGGCTGAGATCCGTCCATCACAAAGTCACTGTCGCTCAGGTTCCAAGGTCGAATTTGCACCTGAGGTCAAAGTCAAATCTCACTTTAATTCCACTCTCTCTTTATCTAGGAAAAAAAAAGAAATAGCAGCACTGTGTCTGTTCAGTGTGAGTAAATGATGTCTGACTCACAGGTTTGTCCTTGATGGTGGGGCTGGAGACACACAGGTAGAGCTTCCCATCCTCCTCCATGCAGGCTTCAATCAGAGCCTGCACTGAGCTCTCTTCCTGGAACAGCAGGAATGCATATCCTAGGAAACACACACATTCACAGGCTCAGTGTGTGCATCAAACAGGCTGTGTTAAAGACTGCACACTAACATGCTTTTTTGTACGCTAAAACAGTATCTTAGATATTTTTGTATGTCTAAAACCTTAGTATGAAAACAATAGTACGTGAATTGCACGCTATTTCCCATGAAATATCTCAGTATGCAAACACTGGACACTACACCAGCATAAATATCCCACAGTGCAGTGTGGTAGACAACAACAATCATAACGGACAGCTCTATAACGTTAATAATGCTTCAATTTAAGTATAAGTATATAAGAAGTGTGAGATTTCACTTGCTAGGAATAATGTGTTTATAGAAGTATTTTTAAATTGCAGGTAGAGCTGAGGCTGGCACAGGTTGCCATGGTTACGCACCTCCAACCGGCAAGGAGGCTCTTAGGAAGTGATGGTAATTATAGCCCAGTGCGTCCAAAAAGATACATGCTACTGTTTATTCACACAAAAGTATGTTTAACAATGAAGGGAAGGCTGTACCCGGGTGTGTGGTGCGTAGTATGCGATTTCAGATGCAGCATTTTTAAAGCAGTTGAGAATTGATTAAAAAAAAAGGTCAAAAAGTCCTTCCAAAATACCACATTAAGACACCAAGACCCCGAGGAACACCTTAGACAAATCCATGCAGTTTTTGGTGATTGAATGGATGCTTTTGTTCTGAAACCTGCTGAGAGACAACCTTGTTGTCAATATACCTATGAGAGTTATACATCCTCTGAATGCCTGAGGTCTTGAGTTTGTGATTGTAAAGTTTCATGAGGCTGTGATTATCCTAAAGGTCACAATAGTTAATTTTATACAGTGAGGTCAGGTTTTACAAAATAGTCTACAATGAAATGGCTACTATGAACACTAACATCATCACACGTGAATACAACTGGGCTAAGACTCGTGGGTATCCATAGAA
>JAPZEB010000021.1:29196225-29208860 GCA_029783705.1 Chaetodon striatus
CATTGTGGTGCTACAGAGATGCTCTGGCCTACAAATTATATTTCAGGTATTTCAGGTACATAGGAAAATGCTTGTTTGGTGCAGACCTCAGCAAAAATCACATCATTTTTATACATTTTTTTCTTAAATGAAAAAATGACTTTTTCCTGTGACTCATATTTTCATTGTAAATACCTATCAAAAATATTGATGATGTAATTTTTTTTAATCATATCATCTGGGGATTTGGGGACTGACTTTTTTTTTGCATATCACGCGGCCCTAATTTAAATCACTAAGGAGAAAGGTGGTTAGTTTTTCTGTGCAACAGTAATCTCGTTTTGTTGGCGGTGTTGCAGAAAACAAAATGATTATTGCAATTTGATCAAGACTCCATTGTAACCTTGACAAAGGAAAATAAAGCATTTTATTCATTTTATTCTACAGAACACAATCCAGCAGCATGTGATAACCACTGACAGACCTCTCTCACAGACTTCTAACAATGTCCTTAAATAACACTCAGCAAGGTACGTATAACATGGAGTAAGATTAACTTCTGGTTCCTTAAGGTGTGCACAGAAAAAGCTTTAGCCGTCTTGGCACCTGAAATAGACCTCACCTACAAGATGTTTCCTGAAATGAATTCAGCCCAGCCCCCACTCTGTTACACCTTCAGTGAAACCTGCAGAGCAAATCAGTTCCAACTCCTCCCATCTGATTGAAATGCTAGCAATGCTGGTCCTTTTATGGTAATTTACATCTACACACTGCTATGTGTGTCTGAAGGACCCTTTCTTTCAGTTCCTCTACTGATAATAATAATCACTCTCTTTTAGTTTCTCTGTCACCAAGGGATCTCAACTGAAACACACACAAGCACACACATCTTCATCATTTCCTTTGTCCAGTCTCTAACTCAAATACACCTCTGTTACTGGTTCTTTCCCACCTTTAAAGCCACTGATTCTCACACTGTAACACAAAAACAAAACCCATTCACAAACAAACACACACCGACCCATAATCCCCCAAAACCATCAACATGTAACCCAAAACACATACCTGCAGGGGCAACAGAGTGTTGCTGTTGCTGTCTGTGCGAAACATGTTCTCCTCTATCCAGGATTTAGGCCCCAGTGATCCACCAGAGCGTGGGAACTTGGGAGGAGCAATGATGTTGCTCGAGAAGGGCTTCTTCAGGGGTGAGACGTGGCTGACTGAGCCAGGTACGCCCATGCCACTCCCTCTGCGGTGGTCTCGGCCCCAGGACATCCCCCCGGAGCCCCAGCCGTTCCCCTGATGACTGCCCCAGGGAGACTGCTTCACCATGGGCTGCACACACAGACAGGACAGGGCACAGAAGGTGTGGAGAGACGGGAGGTTAAAAAGGGCACGTGCATCTGTTTCTGTATTATTTCCATTTTATTTTATCCTGTCTTTCTATCCTTTCTTTCCTCCCTGTCAGCTACAGCTTGATCTGCTCCTGTAACGGGTGGGTAGATAAGAAGATTTAAGGCTTTAAGACTAATACTAAGTATCCCGTGCGCTGCGACACCACCAGTGTAACACACTCTCTCTCTACCTGGACCTTGTGTCAACTCTTAAGCATATCATACATCGAATCGCATCGCGCTTAATCTTGCGTGCTCTCACGTGAAAATCCTACTCAGAGGACAATCAACTTTCTGTTTCTCACACACTCAGTGCATGATGTGATCTAAATTCCTCTTCTCTCTGTATTGACTGCAAACAGCTTTGGGATGTCAGGTGGTTGAGTGCTTGAAGAACAGTTTTTATTATATAAAAAACAGGATAATGCAAGTGCTGTTACAGAAGATGAAAGCTCCCAGAGAGTGGGAGAGTTATTTAAAAATATAATAATAATAAAAAGCTTTTTTTTCCATGCTGCATTTTATTATTTTTTCTCCTTTAAAATGTCCAGTGTGTAGGATTTAGAGGGATATATTGGCAGAAATGGTAAATAATATATTAATAGTGTTTACTTTAGTGTATAATCACCTGAAAATAATTCAGTTTTATTTATATAGACCAATATCACGAATCACAATTTGCCTCAGAGGGCTTTACAAACCTGTGGATAAGGAAAAACTCCCCCAAAATAAGAATTGTCATGTTTTTGTTACCTTAGAATGAGCAGTTAATATCTACACAGGGAGCGGGTCCTCGTTTGTGGAGATTGTCATGATGCACCGTCATGTTTCCACAGTAGCCCAGAATGGACAAACCAAACATTGGCTCTACTTAGGGCCGTTTGCGTTAGCCTGTCAGCATTCGTAGTTAGCAGCCCTCGGCCTTGAGCTGAGCAGCGTCAGGAAAAAGCGAGATTTTTAACGTGAAACTGCTTTATTCAGTGTTTTTACCGGTTTAAATAACCAGGTCAGTTTCTTTTGGAGAGGAAGAGACCTCTGTGGATAATTTGGCTCCCAATAAAGACCTCTCCAAGGTCTGAATCTTAAATTATCAGAGAAAACAGGTGAGCACAGATTAGCAGGTGCTACGCTAGCGGCCCATCTCTGACATGCTGGACAGGGCTAGAGGAACACTGATTTGTAACATGAAACTGCTCTGTTCATGGTCTTTTTTTGGTTTAAAGCACCAGGTCCATTTTCTTTTGGAAAGGAGGAGCCTTTCTTAGCGAATAATTCGGCTACCGGTAAAAACCTCTATCTGAATCAAAAGAATGAGCACACATTAGCAGGTGTTAGGCTCAGTGTTTCAACCGGTTATAATCACCTGGTCTGTTTATTTTGGAGAAGAAGACACCTCTGTGGATAATTTGTCCACAGAGAATCTGCAATCATCATCACTAGATGCCACTAAATTCCCCGAAACCTTACACACTGGACCTTTAATTTTTTTTTGCTTTGAATGTGTTGATGCGCGTGTGATAGTGGAACCAACAGGGCTGGTTGTCTTTGTCTTTCTATGACAACATTTACATAGCAGCCATTATCAAAGCAAGGGATTAAAGGACAGAGAAACAACACCATAGATCCACTTTAAAGTACACACACACACACACACACACACACACACATCACATGAGAAACCTGAGGCCAAAGGCTACAAACACATAGGCCCCGAGACCACTGCATAATCTGAACCATCATGTAAGCCTCCATTATTGGTCCTTCCTTGAGGTCTGTCTGCACACACACACACACACAAAACACACACACACACACACCTCTAAGATACTAGACGCCTTCATTTCAACTAAATAAGCTTCCATTTAGTACACCAAACCCTGCAAGCCTTTGTATTCCCACTGACTGAACCACAAGACAGGGATGGTCCGCTGCCATGTGACTGCAACCCACTGCCAGCTTCCACAGAGAACAACAGCTAGATTCAGTGATGCTCCCTTGTTCCCCTGTTCACCCCTCCCCTCCTTTGCCTCGAGAGTAGTGACTTCAGCCCTTGCAGAGGACATGACAAATGCATTATGAGTAACAGAAAGAGCTACTTATACTTCAAAGTCTACTAATGTACACACACAGAACTCCTAAGGCCACATTTACGGTGTCACAAGATGCTCCCTAACCTAAGGAGACCCCGGTGGTGGCCCTCGCCACCCAACCTAACATCATGACTCAAATATTTTAACCAGAATGGAGCTATGTGGGCCTGAGGCCTAGTTTTGGCTCATCAAATGTAACAACAGTGGGATAAATGAGACAGGAGAGCTGCCTCCATGCTGTGTCACCTTCATGTGATTGATGTTCTGTAGCAGCTCACCTGATGTTGGTTGTAGTTGTTCCTCTGCTGCAGGAAGGCGCCCTGCTGGGGATGCATCTGGGGACTGACTGGGGACCTGCGACTCTGCGCCTGCTGAGGGACGTTTATCTGGGGCGAGAAAGGACCGCTGAAGCCCTGCACATTAATCCCGGCGCACGGATTAGCTGACACTGGCGAAAAACTCTGGAAGAAGGCCGGGTTGATGGAGGAGGGGATACCTGGGTAGAAGCTGTTGTCAGAGTCCGTGTTGGGCATCTGGTTAATGGCGTTGGCGTGGATGGGGTTGATGGAGTTGGGTGCGGGAGGGGGCGAGGAGCTGGTCTGCACGGACCACGGGGTGCCGAACCCGGGTATCGAGGGTGAAGACGAGCCTACGCTGGCGCTCTGCATCTCCTGGGTGGGGAGGTTCGGGAAAGCGGCGCTGAGACCTCCGGACAACATGTTGCCGGTGCCGCTGCTGCTGCCATTGCCGTTATTGATATGGTGGGCGATGGGGGAGTCCATTTGGATCTTGTGTGGATTTACAGAAGTGGGCGATGGCGACGCAGCATCGGCTTCAGCCTCTTCCACTGGAGAGCCGCAGGGGTCAGCAGCGCTGTGCTCGGGCTGCCTCTGCGGCAGGTGACTGAAATGTCTCTGGGGTGGGGGCGACCCTGTGGGGCTAAACTCAGTGTGCTGACTTAACTGCTGATGTATTTTTCGGCTGTGCTGAAGGTCACACAGAGACTGCGTAGGGCAAAAATGATCTCGATCGAAATCGGGGAAAGCTATCTTCTGGTTCAGATGGTTATAATCCGGCGTCAGGAGCTCGGAGCTCGGCTGGCTGTCGTGGGTGTCGGTTCGGTTCCCGGATTTGCTGACCGTGCTTCTGTCGCTGTCCTTTTCCTCGGTTGACGGGGGTAATTGCGTGGTTGTCACCCCCACAGGCTCATCCTGCATGTTTTGCTGATGCGCAGCAGCTGACAGGAACAGCGGGGACGCGGAGACGCTGCTGAAGGGCGAACCGGCGCGCAGGAAACCGGCAGGACGAGGCGTTGGATCCGTCAGCCGGCTAAAACACACCGAATTCGGCTTTTAAATGAAAATATACCTCAACCTCCGTTTGAGAATGAGGTCTGTCAGATAGGATCTGTGAATAGGCTGTAGGCTGAAGGCAGAGACAGAGAGGAGGGGGTCTGGCCTACGCTGAAAGTCGGCGCGTTCTGGTCCTACTCTGGTTTTTACTCGGTGATATTATCATGTATCTAAAGACCGAGATATGTCGGCCTTACTGTAGGCTAGCCTAGCCTGTGCGGTCCATTCCTGTCCGACCGTGCTCCCCCCTCCTCTGGTTACCGGCTGCGCTGCTGCGGCAGAGGATTAAAGATCCCCGACTGAATCTACGTCACGACCGCATCACGCCTCGGTGCGCCCGCCTCCAGCCTCGAGCCCGAGCTGCAAAGAGGACCGCATTGTTTACGTCATTTTTTTCATTATTCATAAAGTGCAGTAGGCCTACACCCTCACCGAGCCCCGGAAAGTAGCCTACAGTAGCTGAGGGACACTGTGGGCTTAATTACAGTCAGAAATGTCCTAAATATTCCTGAAGAGACTCAAAGTGAGTCTGTTTCTCTGTAATGAGTTCATAATGACACTACAGTTTCCCTACAATACAGTGTGAGGAGAGCTGGGCTATCATGTGGGCTAAAACTATGTCATAGTTTTGTCATGTTTATATATGAAGCTAATGGGAAATATTTTATTTGATCTTACTTACACTACCCTTAAATGTGTATTTAATAGCCTACACGATGCACATACTGTACACATTTCTTATTGTTCACTCTTTTTATACATATTTATCATGTTCTACATTGTAGCACAATACACATATTTTTACATTTCTAAAGACTACCCTACATACTAGTTTTATACATTATAGGATAATACACATATTTTATATCTTTTCATATACTTTCCATACTTAGCATAATACACATTTTTTTATTGTTAAATATTCTACATACTAGTGTTAAACACTATAGCACAGAGCTCATATGTTATATAAAATGTAATATATCTATACACACTCAGAAACTATACAATAATAAACTATACCAACAACACATACTGAGGATACACATATTTTTATGTTTCTAAAAATTTCACACACTACTTTTATACACTGTAGCATAATACACATGTTTTTATATTGGTAAATATATTACATACTAGTGTTAAACATTACAGTACAATGCACATATTTTATTTAATCCTACATACTTAACACTAAGCACAATACACATATATTTATATTTCTAAAACCGTCACACATTGATTTTATACATTGTGACACAATACACACATTTTATATCTTATCACATAGTTATTACATATTTTTATATTGTTTAATATTGTACACACTAGTGTTAAACATTGGAGCATAATGGACATGTATTTATATTTTAACATACGTCGTATCTTCTCAGATAAATCATTATTTGTTTGAAAATAACTGATATTATTTTCCATTCAGCCTCGAACAGACTCTGTATTAATCAGATACTTCCGATTACTTAAAGCCAATTAAAGTCCTACACGATGAGGATGAATGAAATTCCGGAAAGTGCCATGTCACATTATGATAATCGTGTCATCTGCTCGCTTTTGAATGAGAAAGTCTCCGCTGAAATGTCATCATTAACCGTTACTAGAGTACATGGTGTGGCACAGTGTGCTTCGGCTTGTGCCCATCAGTATTCAGTCCACAACCATTGTGCGTGCGTCTGCGCCAGCGTCACTTTACGCACGGACGCCAACAGCTAAATATAGTTTTCTATGTCAGCGCGTGTCAAGGGAGATGAATCTTCATCGGCTGTTTCTGAACTCCAAGCTGACAAGCAACCCTACCATATGATCTGCCTCATAAATGGCCCCCACCACCAGCAGCACTATATGGCTACTGGCAAATTACATTTTAGTGTGGATGGGAAAGAGTGAGGTGTTTGTGTGTGTGTGTGTGTGTGTGTGTGTGTTTGACTGTGCTCATTTCTGTTTGACGACTAAAAAGAGAAACAACAGAGGGTTTTAGGCTAACTCTTCCTGGCAGCAGATGAAGAACAGATGACTTTTATTCAAGTACAAAACAAGTATCAGCTGGGAACTGGGGAGATGCAAATGAGTAACACTTCAGTTTGTTTGTACAAAAAAAGAATTGAAGCTGCATTTATATTTTGGTGTGTTATCCCAGAGCCTTTGGTGTGAACAGAGGGGATTATTTGTTGTATAACATAAACAGACAAGGATCATTTCTCTTTCTCATGATTGGAGCTGAATAAATCATCGCAGTCACTGTGTGTTAATGTGGTTCTAATGAGGAAGACAGATACCAGAGAAGCAAAGCAATGTGCATGATCAACTTACCATCTGGTGGCTGCTAATGATGAGGGCTTATCTAAGCACAAACTACACACAGCTCTCCACCCTGCATTGTCACCTATACAATGCTTTTATTTCAGTCAGAAGCACCTGATCACAAAAACAATTCATAACCTCTCCTAAAACTCGGGGAATATTTTTAGACTAACTGTTATAAAGTTTGTTTATATGATTGCTGGGAGTCTGCCAAGTGTGTGCACAGGAAGGGTTTGGAGCACACACATTGTTAATTCCTGAAAGCATTTCCTGCGTGTACAAAAGTTATAGTGATGAGAATGTTACATTCCCATAGTTTTAACACATTAACCTCATCAGTGTGACTCCAGTCACTGATGTCTTGATTTCTCCCTTTTCACAGCACCTTGAGCTGTTCTGGGAAGTAAGAAGACACCCCCAGCAGAAATTCCCCATCGTAAGGTCCCAGATGGGACAGTCCCACCAGCGAGGGGGCAGGTGTGGTGGCCACGGATGGTGCTGAGCACCAGTGATTAGCCAGGCCCAGTAAGTGCTGGAGGGAGTTAAATGGGGCAGGCTGCCAGCTGCTGGTGTCTGATGATGATGGGCTGGGGGAGGGGGTGAACCAGGGTGGGTGGGGTGGAGGCGGGGGTGGTGTTAAAGGGGAGAGAGTAAGGGGTCTACTCTCTGACTCCCAGCTGCCCTGCCACATACAGAATGTGTCAATCCGAATGTCTGACGTCAGCATAGTTCTGCACGTTTGTATTCACCTTTAGATTTTGCTGCATTCTCTGTGCATGCAAATATAAACACAAGGACACAAATATCAGAGTGTATGAACATATCTGCATGTGGATGCATCATGTAAAACTGAGGAATAAAGCATAAACACCTTTCACTTTAACCAGGTTGCTACTGTTGGTTATGAGGAAGCACCTGGCCCACTATCACATTTCACTGTGTTTGTAAAGCTAGCTCTATTTAGGTCCCTGTCAGTGTGGATGGCTGTCACACTGCAGCTGCAGTCGTCATAGCAACAGGTAATCTGCATTTCCTTTTGTGTGGCTGATTACACTGTTTGACTCAGGGCTGTCACTCTGTATGTTTGAAGGGTTGGGCGGAGAGCATTGATCAGCTCATCCTGTTTGACAGACCTATCCATCAACTGTGATGACTCTATTCTGGGATCATTGGGATGTGCTCCACCTCTTATAATCCTATCTCAGCGTACAGGAAGTATGCGTCTTGTTTTGTGCCACTTAACACTTTGTATGTCAGCGTTGTCATCGAGCAATGGCAACGACTTACTTTCTCAGTAAAAACCACAAGATTTAAATCAGATTTGCACAGTCTATTCACTTCGCTCCCCTATCATCAAAGGCTCAGTTCACCCACGTTACAAAAACATATTTCCTCATCTACCTATAGTGGTATCTACCTATGCAGATCATTTTGTTTTAAGTTCTTTAGGCTTTCAGATATCTGTCTCTGATATTTCTGCCTTCACCTCAATATAATAAATTTGATAAAACAAATAAATAAGCATCATTTCTTTCCAAAATAAGTGCCCACATCACTCTGGATAATTGTGAGAACTTGATGTAAACGGTGTTCAGTGGAACTATTTTGTGCAGTAGAAATAGTCTCAAAGAAAACTGTTCTCAGTGCAGTTTAATTATTGGGTGCACTGACTCTTGAAAGTGCACCCGATAATTTTATTTGTCTCCAAACGCTGACAAGAACAACCAAATAATCCAGTTGCAAGAAAAGTTGGCATTGTAAGTTGCTGCAAACCACAGACACGTTACATTTGCATATTATGTAGCAAATGCAACACTGTGGTTAACACGTTGTTAGGTTTAGGCACAAAAATGCTTCGTTATATTTGGGGAAAAAAATTATGTTTTGGCTTAAAATACTCAGTTTGGGGAAAACACAGCAATGTCTTGGTAAAAACAATCGCTTTTTGAACCACTATCTCATCATGAAGAGCAACGATGTCTAAATGTCTAAAAAACAACTGCCTATTGTGCCTGGAAAAGCTGCTAGAAAAACAACGATGGGTCACTAAAAAGAAGTGATGTCGTGGTGAAAAACAATCACTTTTCGTGCCACTATCCAGACATAAAAAGCAGCGATGTCTTACTCAAAACAACAGCTTTTTGGGACACTATGTCATCATGAAAAGCAGCAATGTCTGGTAAAAAAACAACTGCTTATTGTGCCTAAAAAGTCACATGAAAAACAGTGATTGGTCTCTAAGAAGCAGCCATGTCTTGGTGAAAAACAATAGCTTTTGGGGCCTCTATCCCATCATGAAAAGCAGCAACGTCTTGGTAAAAAACAACTGCTTATTGCACCTAAAAAGTTGCTGGAATGACAGTGAAGGGTCACTGAAAAACAATCGCCTTTCATGCCACTATCCGGGCAGGAAAAGCAGCAATGTCTTGCTCAAAAACAACTGCTTATTGTGCCTTAAAAAAGGTGGAAACAGCAATGACTCACTACATCACAATCAGTTTTGCTGTTTGTCGGTCCCCAACAATGGTCTGCAGCTTGGCAGGGGTCTTGCCTAGGTGTCACACCATCCACCATCCCCTCCACCTCCAGATTACAAAGTCAGCTCATATATTACATCACTTTAGAAATGTTGATATGATACATATGAACAGAGGAATTGAACATTTTCATGGTTGGCAGAAATGTACAACATGATCCTCTTGTAACTTGGCTGAACCAAATCTATCTGTGTTTAGAGATATCACCCCAGATCAATGGAAATATGTTGTTTTTTTATAGTTTGGTTGAACTGGCCCTTTAACTTTGTCACTGTTCTGCTGTTTACCAAGGTTTGTACACAGCACGGCTTGTTCTACCTGAGGTTATGATTCTGCATGGCAGTCTGCAGTTTTAATGCCAGCTCATGGGAGGGTTTTTGTTCGGATTTGCACCCGGCGTGGCCTCCAGGACGGAGGTGTCTTTGTTGCAGTAAATTGTCCCTTTGTTGTTGTCTCTCCGGGCACTGAATAGCTCTTTGTGTTGCTGACTGATAAAGCTTCTGCAAACAGCCATCTCACTCACACATATGCGCACATACACAAACACAGCCACGCAGCCAGAGGTGTCGCTAACGATGTTACATCTACGTTAGATCACAAACTGACAGATTCACATACAGTGTGACAGTAGATGCCTGGATAAGATTATCTCTTATCTAAACTGGGCCGCGTCCTTACTGGTCACACCTGCCATTCCCACTTTAAGCCACTATTCCTTCAGAATCAATCAAAAGGACCCTCCCACCTATGATTGGTATTATTCTGTGAGACGAATGAGCAGTAGGTCGGTATCCGAGTGGCACATATTTGCATTTTATGGCCCACTGCAGAAGGCTTGCGGGACTGATTAGTTGGTTGGTTACTCCAGGGCTGGAGGACAGAGACCAGGCGGGCACATCTGTCATGCTTTACACATATTAGAAGCACAGAAGGGTGTGATTATCCTCATCAGATTCGGCTGTATATGACCTTACAGCAATATAGTTGACTCAAAAGATCAATCCTCTGCTCAACGCACAATATCTTTCATCATATCTGATCAACCTTATCCCGTTTTCTTTGTCTTAGAGCTCTCCTGACTAGTGCCCTTGTCCCTAATCCTATTCCCGATATTCCCATGAGTGCTCTCCAGTGATTGTGTCCACATCACATCTGTCTACTCTCTTAGCTTATGCTTGTGTGTGTGTGAGGGGGAGAGATGGCATTATCTTAATGTCAGAGTAAATTTCCTTTGGTTGTTGCACAGAAGCCAGGGCTCTGTTGTAACAGCAAACATTCACATGAACAGATAACAGCCTGCAGCCTTCTGCTCTCCATAGGCCGTTTATTTGCACACAAATACATGAGTGGCACACACACACAGACCATAATGTCGGGCAACAACAGGGGTCCCAGACATATGGGGATGCCTGTATTACTGTTTAAAGTAGGAACAAAGAGGAAACCCGCCTAGCCACACACACACATGCAGTGTGTTTCCTAATTCAGTTTATGAGAGCACCTGTCCGTCAGTGTATTACATTATTGCAGGTAATGTGATTAGGTGTGTGCCTCTGTTTGTGTGTGCACATGTGTGCCTGTTTGTGTTGTGTGCTTCTCCATGTGTGTTTCTTACATACACCAGAGGGCATCTCAAGTGTCCCCAGCACAGAGCTGCAGCTGGGGGTCAGAGGTCAACGATCCAGATGCCCCGTGGGAAGCCAGCAGGTGTAGGAAAAACATGAATGATCATAAAAACAGACCGATGATCTCTATCTTCCATACATCTGTATTCCTCCTTCACTGAAACTGATAGATAAAAGATAGCTTGTTTAATCCTGTTACGTGTTATTCTCTGGTTCTTCTTGTACCTCAAGCAGTGACGCCACCAGAGAGGGTGACCAGATGGGGTGGCACACCAAAACCAAAAGTCATAACTGAATTTCAAGAATTAGACCATGCTGTTAAAGTGCATAGACGTGTTGAAAGACATGTCAGTATGAGAGCTATGGATTCACATTCTGATATACACGAGTTTTTTATTTTACAGGTAATATTATTTATTCTCTGATGTGTATAGCCTAATACCAGTACAGTTAACATTTTGAGTTTTACAGCAATCCTGTTTTAATGTGTCATGTATCTAAACATGTTAGGTGACTCATTGTTCTTCAAATAGTAGAGCTGAGCTGAACAAGTATCCCATACAGATAATGTGCTTTTTCGGGTAAAATGTGTCATCATCTGTACTCGTAATAACGGAAAATCCTCATTTGGGTAGCAATGTTTAATATATTACTCACGTGATAAAAAATATATATCTGACGCTCAATTCTGAGGCTGTTCTGTAAATAGTTTTCTCATAGGTAATAAATATTGCAACTTCTGATTTATCCATATAAATTTCAGGTCTAAAATGACGACATCT
The DNA here is from genome assembly GCA_029783705.1 of Chaetodon striatus. Taxonomy (NCBI): domain Eukaryota; kingdom Metazoa; phylum Chordata; class Actinopteri; order Chaetodontiformes; family Chaetodontidae; genus Chaetodon; species Chaetodon striatus. Next base: position 29,208,304 of record JAPZEB010000021.1, read on the forward strand.
GATTAGGCCCAACCCACTTTAGATCAAAACCACACCCATTCCTGACATAAACCACGCCCAATTCGAGTACAGGCACAAATAATTTAGTTGATTTAACAGATACAGATAATGACATGCTCACTCATCCCTATCAAATCGTCTGGTTGTCCCCTTCCATAAAAAGACAAATATACAGCTTTAATCTGAAGGAGCACATTGATTGTAAGGAACAAAACATTTACTGGCAACAAGCCTACACAAGTTTAGGGGAGACTTGTGGATATCAATTGACCCCATTCACTATCTTAAGGTGAAAGTTCAAGGGAACCCTTTGAAAATAGCCATGCTAATTATTCCCTTGCCAAAATTAAGCATGACTTCGCAGCATTATCTTTTCCTCTTGCAAAGAAGCTATGCTGAAACGATTGGTACCAATAGATACCTGAGGTTGTCAAGCTTAAAAAATGAGTGTGCCACAGCCGCTTAATGACAGTAACACTGGCCTCCAATTGTTTTCATGGGGCGGCTGACAGTTTGTTCAGGGTAGCCATTTCCCTCAATCCTGCTCATATGCTCTT
>JAPZEB010000021.1:29208960-29225256 GCA_029783705.1 Chaetodon striatus
TGAGTTTACATATCACCTTGGGTTGGTCCTTCACCTTCTCAAAATGATCCCACACTTTGGATTTCCTGCCCAACATGCTATTAACTAGCCTGTGGAATAACTGGGTTACTCTATGGAGTGTATGCATATGCCTGTGGTCGTCTGGTGGGAGGGGCTTAGGACAGAGAGGGGAGAGCTGCGGAAGAGGAGTGTAATTCTGCAGGTTATTTTTGTTGTCTGTTTCAGATGTCTGCCTACCCCAGCTTTAACTGTTTGTGTAAAAAATGATCCTGTTCGATATAGTATTTCCAGATTGTCTTTTCCTTAATCAGCCTGAGATCCACTTCATGTGATTTAGTTGTGTTTTGGAAAATCAATCAAATGTCAATAGGCACTCAGACTAGCACATGGTGTCATAATTCATGAGATAATCAATTCAAAATTGTGTCTGTGATATTTCACAGCTCTGCATGCTCCTCTCTCTACACCTCTCCGCTCGTGCATGGCTGTTGGCTTAAATCTGTCAGCTGATGTCTCTCTGTTGTTGCCTTTCTCTCACTGCGCTTTTATCAAAACAAACGGGCCTGCATCAAACACTGTTGGTGTCCTGTATGCTGGAATAATTACGGGCACCTCTGCAGCTTCTATGGCAACCTTTGTCAGATAATCCTCTGATCTTTCTTGCGTGCAGTTGTCCTGAATATGCAACACAATGGTGCTTGCGTTGCCATGGCTTGTTGTTTGTATTTGCATGGTGTTTATTTTCCTGTGCATGTTCACTGCAATCCTTTTAGTCCTGTTTCAGCCCTGAGGGGTCGTTCACCGATTGTCCAGCCCCAAAATTATCTGACACATTTGGATATTTTGCATGAAATTTGCTGTCTTCACGAGTAATGAGGGACACAGAACACAGGACACAGCTTGATTTCACTAAATGGACACAGATTTCTTATTCTGCAGTGCACAATTTCCTATTCAGTATTCTAAGATAAACAAGGGATGGACAAAATAACAGAAACACCTTACAATACAATGAAGAAGCTCCACAAACGCACCAGTTTTCTGGAAGCTCAGTTTTTGCCTAAACTAACACACATTAGCGTCAAACACTTTGTATACTTCGCCCCCAAATGATAATGTGTCTATCAGTTACTCACCCCATGTTACATTGTATTCATGAAGAGTGCTTTGTTTTTCTTGCATACCTCCACAGTGAATGAAGAATACAAAAACAGATAAATTTCCTGATGAATTCAAGTCATAGGGTTAACCTTTAACATTTACAAACTCTCACACAACTTGTGCAGTGTAATCCAAGTGTCACTCATCCAGTTGTATGTTCAGTACTTCCTAAACACCGGCATTTTCTTTAACTTTTTTTCATTTGCAGCTTATCTATGCTCTCTTCAAAGCCAGGGTTTATTGACAAAAACAGTAGCTTGACCCTGCTGAACACAGGAGCTGCTGTGCTACCACTGCCTCAAGCAGTAGGTTTGTTTGTATTATTTTGACACTGGTGCTTTAAAGGGTTAGTTTAGATTCGCCATAGTTCCACAATCACACAGACAAACTAACTGATTGAGGCAGCGGTAGACCGGCAGCTCCTGTGTTCAGTGAGGTAAAGTGATTTTATTTTCCTCACTGGGGTCTGGCATTAAAGAGAGCATTGATGAGTTTCACTCATTAGTTCAGTTCCCTGTCAGAAAGGTCTGTGTGTTTGGCAAGTACTGAGCTTGCGACTGGATAAACGAGACTTGGATGAGTTGTTAGAGAGTTTTTAAACAGATATTCTGATAGTTTTGCTGTTGTGAAATGTGGACCCATATGACTTTATTTCATCAAGAATTGTCCTAATTTTTGGATTCTTCATTCACAAGAGGTGTGTGAGAAAAACAATGTTTTATTCACTGGTGAGTAATTGATCCGCAAATTATAATTTGGGGATGATGTCTTCTTTAGGACAGAGACACAATTATAGGCCTCAAAAACTGAGCAAAAAGTTGAATAAAGACTTATTGCAATCGGAAGAAAATACTTTATAAGAGCATAAACTATTATAAGCTGCTATTGTGCTGTACTATGTAAGGTGTGTCTTTTATTTTGTCCACCCCCTGTAGACTTGCAACTCTCGTCTTGGCTCAAACAGAAGATTGATATGCTCATCGACTTTTCAGGCCATACAATAAAGGCACCTGTTGTTCATTTATTTATTTGACCTTTTTATTTAAAGATTTAAAAAGTAGTCCAGACATAAGCAGCATGTTAAATAAGACAGAGGAGACAAAAGACGTGTAGTGAGTAACTCGTGGGTCGTTCCATCTGGGCTGTTGTGCAGGGGTGTCCTGTGGCCCCCCCCTCCACGTGGCCAATGGGGTGGTGCGGGGGGCGGTGTTCCAGTTTGGTGACGTGGCCGTGTACTCGTGTTTTGGCGGCTACGCCATGGAGGGCGTTGGAAGGAGCAGGTGTCTGGAGAACGGCACCTGGACGCCGCCTCCCACATGCAGAGGTAGAGAGAACACACCTCTGTGTTTGACGGAAGGGACTTTCCTCTTTTCCCAGGACACTTCCTGCTTCCTCTGATTCCCTTTCGCAACATGATGCCGTGCTGCTTCTCTCGACTGCACCCTCGCACCCTCAGCAGATACAGTGTTCTCTGGAGGTTATTAACGTCTCTGTGCCTGCTCTCTCTGTCCTCTCATGCTTACTCATACTGGGTTTACACCAGTTGCATGTGTACAGTATGTGGAAGTAAGAGTCAAGAAATTTTTGCTATGGTTTCTTTTCTCCTCATTACGACTTAAAGGGATAGTTCAGATTTTTTGAAGTGGGTACTTATCCATGGATAGTGTATGACATACAGTAGATGTATGTGTGTATGTATGTGATGTGGCATTCAGCAAAGTCACACAATAACAAAACTTAAAACTTAAATTTAACCGGTCGAGGCAGCAGTTCCCGTGCGGGGTGCTGGAGCCTATCACAGCTGACAGTAGCAAGAGGCAGGGTACACCCTGAACGGGTCACCAGACTAGCAAGGATAACATATAGAGGCGGACAACTATTCACGCTCACATTTACACCTACGGCCAATTTAGAGTCACCAGTTATCCTAGCCTGCATGTCTTGGGACTGTGGGAGGAAGCCACAGCACCTGGAGAAAACACACACTCACCCCCCACCCTGGGGTTTTTAACCAGGAACCCTCTTGCTTTAATGCATAGATAGGGAACTAACGCCATTAACAGCTTCCCCGTCAGAGGGGGCTCTCTGACAGGAAGGTAAAACGGTGAAAATACTCCTAGTATAGTGTACACATAAACTGATATTGACTTTTATAGGTGGCTAAAATACATTTTGATGCTAACCTCCTACAATATGTCAGACTCCAGCCTGCTTCTCAAAATTGGGGGTGTTTTGGCTAACAGCTACTGTATGTTATACACTGACTATAGATTCATACCCTAAACAACCCCACTTAAAAAAAAGTCTGACCATTCCTCTAAGGTTGGGGAAGGATATGATTCAGGTAGCGAACCTACAAAGACAGCTTCAGCGCAGGACCTCCTCACTCCCGCTGTAAATCAACTGATGCCTCCTCCTGTGCACTCCTAACACCATTTTCTCACAGGTGACCATGAGATTCATATCCAAGCACTTTCTAAAGCCTGGATCCAGCTCCATTAAAGGACAAAAAACAACTGTCAGGTTGGCATTTTGCCTTGAGCACTACAAGCTGAGTGCCATCTAGTTCCATTATATCGTAGAGAAGGCAGACATTTCTACGGTCGATATCTCCAACACTCAGCAACTCACACCAAAACAATCTAGATTAATAAACAGCACTACAAGTAAGAGGAAAAATATATATTTTGGATAATGAGATGACCTGTCCCCTAAAGATGTGTTGTGTATTCTGTCCCACAATCACCACGCACCACGGCATGTACAAAACCATCAACTGAACACTGAATAATGACCATAATTACAGAAAAGAGCTGTCATTTGAACAGGAAACAAATGTGACCCGTTGGCACTGACCCATTTGTGGTTAAAACATGAAGTTGACTCTCCTTTTGATAAACTGAAATATATATAGTAGAGGGAAATTGGCTTCATTATGGACAAAATAGAAAGGAGTATCATCATGAGCTTCTTCCCTCCCTGCAAATTTCAAGAGAAAGAGAAACCACAGCAACGTGAAATTCAAATGGCCACAGGTTTTACATGTAAAACTGTGGGCTGGATCCAGGCTAGCCTGTTCCTCTACAGCTGCTGACATTGTGCACGTTCCTGTCTACACGTACACACAGAAACACACACACACACACAGACACTGATGTGGGTTTCTGTTGTCTTTGGTAAGGTTGCACGGAGGAATTTAATCTGCAGTTTGTGAATGTTGCCTTTGTTGTAGTGCATGAGGCTGCTGGAGCTGGTTTCCTCTTATTTCACTGGAAGGTGATTGAATATCTTGCTCCTCTCTGTATGTGTACACTGAAAGATTTTATAGAGACGTGTCTTTCTACATATTGAATATGTTTTTTGTGAGTGTCAAGCAGCATTCCCATCTTAATTTTACATGCCTGTGTGTGTGTTTGTGTCTTCTCCCTCAGCGGTGTGTTGGCTGCAGTGCCAGAATGGCGGGGCATGTCAGCGGCCCAACACTTGCTCATGCCCAGAGGGCTGGATGGGCCGGCTCTGTGAGGAGCGTAAGTATTTGATCACTGAATATTGATCGGTGAACTCTGCTGACACAGTCGTGACATGATCCTTGGTGTGTTACGACTCAGACGTTTGCCAGCACACAGGGATCAAATCAGCTTGCTAAGCAGGTTTTAGCAGACAATAGTGCACAGAGACGGTTGGAGATAATGGAGGGAGAGGTTGTTTTCAGCTGAGACACAGAGCAAGTTATTGTCGGTCATCCTCTGTACTTCAACAAAACACTGTCAGACAGTTTGTAGACATTTTGCAACACAGAAGTTAAAGGAGCAATAATCTTGTAGACAAAAACAACCATGGGTACATAGGGTCCAGGTTATAAAATACTGAGGTTACCCTTAAAGACGGTTCACTTCTTCATCAGTACAAAGATATGCTTCTTTCTAGCCTGCAGTCACAAAGATCTCAAATTCCCAAACTGAATCCAGTGTTTGGGATTTCAACAGAGACCGCAGGGGCCGATGACCTTACATGATTTCCTGTTTACTCTTCCCTCTCCTCTTTAATAACAGCTATCTGCATCCTGCCGTGCCTGAATGGAGGCCGTTGCGTGGCACCCTACCAGTGCGAGTGTCCCAGCGGGTGGACCGGCACACGCTGTCACAGTGGTGAGTTCATGTGTGAGTCAATGATGGTTTCACATGTCTAGGCTGAGCAAACCTGTTCGCCTGCTGTGTACATTAATAGCTCAGTGACATGGGATGTGAGTGCATATTGGGGGGGAGACGTCACTGAGCAGGATTCCCTTTACGTCACTGTCATTATCACCCTGACCCAAATGACAATCCTACAGAGAAAAGTTGCTATTCCAGCATTGGCGACAGCTGCCTACACTGCACAGCAACCCAAAAAAGGGAGATAATCTTATCAGAAAGAGAGTCTAAAAGAGTCGGACAGTATTGGCAAAGGTTTCAGAGTTGGACAGAAAATGTTGCCAATAGTTTAGCTTTCTGCTAACCAGAGCTTAAGGCTCACGGCTGCAGCTTCAAGTTCACGTTTATGAAGCAAGTTTTAGCTAGAGCCTCGAATCACAGTGTGTCCTCTGCCTCACTCCCCGCCACTAAACACCACCGCACAGGAGGAGAGCAGCATCAGCTCCAGAGACGGACTCCCAGTCAGCAGTGGCAGTAACCTGAATTCAGCCAGCACAAACAACTCTGGGAGACTGGACAGCTCCAACTCCCCTGCTAACCTTCAGTTGCTGCTGCTGCACAGGTTAGACCCAGCACTGCACCTGGCCATCAACCTGTGATAGCCGGCGCTGGTAGGTCCGTCTCCCGTGCTGCTGCCAGCTCTTCTCTCAGGGAAGCAGTCCACAGCAGCAAGGAGTGAGGTGGAGAGACGACAGGGCGGCTAGCTTGCAAATTCTTTTCTCATTTGTGGTCTGATAAAGGGAGAGAAGGCTCTACAATAAAAATCAATGTACGGGAAACTATGGGTCACATTATGAAGCATGTGCATATGCCTGTGGTCTTCTGGTGGGAGGAGCTTAGGACAGAGGTGGGAGAGCTGCATGAAGAGGGTGTGTTTTGATAATATGCCGTCAGATTTCTGCCTACCTCAGCTTTAAAGCATTTAATGATCTGTTGAATTAATAAGATCCTCTCTCAGATGGCCTTTAGCTGAGCCCTGAGGTTTGAGAAACCCAGATAAAGGAAGCGTTTAGACTTTTATTCCAGTTATTAGAATTTCCTTTTTTGTTGTATCAACTTAAACGTCTGTGCTTTACTTGTTTGTACGGACAAATGTGTCTTTTTAACCACCAATTTTATCCATCAATGACATGGATGGCATGGAGGAGAAAGAGTGAGTGAGCACTTAACCATCTGTCTGTCATGACAGTGTGTTGCACGTTTTGTTCTCTGAGAGCTCAAAGCAAACACACTGAGCAGGAGATGAGTCAGCATTCACTTCCAAGGGCGGCTCCACCTAAGTACAACATTTTTTCTGCATTTTTCTCTGCCATCTACGTCGTCTCACACAGTTTTCATGTTGGCAGAATAATTATCTTTACACTCCTCTCACTGAAAAGAGAAATGCAGTAACACCAGATCAAGTTCAAGAATCTTTAGTTCCACAGCTAGTACTTCACAAAACAAAAGAGAAACAAATATATATGTCAAGACGACACACATAACGAGTTAAAACAAATCATTTCAAAGTCTAATCGCTGCAGGGACAAATGTGTCAAGATGTTTATAGAACAGGTCCATAAAAAGGATCATTGAGCAGACACGCAGCGTATTTCCTTCTTCATTTAAGAGCTACTTCCTCATGAGCAACAGCTTGTTGGTTACAGTGATGACGGTTGTGCTGTGTTTTATGAATGTGTCCACAGCTGTGTGTTCGTCACCTTGTCTGAATGGAGGCAGATGCATCAGGCCGAACAGATGTCACTGCAGTCCAGGGTGGAGCGGACACGACTGCTCCAGGTGATTAGAGAAGAGTTGTTTTTCTTTTTCCTCTTTTTTCACACTTTATTGAGATTTTCAACACAATAAAATAAAGCTACACTGAAAAAATTAATAGAAACAAACCAATAAAATATATGAAGACAATCTAACTGTTTTTCAAACATTTAAATGGATATTTAAAAATGAAATATAATAGTTTTAATGAATATTGACAGTGACAAATACTGGAATAACATATTCTTTTATATTCATAATTATTTTACAGTTCAATTATTAAAGGGACAGTTCACCCTGAACAACCACATTTTTCCTCTTACCTGTAGCGCTGTTTATCAGTCTAGATTGTTTTGGTGTGAGTTGCCAAATGTTGGCGATATCAGCCGTAGAGATGTCTGCCTTCTCTCCAGTATAATGGAACTAGATGGCACTCAGCTTGTGGTGCTCAAAGTGCCAAAAGATACATTTGAAAAACTCAACAATAATGTCTGTTTCCAGAAATCATGACCCTGTTACTCAAGATAATCCACAGACCTTGTTGTGAGCAGTTTCAGGTGGGAACTATTTTCTTTCTACCAAACTACACCTGCCAACTGAATCATTGTGCAGATGGAAGCGTGCATCTACTGTTAGCTCACCTAGCACTCACTGAGCCAGCTGACATCACAGCTCAGAAGAGGAGGAAGCCATCCATGTTTACAAATTGAGCACGAGCCTCTTGTCCACGAGAAGATGCACGATTCCTTCAGCACAGTGATACGGATGGTGGGTGTAGTTTGGTAGAGAGAAAATGGGTCCGACATGAAACTGCTCACAACAAGGTCTGTGGATTATCTTGAGTAATCAGGTTGTGATTTCTGGAAAGAGACATTGCTGCTGAGTTTTTCAGATATATGTTTTAGTGCTTGAGCATCAAAGGCCAAGTGCCATCTAGTTCCATTATACTGGAGAGAAGGCAGACATCTCTACAGCTGATATCTCCAACACTCAGAGACTCACACCAGAAAAAGCTAGGCTGATAAAAAGCACTACAGGTGAGAGGAAAAATGTGTTTTTGATTTTGTGGTGAACTGTTTTATACATCTCTGCCACGTAGTGTCATTATCACTCCCCAAAGGTTTTGGGGGTTAATCACTGAACCAGTTATATATCCAATGATATCAAAAAGCTGTTGTACACCTGAGAAAGTGGTTGTGCTGTGCAACTTTTGAGGAGCAGCACATTCTTGCAAAAGAGCAATTAGGCTTAAAATAACATAAAACTAAATGGATTCCTATATAAGAAATTCCTTTTAATTCTCAGAAAAAGAAGCAACTGTTGTTTTGTACAACTTGAAGTCATTATTATAAGAGCAAATCAAATTTGCAAGAGAGTCTCACTTGGACTTGATTTTCTTTGCCATTATATTGAGGTTAAGAGTAACATAGTCACACTGAGACACATCTTGACCACCCTGCTCTTTACTGACCCACACCAACCTTAGATTTTTAATTTAATTGCTGTCTCCTACATCCTATTGAAACCTGATATTTAATTAAAATGTGCCAAATTCATTTTTTTATTGATTCAAAAGAGCTTCACCATGGTTTAATCTGCTACAGGCAAACTTGAAATGCTCTACCATGATCACAAATTCACTAAAATTCCAATGTTATTAAAAATTTTCAGAGTGACCTGAACGACCTCGAAAACTTTCAGTCCAGGTGACTGTAGGCGAACAAACAAGTCCAACAAGCTTTATCTGGTATTTAGTAAACAGTCCCTTCCCCCGGCCGATCCTCCTCTGGCTTTGTTGACTCGTCTGCAGCTCAGCTTGACAGTTTATCCATTGAGGGCTCAGAGGAGGTTTGAGGAAGGTGAATGGAGACAGGCAGCTGGTCCAGATGGCGTCCTGAGCAGGTTTATGGAGGGGTTTGTTTAAGATGCCTGGATAAAGCAAGTGAAAATGACCTCAGTGTTGCCGTAATGAAAGCCTTGTCAGGTGAGCATGTCTTGGCTGATTAGGTTTAGGTTTTTCTTTTATAGACACAAACTGCACTTTTTGTCCTTTAGGAAGAAATGCTGCCACTGCAAGATAATAGGGATTTGCATATCATCATAGTAACCTGCAACGTATCTGTTAAGGAAAGGTCTATAGACAAATCAAAGTTGCAACTAGATTTACTTTTTCCTTGTTACATGTTTTTTTTTCAACATTATATTAAGCTGACAAAGTGGAGGAGAAGGTGATAACAGACAGCTAAAGCTCTCTGCTGCGTTGTTGCTTTTGTCTGAAAGATTACAGGACAAGAGCACGCCTCCCTTTGACAGCTGCATTAATTACACCCACTGCTATGGTTGTAAGATGCGAAGTTAAAGATGGGTTTACATTTCCGAATGTGTTTCAAAACAGCACTGACTCCAGGGCGGCAGTAGCTCAGCCCATAGGGACTTGTGTTGGGAACCGGAGGATTGCCGTCTCAAGTCCCCGTCTGGACCAAGTATGGAGCGTGAACTAGGAGCTGGAGAGGTGCCAGTTCACCTGCTGAGGTGCCCCAGAGCAAGGCACTGAACCCCCAACCGCTCAGGGTGCCTGTCCATGGATGTCTCTCCATTTAATGCATGTACAGGTCCTGTTTGTGCACATGAGTATTTCAGACCTGTGTGTGTGTGACAAGAGAGTGAAAAAATAGAATTTCCCCTCGGGGATTAATAAAGTATCTCTTCTTCTTCTTCTTTTTCTTCTTCTTCTTCTTCTTCTTCTTCTTCTTCTTCTATACTGGCTGTGAAGAGATCCTCTCAGGGCAAAAAACACTTTAGTTTAGTCAAATCTAATACGAGGCTTCAGCAGTCTGAATTAGTCAGTACCCTCCAAAGTTACGGTATCTTTACTATGAAGGAGGAATAATTACAGCTTGTCAGTCGGTCTGGGCCTATAAGTACTGTGTATTGAGATGGGCTTAGAACATGTCAATATCCTTAAATGTATATATATATATATATATATATATATATGTGTGTGTGTGTGTAAATATAGTCTTGGGTTGGGAACTGGAAGGTCGCAGACTCAAGTCCCCATCTGGAATAAGTATGGAGCATGGACTGGCAGCTGAACCCAACTGCTCAGGGCACCTGCCCATGGGCAGCCCCCTCCTTCTGACATCTCTCCATTTAATGCATGCATAGGTCTTGTTTCTGCATGAGTGTATTTCAGGCCTGTGTGTATATTTCAGGCCTGTGTGTATATGACAACAGAGTGAAAAAAACTGAATTTCCCCTCCAGGGATTAATAAAGTGTATCTTCTTTTTCTTCCTCCTCTTCTCATATGCACATTTAAAGAACTCTTGGTCGCTGTGATCAGTCCTCATCTCTACACTGGCTGTGAAGAGATCCTCTCTTAACGCAATTCCAATTTAAGTGATTGGGAATAAATCCACAGTAATTGTTAGATTAAAAAAAAAAGGACTGAAGTTCAGTCAAATCTAATATGAGACTTCAGCGGTCTGAATCAGTCAGTATCTCTCAGAGTTGCAGTATCTTTAGCATGTGCCTACTATAACTCTACTGTGGGATCAGACTGTAAGGAGTGGACAGGAGGAATAACAACTTACAATTTTCAGTCAGTCTGGGCATATGAGCACTGTGTATTGAGACGAGCTTCGAACATGTAAATAACCTCTAATTTATTGAGCTCATCAAAGAATTTTTATGTCTACAAAATCGTCATATTATGCGTCTGCACGTTGCCATCGTAACACTATAAACATAATTATTCTGTTGAGAAAACAAAAGGGAAATAAAAACATTCTCTGCACTGAATGCCTCTGGTGTGTAATTATACCTTTCACATTAAACTCATGAAGCATATGGTCACAATCATTAGTTTAATAACACTGGGATTACACGCAGTATAAGCAACTTAAAATTCAAAACATTATTATATCGGATTGTTTATGTGGGATGTTGCAGAACATTTTGAAGGGGTCAAGTAAACTGTTTCCAAGGTATCTAAGTTCTCAGCAACATCAGGAGCGAAGCGGGGGGAGGCTCCAGGGACTCTAGCCCCAAATTTTTTATCTCAAACACCGAATGATGTTCCCTAAAGAAATGTAAATGTTCGTCTGTTGTTGGGTATTGAAGACCACATTTACTTGGCATTGTTATAGATCCCTGATTTGCAATTAGAGCAGCCCAGGCTTTTATGGCATGGATTCAAATGTAGCAGGCAGCATAGTATAATGAAAATAGTTTTAATAACGTTGTTTACGCCTTATCCTTACCCCACCTTTGTTATGTTACTTAAAAATAGTAACATCAGGCAACTCACATTTTAAATGTTTATTTTAGCAGCAGAACATAGTTAGAGTTTGGTGTCTAGACTCCGGCCTCGTTGCTCCCTGCAGATATGTTTACGTGAGATACTGGGGAGTGATGGTTAAATATTTTCCCCCCTCAGCCAGAGAGTGCAGGTGGATGCTGGGGTGCAGATGGGACTGAAAGAGCGAGCGGCAGTACTGATGCAGGGCAGCAGCAGCATTCACAAGGCAAAGGGAGAGCCAGGAAAATCTGCCGCTTAAATAGACGGCCAAATTGGAAGGATGTGTTTGTAGATGACATATGGAGAGTGATGTATGACATATGTATGAATCAGTGCAGCTCGATTTGAGTTGCATGAACCAGCTCGCAGGTGTCACTCCATCAACATCAGACAACTCGGGCCTCTGTTTGGGTGTCAGGAGTGTAAATTAGTCATCCTCAACATTTGTTGTGATGTGGTTTCAAAATAAAGACAGCTGGAGAACAATTAAATACAAAATAAGATGAAAGCTCTGCTGGATTATTTTTTCCCATGGCAATGATTATGTATTTTCCCAGATGATATACAGATTTTTAGGCGGTGTATTATCTCAAATGGCTTAAAACATAATGCATATAGCTGCTGTTAAGGGGAAAACAAGTCACCCCTTGGGAGCTTGGACTCATCCCCAAATGTTTACAATGTCTGGCTCCAACCCTGCTTTATATAAAAGTATTTTCTGTATCGGTTTGCCAACTTTTAAAGAAGGTTTCCACTGTGACTTTCAGTTAACCTGTCTCCATTTCAGGAGGAAACGTAAATCATAAATTAAAACTCTCATACTTTGCTTTATGCAGACTATTTTGGGTGAGGGTGGGGGTTGTTGTATCAGTTTTTATTTGTATATAAGGAAAGGCAAGGCAGCTTTATTTGTATAGCATGTCATACACCACGGCAATTCAAAGTGCTTTATAGAGCTACAAAACATAAAACATACTAAAGGATACAGATTTACAGTAAAAGCGTAAAGAGAAAAAATAAATAAAAGGTAAAATTAATTTGAAAAGATTTACAATAAAACAAACAAAATAATAAATAAAAATAAAAAACACATTAAAATTAAAATACAAACTAAAATTAAATTATAAAAATTAAATTAAATTAAATTAAACTAGATTTATTAAATGTAATAAAATCAAAATTTAAACTAAAACCAAAATTAAAATCATATAGGTGAAGATAAATAAATAAAGATTATTTCAAATGATTTAAAATTGAGTTTTATATGCAATTAAGAATCAGTAAAAGTATTTTAAAGGTCATATTTGTTTATTATCTTTATACCTGTGTGTATCTAAGGCTGTGCATATATTTATTGAATTTCCATTACGTGATATCTCTTTGGAAATTATGTGCAGGTTGCACGCATCAAACAATGCCAACAGTGACGTAATCATATTACGTCAAATCGTTTGCTATGCAATTATGAGGGTGTTGACGCTCTCTACCAGAGCAACTTGTTGCAAAGCTACACCCAGATATGAAAAACTGAATGCTATTTTAATGCTGCTAAAGAAATGGCTGCAGTGCGCATGTCTGGCCAGGAGGGGGCAGTGTTTCCACACCTAATGCTCCGCAGGACACAGATATTGCATTAACAGACACTTGGGAGTGAGAGACTGAATTCCTGGAACCTCTCTGATACCACTCTGACTCTCGTGTGCCCATAATAAAGTCGATGAAACATCTATTTTATAATGCATTTAATATCCATGTTTTTCAGTCCAGTAAAATAGGTTTTCACGTCCATGAATATTTTTCCAGGGCTGTGTGTGAGTGAGTGTGTGTGCTGGGTAAATTCGCTCATCCAACATTTCATATCAGAGCTATAAACTTGGCTTGCTCCAGTAGACTGTGATATTGTTGCTGGAATGTTCTCTGAAAGGATTTTATGGTCTTTTCCTGTAAAGTCTCTTTTGGGACCGACTGAAAATCCTCCTCAACAGACAGTTCAGTATTTTTGTAGAAATTCCCCCTGACAACCACAGAACAAATCTAATAAAGTCTGAGCACCTCGCTGGGCTTTCTCAAGTCTCTGTGATGATTGCAACATTCTCTCCCAGTGTGATTAGAAACTCTAAATCTGTGAGACACTGTTGTTCTTCCATTAATAGACCCTATGCATCATCAATATTTGCTCAACATTATGAAGTGTTAAAAAATGCAAGCTGATGTCTCAGCATTTCATCATATAGCTTTTAAGCTACATTTGTATCCCCTTTTGGAATTTATGATTTACATTTAATGCAAGTTTCCAGTCTGTTTTTTTACTGGGCTGTAAAGCATCACAGTAAATCCTGTCTTTGAAACTATACGGCAGAAAAATGAGAAACACAGGCTTCATATGTCAGTGCAATACAACACATCATCTTTTGTTTACCTGATTGTCTTAGTTAACTTTAAACGCAAAACATGCGTTCATAGCTATTCACTCTGTCATTATGAACCTAAATTTTCACCTGCATTTGTGTCTACACCCTGTGCAATACTGGACTTCATGTGTTCGTGTGGGGAAAGATCACATGTTTGTGCTGGTAAGTATTTATTTTTAGAATTTAAGTACGTAGAATCTGTTTGCACATACTGTCTGTATAAAAGTCAGAGTTTAGTATACGACCTCTGTGTTATTTCTATGAAATAATGCAGAACCACAGTCGTTTTTTTACTTGTAGAATAAAAGTAAATAAAAGCTTTGCTTAAATTAAAGTAAATAAAAGCTTTGTTTTCACTGAGGGAAATGTGTAGTTACATTTCTGGGGAGGTGCACATCAGGCTACAGCATAGGGCACAGCATGGGCTCTACATCGACACAGAGCCGAAGCTGTATGTACGGCATCGATTCAACACAGAGTTTGCACTTCAGCCTCTTGTGGCCGAAATGAGTATTACAACAATAAGCACTCAAACGATCTTGGAAAGGAAAAACTTGCTTAGAAAAATTATCCTGGCGAACTTTTTCGCCCCCTACTTGTTTCATAGATTTTTAAAGGCATGTAGAAAGACCATAAATTGCATATAACGATGGACAATGCATCTCCATGCACTCCTCCGTTCAAACTTTTTGCGCCGGCAACGTCATTTGGAGCCAGAGTCTGTGAACTAGCAATCTCCGCTGTATCAAGGTCCTGCCCATACACACGTCCGACCAGTCATGAGCAGGGCCATTGATACAGTCTGTGAGAAAAACTATCCCGGCAAAACCTTTTTTCACCAGTACCTTTCACCTCATAAACACAGGAGAGAAAACATCTTTAAAAAGTCCAAGAAAATGTATCATTGGAATTTTTTTCTCACTTGCCTCTCAGAGCGTCTGTACTACGCTCCTTCTTACATGTGAAAATATTCTATGGCTGTCTCTGCACCTTAAAGGTAAACACTTACCAATCAAAACAAGGACATATATAAATATATATATATATATTGTGCCATTATTGTATTTCTTTATGGAATTATTTGCATGTAAAGTACAGCAGTCTTCCAGCTGTGTAGTTCACAGAGCATCAAAGCTTTTCATTAATATTCTATAGCACATCTCTACAATTTTATTTCAATAGAGAACATGTCTCTCTTCCAAAATGATTTCCTCAATGTTTGTTGTCCAGGAAACAAACTGAAATCCACATTCAAATCTGAGATTACAAAGCATGCATGTGTCAAACATGTGTTTTGTTTTTAGCACAGCTCATGGATTAAGACATAGCTGTGCTGCCTCTGCCAAAGAATAAACATATTCTTACTGTCCAAGGTGGATAAGCACGTATTGAGGCCATTTGTTACACTGTCATGTACAGAATGAACCGTGCATGCTTCATGGGTGCAGCTGTTGTATCCTGGAGCTCACCTCACTGTCTCACAATAGGACAAACCTCTGAGATAAAGTTACAGTATAAAACCACCAGGCCTCTTTATTCTTTAGCCTGCTTTGTAGCAATTAATTATGACTGTCACTGCAATAATAGATGATACCGTAATACGCTTGTGGCTAATTTATTACGTTTAAAGTTCTAATTCTTAATTCTTAGCAACACCTGTAGTAACCATGGTGACAGCAAGCGCTGTTTAATACCACAGCCGACGCTCCTGAGGCAGCTATATTGTCAGAAATACAACACCTGTATCTGTTTACAGTGAAACCAAGCAAGCAACATATTCTCACAATGAACTTGTTTAATCAGACGCTCGGTCTGTGGCTCTGCACGTCAATCTATGGACGCTCTACTCCTCCAGCGTCAGTTTTAGGTGTAGAGGGACGGCATGTCAGTCTACTCTTGTTACATGCATTGTGTATTTTCAAAATGAACTCCTCACTTTTCACAAGTAATACAATACAGTTCAGTTTCTGCATATCTCTTCAAAATAAACTCAGAATGTAGGTAAAAAAACAACAACTTTGGTTTTAGGTTTACCTTCATAGATTTGGGCAACAAGTGTACAGGGTTAGGTTTAGAAGAAATCATCATGATTTAGCTTAAAATAAGTAGGAACAGAACATCACATAACGTACGTCACATATGTCACATGACTTACAACACTAGCGTAGTATGCAAGCAGTCTATGCAGCAGTCTCCCAGGTGAAACTCCCGTCCACCTCCCCTCCCCCTCCTGCCATCCTATGGCAATGTTCTTGCTCATTATACTACAGCGGTACAATCAGGAGGAAGAAGTAAAGATAAAATTTAATACAGAATTTGAGTGTGCAGATTAACAGATGATTTGTGATGATTAAGATTTAACAGAAGTTTTTCACGCTTGGACACCAGAGGGAGATACTTTGTGATCAAGGGACATCTGAGCGGCAGCAGGATAAATCCCCCCATGGAGTCCAGACACTTGTGGTGGCTGATGAC
>JAPZEB010000021.1:29230170-29248886 GCA_029783705.1 Chaetodon striatus
AATATTATAATTACTGCATAGCTGTATGCAAAAATGAAAAAATAAAAAATGGAACACTGCAAACTGTGTTCTTTGAGGCTTTGCTGTTGCCGCCACTAGATGACGCTGTTGTACCAACACTTTGTCCAGCCCCTCTCTCAGCAGTCTGCAGCCAACAGATTCATGACTGATAATGAATGGCCAATCTTAGGTTTATACACTTAGAGATGTTTAATGTTCAAATATATATTTTTTACCAAGTAAAACAAACTCTGAAATATAGAACTTTATGTTTATCTTTTTTTTCTCTCAGGCCTAAATTACCTGCTCTCTACAAACATTATTACATGAATAGTTTTCTAAGTGCTGGTGCCACATTATTCAGATGTTTATATTCAGATGTTTAATATCTCTAACTTTTCTGTGTCGTCATGAGTGCACCATTTACAGGGTAAATTGATGGTGAGACAGGTTTAACTTGCAGATTAAGATGTCATGTATCCAGGTCCTGCAGGAAGCTGCAACCTGCAGCCGTTCATGCGTGAAAATCTGCAGCAACATGACATGAGAGACGGTCCTCGTGGGGAGGAAACAGCAGGAAACGGCAGCATCCTCTAAATCTAGATTGCCTGCTCATCAGACATGGACCCCCATCAAGCCATAAATTTGGGGCAATTCAGTTAGGACAGTCAGTGGCGCTTATCTTGGACAAATATTTGCTTTCCTGGGCTTCAACACAGGAGCACACAACAATGCTTGTGTCTCACTGGGAATTTCCACAGGTGATCAGCACTGGTGGAGAAGGCCTGTGTGCCACTTCACTGTAAGGGTTTTGTCGCCATCATCAAAGTTGCTCTGCAGAGGAAGTGTATCATGATCATGCTGTGCACGCCCAGGTATCATGGCCCGTGATAAAACTTGCCTACACACTGAGGCCCCGAGGGTTGCGTGACTTCTACAAGGCGCTACTGCCCAAAGTAATAATTTCCAGGGAGCATCAGAGTAAACAGTTAGGGAATAAAAAGCAAGAGGGGGGAAACCCCGCTGTCTTTAGATTTATGCTCTGGTGACATCTGACTGTCTGTTTTTATCAGCAGCACTGAGCTCAGTCTGCTCCTAATGCGATTTAAAGTCAAGTTATTTGACTTTGTGAATACAAACTGTGAAGAATTCAGGTGCTGTGTCTGCCAGATTCCTTCTTCTGCAGTCAGTGGTTAGAGTGTGAGGGCCAGTAAAGCTGTCTGGTCCCTGTTTGGTTTATTTTTTTTTTTTGTGAGTGGGCTGGTTCTGTGTCTTGGAGTCTTCCTACACGGAGCGCAGGGAAGAAGTTCGCACCAGTTTTGCCTCCAATCCAGTGGAGGTTTCAATAGCAGCAGCGCGGCAGGGGAGGGACGCACTGCCAGCACTCAGGATACCCACTCACACACACTCTCACACACACTCCTGCCCACTAGAGACCAGTTAAATCCGCAAGAAAACTGCAAACACGCACCAGAGCAGTCGCCTAATCCGATTGATAGGCACCAACAATAGAAGTGAAAACTGAGGGAACTACTGGACACTGCAGAGGACAACTTGTGTTTTGATTTTTTTTTCTTTTAAATCGCTTTAGTTTTAAGGCACTTTTTCTTTTTCTTTTTTTAAATCTTGGTGATATCAGAGAGAAAGCAAGAAGCGCCATCCGTCAGATAACTTCGCTTCGTTTCATATTCTGAAAGGTAAGACATGTAAAGATTATATTTTACGCATGATTTTAGCGGTGCGTCTGATCCAGAGCTTCTAGGAAATTAACTTCCTCTTCCTTTTCTGTAACTTTTCTACAGCTCTTATTTTCTAATGCGCATAAAAGCTCCATATAAATTCAGAGCCCGGACTCCCCGAGTAAAGTGGTGCCTTTGAAACGCCTGCCAGAGAGAGAAAGAGAGGGGAAGAGGTTTTTGCGGTTTACAACTCCGGGAAGTTAAAAAGTTTCAAACACATTTCAATCAAGCCCGAACTCGCATGCTTTTTTAATCTGAGTTAAATTTCTGGTTTGGGCTGTATATGTGACAGCGCACGGAAATGCACGGTGCTGATGAGGACCGTGATGAACTTTAGAAGCTTGCTTTTGTGCCTCCCGGTCGGTTCCCATGCTCCCAGGGGTGACACAGCACCCAATACGGCGATTTATTAATACAAACAGTATTTCTAACGGCCTGTGCGCAACGTGCCGGGTTCTCTCCATCCACGCTTTGAGCTGCAAAGTGCAATTTGGATACATATTTGTGCTTTTACGCACCTGTAAGAGCTCATATGAGAGGAGCGCTTACTGAGGATCATTTTTCATCTCATTGAAATATATTTTCAGTTTGATTAAAATCATCCAAGGCAGATTAATGACACTTTAGCTCATGTTGGGAGTTTTTCCTCCTCATCCGGTGCATGTGAGAGCCGTGTTTTTCCTCTCAGTCGGTGTTTAATGAGAGACATACCCGGAGTGGGGATTTGAATAACTGTATTTAGTAGCAGGGTGAAGCCACACTGCCTCCCTTCTACTTTCTCAGGAGAATGAATCATGAACAAAAAAAGTCTTAAAATGGGAAGGTCTGCGTCGCATACCGTAACTAAACCGTGATTTGCATATGAAAACTCTCCGGCTGAAAGAATTCCGCCAGTGTTGCTATAGCCGTTCGCGTCCAGAGAAGTGACAGGCTGCGGTGTGTGTGTATATATATACAGTCTCCTCCGCGCTGTCACACATCCAGAGTCACTGGTGGAAGATTAAGGACGCAAAGTTTTTTATTTCCTTGTTAAATTATTCATCATATCCACACACAGACACACACGCACACACACACACTCTGCTCCCAGTCCCCGGGCACATTCATTTTGCAAAGCCCCTCATTATGCTCCCTCAGATGGACACAAGCAGGAGGCAGGGCGGCTCACACGTCGCTGCTGAACAGGGCTTTCTGTGAAGCACAACATAACGGATCATGATTGACTCATTTCCCACGACGCAGCCAGGCCCCCGTGCGTGTATGCGTGCATGCCTTGGGATGATGGGCAGTGGGTGGATGACTTTCCCATGGGGGCATTTTCTCTTGTAATCTTTAATCACCCTCTGCAGCCACAATGCCAGCACATCAGTCAGAGCCACCACCACCACCACCACCACCGCCACCACTCCCCCTTCCACCCCTCAATTCTATCTGAATGGTTTTTTTAAAGGCAGAAAGCGGCCCTGCGACCTGACCCTCCTCGTAGAGACATTCCAGGATGCAGTACTAAATGCAAGCTCCAGAGATGGACTATAAAGAGAGGGGTGGAGGAGGGGAGGGCGAGGAGGAAAAGGGAAACTGGGCTCTCCTTTCCATTATGCTATTGTGCCAGCTTTCGTGGTTCTGATGATGTGGATAGTTCAGAAACTCAAACTGTGAGTGATGTTGTGGATGGCGAGGAGACAGGTCCCGAGTGATGATTTAGACTTACACACAGAGAGTGGAGGAATGCAATGGTTTGGACACACACGTATGGACATACACACACCAGATAAAAATCTCCATTCTTGGATCGGAGCCCTCACCACAGTCTCTACCAATTCATTAATGAGCTGTTTAGCTGTCCAAGAGTACCAGACCTGCTTTGGTTTGGCCTGCCTATAGAACAGGTCCAGGTCCTGTGTGGTTCCATCCTTGGCTTCTAGCCCCCCATATACTCCACTCACTCCAATCCCCACATTGGCCCTGAAGTGACAGCAGTGATGGAGCTCGCTGCTGAGGACCCACCATAAATCTGCCTTCAGACTTCCTTAACGAAAACACACAGAGGCTTCGGGTCCTGCGAGCCACTGCCAGGCGTCTTGTTGGGTGGAATCCGAAATGTCTCTTTATTTGTGTTGAAATTAAACTGTCTTTTATTCCCTCCCGTTCTGTTAATGAGCTCCATGTGGCAGCGGGCAGGAGGCTTATCCGTCTTGACAAGGAGCTGGAGGGGAGGAGAGAGGGAGAGGGACCGGTTAAACAAAGTGAGGGGAGAAAAGGGAGGTCAGGGGCAGTTTGGTGCACACATGCACGAGCACATACGTGCATGCACACATATGATGCTGGGATGCATGCATGTGTTCTGCTCCACCTCCATACATGGAAACAGTGTGCTTATAATCAGTGTGGAAATACACTCTCACACAGACTTGATCAGGTGGATGAAAGTTGTTAACTCATTTTTTTTGCTTTAATCATGAGTAGATTGTGCATGATTTCGCCGTTGATTGATGTCCCTGAAAATATTGCGTCCATCTGGGAGATGTAAAGACTAAGTGTGAACATTTTGTTTTGGCTTTGTACACGATTTGCTTGTAATGACCCCAAATTAGAGCAGGGGTCAAAGCTGTTATAGAAGTAATTCAAATGAAGTAATGCCATTCCTCACATCACACAGGAATGAAGAAAGAGTGAGGGGCCATTTTTGTGTTCTTTCTTCACAAGATTGAAAATGTAGCAACACAATCAGCAGAAAAAGTGCTGGAATTGTATGTTTCTGCAAAGCAGGGAGAAGTTACATGTGCACATTTTTATGTTGTTGATACACTGAAACTTCACATTTCAACAACAATGTGTGGTTAGGTTTGGGCACAAGAAACACTCCGTTATGGTTAGGAAAACATCATGATTTGGCCTAATATATTCAGTTGTGGGGGCACAATGCCAGCAGGAAAAGCAGCAATGTCTCTGTGAAAAAAATCTTTAATTTATGGCACTATCCCGGCAAGAAACTCAGTAAAAATAACCACTGTTTGTTGCACTATCCTGGCAGGAACAGAACAATATCTCAGTAAAAAACAACTGCTTTTTGTGACACGATCCCGGCAGGAAATGAAGTAATGTCTTGGGGAAAAACAACCTCTCTTTATGGCACTATACTGGCAGGAAAGGCAGCGATGTCTTGGTTAAAAACATATGCTTTTCGTGGCGCTACCCAGCAGGAAATACAATGATGTCTTGGGGAAAAACAACCTTTTTTCATGGCACTATTCTGGCAGGAAAGGCAGTGATGTCTCAGTTAAAAACATACGCTTTTCGTGGCGCTACCCACCAGAAAACACAGTGATGTCTCGGTTAAAAACATACGCTTTTCATAGCGTTACCCACCAGAAAATGCAGTGATGTCTCAGTTAAAAACATATCCCTTTTGTGGCGTTACCTAGCAGAAAATGCAGTGATGTCTCGATTAAAAACATATGCTTTTAGTGGTGCTACCCAGCAGGAAATGTAGTGATGCCTTGGTTGAAAACATGCTTGTTGTGGCGCTATCCTGGCAGGAAATGCAGTGATATCTTTGGAAAAAACAACCTCTTTTCGTGGCACTATTCTGACAGGAAACGCAGCGATGTCTCAGTTAAAAACATATGCTTTTCGTGGCACTATCCCTGGTGGAAAAACAGCGACAAGTGGCTACAAAACACTCACGTTGGGTGACTAAAGAGCTGCTGGAAACACTTGCTAAAACGCAACTGGTTTTGCTTGTCTTGAACCACGTTCTGCAGTGGTTTGCAGCTTGGCAGGCATCTCACCTAGGTGTTAAGCCATCCATCATTCTCCCAATGTCAAAGTCAGCTCATACACTCCATCACTTTATGTTGATATGATACGTATGAAACATGTACATAAACAGAATACAGAAACATACAGTGCCAACTAGTCCTCTGGCAACTGGGCTTACTGTAGATGTGTCAAAGACAGCGATGGGAAAGACGATCATCACTACTTCCTCTGTTGGTGAAACCATTGCAAGCTGCATTTGTCCTTTAATCCTATTACACAGATTCCACAGCTTGCCAATTAGGATATGCAGGATGTTTTCCACCCGCAATGCTTAGTGAATTACACTAAAAGTGAAACAAAAAACTATAAATGTATAAATAAGCAGATAAAAAGCAACAGCAAAACAAAGTTGACACGATTGCGGGTGACTTTGCCTTAAAATTATCCGTTCCTCAAATTGCGATCATACATTCTTCCCCGTTCTAATTAAACATTAGACTTTATTTGTTCCAGATGCAGCTTTTTTTATGTGTTATTTTGGTAGGGAAACTCTGTGGCATGAGAATGGTGCAGGCCCGCATGTAAAAGTAGATCCAGCGCAGCTTGTGTGACCATGTTGACTCTGCGCTGGTCCATGTAACCGCAGTGACCCCAACACTGCTGCTCTAATATTCAGATGTCATCTCTCTGCAGTATATATTGTGAGTACAGACTGAGTGGTTCGGCGCATGTGGCAGAAGTAAAAGGTTTAGTCATAGGGTTTAAATCAGTAGTGTCACATGTGAGGAGCACATTGAAAGCACACATCAAATGTGCTAATGACAGTGGTGATAAAACCCTTACTGTATGAGTGATAGCAGACATTATGTGTAATGACATCAGTGTGGTGGACAGAGCCGGCCAGGGATGAGGCCCTCGCTGTGTCTGTGTGGTGTTTGGGGATGTTGGAATGAAAGACAGCTCTGAGCAGCTCTGTACATACCACCTCAGCGCTGTCTTGAGTATTAATAGACATGTCTTTGTTCCAAGTGACACGCTTCTGAAGTGGAATGAGACAAGCTGAGGCGATAAGGATCTCCTCTCTCTGTGTGAGTCAAACCTCAAAGTACCACTTAGGCGGCTTTGCTTTTGCTCTCTGAAGTTTGGCGAGCCGACGGGAGGCCGGGCTCAGACAACGGCATAGACGGAGACACTGACAGGAGCTGTCAAGGGCTTTTTCCCCTGCTCGTGTTTTTAAAGGACGATAATGCAGAAATGGAGTTTGTAGTCGTCCAGGCCTGAGCCCTCTGGTTTTACTTATCTGTCTCTGCTCAGGGAGGAAATGGGCGAGGAGAGAAGACAGAGAGTAAAGTTAAACGACTGTGTGTACAAGTGTGAAAGAGAAAGAGATTATTTGTTGATGAAAAAACTGTGATCAAGGGGAAGAGACAGACAAGGGAGGGTGAGCAGAGAAAGGGGGGAGGGAGAGGGGTCATTAAAAGGACACCATCTCGCTTGCAGTAAATGGCAGTAAAGTATCTGGCTAATCTGCCATCATTACGCTGATTAAATCACCAGGGATTTGGCGTTCCCATCAGCTGCAATCAATGGGGCAAAATCAATAGACAGGGGATACGTGAGAGGCTCTCAGCCACGGTCAAGCTGCACCTCGT
This sequence comes from Chaetodon striatus, assembly GCA_029783705.1. Classification (NCBI taxonomy): domain Eukaryota; kingdom Metazoa; phylum Chordata; class Actinopteri; order Chaetodontiformes; family Chaetodontidae; genus Chaetodon; species Chaetodon striatus. Next base: position 29,237,324 of record JAPZEB010000021.1, read on the forward strand.
CCTGAGCCACAGCTCCATCTGTGGACTGCACCACTAGACATTTTTATATTAGCATCAATAAAAGTTAAATGACATGGATTTGGGGATTTTTATATTAAGCGTTTTATGAAATAGTGCGGTTCCCTGGAGTTTGTAGCCATGTCTTTTCCCTCACACGTCTGTATTTAAATCTAATCCCTCTTCCTCTCTGCGGCCAGCAGCACTCATTCACTCTCCCTTCACTTTTTTCCCCTCACTTATTGATTCACCTCAAAGATGGCGCCTGTGCTGTCACCCAGTTTTAACGTCCGGACCTAAATGTTAATTAAGGTTAAAACTAAAAGGAAAACAAGTCAAGAAAACATAAAATAAAATATGTAGTGGAAACAAATTAAAGCAGAGCCCCATTAAAGACACAGCAGTGCCTCTTGCCAAAGCTCAGTGTTGCCAAGTAGAACTCACTAAGCACAGTTTTTCTGTTTTAAGATAATGCCAGAACGAAAGGAAACAAAAAGGAAGCCAAAAAAAGCAATTCAGAACTCCCATGGCAAAATAAAGACATTTTGAACACACTGAAACAGATATAAGCCACCAACGTTGATTTATTATGTGCAGTAAGAAAACAGATATTTATATAAAACACTGGTTTTCTTGAAATTGATATCACTCTCATATCTGTATGCTAAATATTAGCTTATTAGCTTAGCATAAAGACTGAAAATGGGATAACAGCTAGTGTGGCTCCGTCCAATGATAAAAAAAAAAAAAAAAGTCCATCTCCTAGTTTTTTTCCTTTATAATTAAGTTAAGTTTGGTTTTATTGTAATGGTTGTAAAGCGTAATTGTTTAACATTTTGGGAAGAACATGCGTTTGTTTTCTTGTCAAGAGTTATATAAGAAGGTTGATACCACTCTCATGTCTGTATGCTAAATATTAGCTTAACTTAATGTAGCGTAAAGACTGGAATCGAGTCAACAGCTAGCCCGGCTTTGTTTTGGCTAAAGGTAACAAATTCCACTTACCAGTATTTTCTTTATCATTAAGTTTGACTTTACTATAAAGAATTAGTATGACATTTTGGGAAGAAAACTATTTTCTTCTGTTAGATGAGAGGTTGATACCACTCTCATATCTGTGCATTAAATATGAAGCTAGTAACAGGAGTTGATTAGCTTAGCGTAGCATCTTAACATTGGCTAGCATAAAGACTGGAAATGGGTTAACAGTTAGCCGGGCTTTGTCTAAAGGTAACAAAATCTTCTATTAGTTTTAACTCTTATCAGTAAGTTATTTTTAATTTTACTATAAAGGATATTTTGATATTTAAATATGAAGCTAGCAACAGGAGTTGATTAGCCTGGCCTAGCATAAAGGCTGGAGGCAGGGGGGAACAGCTAACGTCAGCCGGGCTTTGTCTAAAGGTAACAAAATTTGTACGTCTTTTTATCATTAAGTTATGTTTGGATTTACTGTAAAGGAATAGTTTGACATTTGTGAAAGTAAATTTTCTTTCTAGGAGTTAGATGAGAAGATTGATACCACCCTCATATCTTTACAGTATTAAGGTAGTGACAGGAGTTGATTACCTTAGCTTAGCATCTTAACACAGGCTTGCATAAATACTGGAAACAGGTTAACAGCTACCCTGGCTTTGTCTTAAGCTTACAAAATCCAAATGCCTTTTTCTTTTACCATTAAGTTATGTTTGATTTTACTGTAAAGGATAGTTTTATATTTAATATGAAGCTAATAACAGGAGTTGATTAGCTTAGTTTTGCATAAAGGCTGGAAGCAGGGGACAGCTAACGTTAGCCTGGCTTTGGCTTAAGGTAACAGTTACATTTGTTATGTTTGGATGTACTATAAAGGAATAGTTTGACATTTAAGGAAGACAGTTTTCTTTCAGGGACTTGAATGAGAAGATTGATATTACTATCATATCTGCATGCTTAATATTAGCTTATTTTAACATAGCCTAGCATAAAGACTAGAAAGGGGTTAACAGCTAGCCTGGTTTTGTACTAAGGTGACAAAATGTGCCTACTAGTTTTTACCTTAATCATTAAGTTATGTTTAATCTGACTATAACGGGCAGTTGATATTTAAACATGAAGCTAGTGACAGGAGTTGATTAGCTTAGCTCAGCATCTGGACTGGAAGCAGGAGGAACAGTTTGACATTTAAGGAAGTGCGCATTTTAGAGAGGGTTGATATCACTGTCATATCTGTACATTAAAGATAAAGCTAGTGACATGAGTTGATCAGCTTAGTTTAGCTTATCTTAGCATAAAGGCTTGAAACAGGAGGAAGCAGCTAGCCCAGCTCTGTTCAAAGGTAAAAAAAAAAAACCTATTGGTTTGTGGTCTCCCTTTTTGCAGCCTCCAGGTTGGCATTCTGGTTGTCTCCATCCTGGACTTTATGAGCCAGATATGACCCAAAGCACTATATTTGAATGACAAAGTGGAGCTGGGAAAGAGCAATAGATATATTTGACCAATTAGCCAAGCTGAGGTCTTAATTATGCATAACTTGCATACAGCATTTATTTACGAGTGAGTTATGTAAACAATTAAACTCCATAACAGTTGTCATGGACAAAGAAATGAGCTATAGAGACCAAAACTGTTTTTGTACCAGGCTGTAAACATTTATTTCCACTGTAAAGTTGGATTTTTTAACATGGGGGTCTATGGTGAATGACTCGCTTTTGTAACCAGCTTCAAGTGGCCATCTGAGGTACTTCAGTTTTTTGTACTTCACATTAGCTTCGTTTTTCAGCTTCCAAAGTTTCTGCTTGCCAGCACCGCTAAAGCTCAAACATTATATCATTTGTTTAATTCTTACAAAAAGCAAATGTAGAAATTACATGTTTGGGATAAAGTGGGGTTATGTGCTGACTATATCTTGACTAAGAGCAGTGTTTTCTCCTTGTAGCTGATAACTCTATCATCTTTTTCTTAACCCTCAGACAGAGCTAGGCTAGCTGTTTCCTCCTGTTTCCAGTCTTTATACTAAGCTAAGCTAGTCTGCTGCTGGCTGCAGCTTCATATTTTAGCAGTAGTCTATCAATCTTCTCATCTAGCGCTCTTCAAGAAAATTAACAAGCTTGTCTCCCCAAACTTCAAACTATTCTCTTAAAATGAAACATAACTGATAAAACCCTGTGCCTCTTTTTCCAATATGCACTGTGTCCTGTACATGAAACTGAAGTATTATTGTCTGTGTCTTTCAGAATGAGGCAGTGTAAAGGTTGGAGTGTGGTGGTGCTGCTGGTGCTGTTGGGGCTCGGAGCTTTGGCCCAGAAGCTGCCCACGAGAGACGAAGGCCTCTTCCAGATGCAGATCAGAGACAAGTCACTGTTCCACGACTCCTCCGTCATCCCAGACGGAGCTGAGATCAGTGGCTACCTGTTCAGGGACACACCCAAAAGGTAAGAGCTGCTCATAAAAACAACGGCTGAGAGAATGACATAACCCTGTAGTGATCAAAAACATGTTGTTAGGAGTGCATAAATGGAGCCAGTTCCACCTTCTGCTGCTGACTGAGCCATAACAATCACTAAGGAAAACATTAAACTTGCTGATGGCCACTTAGATCAAATGTTGCTCTGAAACATGATCTATTATGTAGATGCAAAAACTAAATAATAAATGAGACAGTCGTGTTCGTGTAATTGAGTGTCTGTCAGCTCAGAGCAAGAGAGACCAAGGTCAGTGCTACAATAATACCATTACGTACTCCAGTCTCCCAGCAGTCTGCTCAAGCATTTACCCCAAACATTATTTTGGATAACGTCAAAATGTGATGAAGCAATGTCAATATTGGGTCTTTTTAACCTGTTATTTTCCACAGGTACTACTTTGTGGTGGAAGAAGACAACACACCCCTGTCTGTGACCGTGACACCTTGCGACGCTCCTCTGGAGTGGAAACTGACTCTGCAGGAGCTGCCAGAAGAGGCCAGTGGAGAGGGATCAGGTATAATTGACATCAGGCAGCAGTGGAAGAGGTTAATGACACGTTGCGTGGAAATATCACTATCCCCCCCACACAATTAACCTACACAGTGATGTTAGGCTTTGTGATTTTGGTGGGTTTTAATTAAGTCACAGTCGTAGTGTCTAGTCTGACCACTTATGATGTCTGACTCGGCCCAAGCTGACGTCTATAATTTCAGAGAAGGGCTCCACTCTAGTCACCCTGCTGAATCAAAGCCATTACATCCCTTTACTTAAGCTGTCTTGGTCTTCTTAAGGTAAATCCTTCTGCACTCTGTATGTCTGTCTTCATTCCTCTTTTCCCTCTCCCTGCCTTTTTTTCTTTTCTGCCTCACATTAAAACTTTCTCCATCTGGAGGGTGTCCTTTCAACACAGCAGGTCTTGCCAGATGACCAAAGCAGTGGTTTAGAGCGTATGTGTGTGATGTGAGCATATATTTGAATATCAATACATGAGCACCTGCGTGTGTGTCTGTACTCTTGTCAGATCAAATATTACAAAATGATTTATAGGGTTGTTACACTGTTAAAGACACACACCTTGCCTCAAGAGAAAAGAATTCATCTCTAAGTAGAAAAATAATGTCAGATTTCGACCCAACACACGCAGCTTCGTTGGTGTAAGTCTGACTTCACTTCACACGGTGTTTTGGAGCAACAGTTGAACCAGTGAACTTCTTCCCGTCTTTGGAGCTCTTTTTGCTAAACGTCTCTAGTGGGAGTAAATCTTTGAGCATTAATTTTTAGTACACCACTGAGCACACTCTCTGGTTGACAAACATAATATTATGCTTGGGGCCGTCTCTCTCACGTAGAAGCTACAAGGCGCCTCTTTGTAGCACAGCTTCCCCGGAAAGGCCGAGTGAATGCTGGCCTGTGATCTTTGGGGATGTTTGGAGTGAAAACATGGCTGCCATGTGAGGGGCTAATCGTCCATGAGGCTTGCAGAGCTTCATCATGACCTTGCAGCATCAACATTTTTAGCATGGGTAGAAATAATTTTTCATCAAAGCCAAAAATGAAATAGAAGAAAAATATTGTAAAGGTCATGACTACAGATCAGATTCAGTATCAGTCAAAGAGCTCATGTTGTGTCTATTTGTTTTCCAGGAGAGCCTGAACCTCTGGACCAGCAGAAACAGCAGGTGACCGTAGATGAGGGGACCGAGCTCTTCACCTACAAGGGTAACGATGTGGAAGCCTATGTGGCCACCAGCACGCCCTCTGGCCTCTATCAGCTGGAGCTGCTGTCCACAGAGAAAGATAGCAACTTCAAAGTGTACGCTACCACAACTCCAGAGTCAGACCAGCCTTACCCGGAGCTGCCCTATGACCCTCGAGTGGATGTGACCGCCCTGGGCCGTACCACTGTCACCCTGGCTTGGAAGCCAACACCGACGGGTTCTCTGATGGGCCAGCCTGTCCAGTATTGTGTAGTGATCAACAAAGAGCACAATTTCAAGAGCATGTGTGCTGCTGAAGCCAAGATGAGCGTTGATGATGCCTTCATGCTGGCTCCAAAACCTGGCAGAGACTTTAGCCCGTTTGACTTTGCCCACTTTGGCTTTGTGCCCTCTGACAATGGGTTTGGCAAGGACAGAGGCCTCACAAGTAACAAGATCTCACGGGCGTACGCAGTCAAGCCCAGAGCATCAGACATTCAGAAGGTGTGCATTGGCAATAAAAACATTTTCACTGTGTCAGACCTGAAGCCAGACACACAATACTACTTCGACGTATTTGCTGTGAATTCTGCAACCAACACCAGCACAGCATACGTGGGAACATTTGCCCGCACTAAAGAGGAAGCTCGCCAGAAGACGGTGGAGCTGAAGGACGGCAAAGTATCGGATGTTTTCATCAAGAGAAAGGGCAGCAAGTTCCTGCGCTTTGCTCCAGTGTCCTCCCATCAAAGGGTCACTCTATTTGTCCACACATGTCTGGACGCCGTGCAGGTGCAGGTGAGGCGTGACGGCAAGTTGCTGCTCTCCCAGAACGTGGAGGGGGTACGGCAGTTCCAGCTGCGAGGAAAGCCAAAAGCCAAGTACCTGATCCGTTTGCGGGGCAGCAGGAAAGGGGCCTCCACTTTGAAGGTGCTGGCCACCACAAGACCCAGCAGCAAGCAGCCCTTCCCGTCGCTTCCGGAGGACACGCGCATCAAAGCCTTTGACAAGCTGCGCACCTGCTCCTCCGCCACCGTGGCCTGGCTGGGCACGCAGGATCGCAACAAATACTGCATTTACCGCAAAGAGGTAGCTGACAATTATGGCGAGGAGCAGCGACGCCGGGAACAAAACCAATGCGCTGGGCCAGAGACCCGCAGGAAGTCAGAAAAGGTCCTGTGCAAGTATTTCAACAGTCCGAACCTGCAGAAAGCTGTGACCACAGAGACCATCACAGGTCTGGAGCCAGGCAAGACCTACCTGCTGGACGTTTACGTGGTGGGACACAGTGGTCACTCAGTGAAATACCAGAGCAAACTGGTGAAAACAAGGAAATACTGCTAAATGACTCTGCAAAGAATAAATCTATTATAAATATATATATTAAATAAGTTTATTTAACTCTAAGTGATATTCTACTAAGGAGTGTATACAGACTGACTACTCACACAGCGGATGGGCCTGTGGCAGTGACTGAACTGTTTGTAGAGAGAGATATCAACCTGTATATTTATGTTTACATTTCATTGTGGCACCTCTGGGTGGCCCAAAGCGTGGGGTGCTTCATTACCGGGCTTGTCGTCTTGACATGATGTTGCCACTGGGGAGGCAGAACTTCAAAGAAGATCATCTTTCATCCTGTATGTTTCTTTGTCGCTGCATGACATTTGCTTTTGTCCGTCATATTTGTGCGTTCCTTCAGTTTCAAATCACCGGAGGAGATACAGTAGCTACCCGCGTTGTATAGATCTCTCACTGCATATTCACTACATGTTTTAGGAGGAATTTAAATTATTTTATACTTTTTTCGTCTCTCTTTTTGATTGTCTGTTTTTATTGATGACAATAATAACTGTTACGAGGAAATTCCAGTTTTATGAGGAAGTTGTCGTAGTTCAGACATTCCCTTATGTATCTCAGCCAGTGTTTGCTATAGAGCCCATCTTGTAAATGTGTTCTGTGCTGGAGATCTGTGTTATTATCACTGTATCGCTGTGTGTGTCACATGTACAGAGTTGTCCTGCCAATATTCATGTACATAAACACTAAATATAGAACGAGTAATCCCTCTGTCACCCTGGGTGTCATATTCTTTTGCCAAGCAGTTAACATCACAGTCATGGCTCCAGAGATGAAAGAGCACATTGCGTATTGTGTTTATAGACGCAGACGTCTAAATTAGGATTGCATCAGCAGAACTTGATACGCCGAGTGATTTGAAATGATAACTTGATCCTCAAAATGATTTGTGACAAGAGGAGACCGACAGAGGATGAATTATTTGCTGGAAATACCTTCCAAGACACAAGTGGTGCTCAAGCTCCACTAAAAAAATATTACCTCTTGGCACCGTTGTTTGCAGTCAGATCAGTGTCCCACTGACAGATATTCTCATAGATGTACAGTAATAAATCAGTGCGTCTCAGCACACTTATGAGTGCATCTCATATATTTTATGTTGAGAAATTTAAAAACAAAAAGCAAACTTAGAAGTGCTCTCACTTAAGAAAGTCAAAACAGAAAAGTTTGTTTTATCCCAGGGAGAACAGACCATCTGTTTCACATGGTAAAACAGTTACACTTTATACAGCAGCGCTCTGTACACTGATCCCCTTGATGATGAAATACAAACGCAGCCACACAGGATGTTGTCAATTAGGAAATTTGAGGTTCATACATGAAATGTTTGATCTCAGTGGGTGGAGAAACAGGTCTGAAGACTCAGGGCCTGCAGTACTGAAATAACTCTCACCGTGATTTGTTGATATAATTTGTGTCAAATATAACAAACCATTTTATTGTGTTCACCTTCTTTTTCGGTTGAAGTGACACCATGTAACTTTTGAGGGAAGACATATTAAAATCCTCCCTTTGATTCTACAAATTAAAAGTTGAGTAAACAGTAAAATGCACCAGAAAACCAATTATCAAGATATTTTGATGAGGATATAATGACTAAGTGTGTAAAGGCAAGTAACAGAAGAGCTAGAATAGTCTGGTAAACAGTGGTGTAGTCGTAGTTTAAGAGGTGGGTCTACTACTAGGTGAATGGGCAGGTTAACGAGGAGGAAGTGGGTATGGTCTCCTATATATTCCAATGGCTTTTTGGCTGATAGGTGGGTATACTGTAAAATAGGTGGGCATATCTGTGTATACCCTCCACTACACTGCTGCTAAGTTCAAATAAGTTCATCACTTTACTGTAATGCAGCCTTTAAAACCAGGAAACGACCACTCTCAAGATAATTATATATATATTCAAAATCTTAGACAATATCTAGTTTCATATTATGATAATGACATTATATCAAAATATTGCCCAACCCTAAACGCTACAGTCATACTTTGTCTTGTTAAGGCCAGCAGCTCATGGTGGCTTATGTTAGCTATGTTTCAGTAGATATTTCTGTGTACCTGACATTATCGATTCAGTTTGCTGACTTTGTAATATTACTATACTTGTGCTTCTGCCATGATATGCTAGCGTGTCACAGATAAACATTTCAAATAAATATGGTAGCTTTTTTACTTCTTGTTGAGTATTATAATAATGCTAACTTAGGATCAATTAAGTGTGTAAACGTATTTAGTTATAACAATAACGCAATTTTTTAAAAAATCAACTTTGTAGAAATATTATTTCGACTGCTGTTTGTAGCAGTGCAGAGAAAAGTGGCAAACTGAGATTGTTTTCTTTGTGACATCAACTCATCAACATGCCAAAGAGCTGCTGTACGACTGACAAGCTCATTTTTAGCCCAGGCTCAGCCACTTTAAAGTACTTTACTCATACTTGTACTTGTACTGAGCTAGCATGAAGGTAGTGATATTGCATGATTTGTAAGGTGTCTCTCATATCTTGCCCTAGGTCACCAGAGAAGGCTTCAAAATAATCAGATGCCAAGTTGGCCTCAACATTCTTCAATCAAAATGTAACTCAATGTTGTGTATTAATGAAAACTGATGAAAAACCAAGGCGTACTCAAGATTTTGTAATGTATGGACCACAGGACACACACCAACTTTTCCCACAAACAAAGATCTCTTGGCGTCTGACTTCGATAATGTCTATCAAAACTTTGCAAACATTAGCTTACATGAGCCACTATGAGCTACTGGTCATACCACAGCAAGTAATGTTGTAGCAGTAAAAGCCATGCTTGTATTAAAGTGACGAATGATGCGTTTTATTGCTTAGGAATTCAACTTTTAATTTGTAAGAGGAAGAATAAGTTATTTCTTCTTTTGGACATTATATAGTTTTGCATTAAATCAAAAAGATAATCAAAATAACACATTTTTGCACTTGATTTTTGATTTTCTTTTAATGACACAAATTCAAAATAAAAAAAAAAACAACTGGTGATACTACACAGGCCACCATCTCTGAAACAATCTTTGTGTTCACCTACCCCTATGTAAGTGCATACACTTAAAAAAACACAAACTCCAAATTTGAGAGAATTGGGTGACTTGCAAAACTATTTAACCATTAGACACAGTCAACCACAAATAAGCAAAGAGAAAAGCCAGACACACATCAGTGCACATATCCACACGTTCCAATTAAGAGCAGTCTCAGGTGAATGGAAATGCTCTCTCTGTTGTGGCCAAGAAAAGCAGCTGTTGCTCTTGAATTGCCATGTTTCCATCCCGACCCTGATCCTGGGTAGCTGCACTCCGATTCATCGCCACAACTCACTGTCAATCACGCGCTCCTGGTCAGAGGAAATGCAGGGAGGCTCCACCTGGCTTCCATTAACCTGCCGTTGCCCTGGAATAATGTGGAGGAGCTTCCAGAGAGCTGTGGAAGTGTCATGGATATCCCTGTAAAGCGCCACTAATAAAGCTGGCCAGCTCTGCTCAAATGTTATCCTGCATGTGTGAATGAGATCTGCTGTGAAGCCCTTGACGTCGTTAAAGAATCTCCCGCTCTCTGGTCAACTGGAGAGGTCTAAGATGGAAAAAATGCACAGACACTTCTATTTTGCCAGCATGCTTCAGGAGATCTCCTCACAAACACTCATGCAAACATACGTATACAGAGAAACCTCTATCCTGGAGCTAACCATCTGCAGGGCTGTCCGTGTTTATCTTTTGCGTGGTAATGAGCGCAGGGCTTTGATGTATGAGTTTGTATATATGTGTGCACATGGAGCAGGGTAAGGAGTGGAGACAGACATGTAGTGCCCGGGTAAGTGGTGGAGTAATCACAGCAGTGCACGAGAGACCTGGCTCTGATTCCTGGTTTGGTTAGTTTGACTTGCCACCAGATTGGATTCAGACTGATGTGAGGGACAAGCCTGAGCAAATGAAACAAGCCCATAACATTTCGAATAAACTGCGGATGTAAATGCTTTGACTGACTGACTTGTAGTGCCAGAAAAGTTGAGTTTTCTACATTGCATAAATACCCCAAGTCATAAATTAAACACTTTTGTTTTGCTCCCATTTTTCATGAGTTTAAATCAAAGATCTGAGACTTTATATGCAGAAAGTGTGCCACAGATGTTGCTTTGCAGAGTCACCTTTTATTGTGACCAGCCTGAGGCACACCTGTGGCGTAATCATGCTGTTTAATCAGCATCTTGATACGCCACACCTGTCAGGTGGACGGAGTATCTTGGAAACAGAGGAGTCCTCACTGACATAGATTTTAACAAATTACTCTTTTGTGTGCATAGAAAAAGTCTTAAATCGTTGAATGTCCAGTGTGTAGGATTTAGAGAGATATACTGGCAAAAATAGAACACAATATAATATGTATATTTTCTGTCATGTATAATCACCTGAAAATTTGTTTTTGTTACCTTAGAATGAGCTTTTATATCATTTATATCCACAGAAGGAGCAGGTCCTTGTTTATGGAGATCATCATATTCACTGCTATTTTTCTACAGAAGCCAAGAATTGACAAACTAAACACTGACTCTTGATAGAGCTATTTGTGTTTTTGCATTTTCACGTGCGGTGTCGAAAAACACTGATTTGTAATGTGAAACTGCTGTTGTCAGTGTTTTAACCCGTTTAAATTAGTGAGTCTATTTATTCTGGAGAGGAAGAGACCTCTGTGGATAATTTGGCTCCTGGTAAAAACCTCCTGAACAATGAACACTGAGGGAATTCTAACAAGGAGAAGTTACAGCTGGTTGCAATCTGAAGTCCTCACTGCTATTTGCCACCAAATCCCCCTAAATCTTACACACTGAACCTCTAAAGATATACTATGCAGGACTTGACAATCGCTTTGATGTCTTGGCGTTTCGCCTCGCTATATTTACGTTTTTTTTTCTGCGCAGTTTTTGTAGCTTCCTCTTCGATGTGTGCAACTGGTCACTACCTTTTCCTAAAGTCCTGATCTCACCAGCGTGCTGTGCTCAGGAACGTCCTGATCACAGCAAAATAAGAAGAAAATAAGAAAAT
>JAPZEB010000021.1:29261335-29278026 GCA_029783705.1 Chaetodon striatus
TTTTTTTTTTTTTTTTTGTTAAATATCCCATGGAGAGAGACTCTCACTGCAGCCTGTTTTATTTTGTTCTGAAAATGTTGACGTGCAACCTCTTGTGTGGACGATAAACAAGGTGCAGACTTCCACCTGTTTCACTGGTAATGAGGAAATACAGTGACTGACAACAACCTCGCCCACATTTAAGGGGACTGTTTAAGGTGGAAACTCAAGGGTCTAGGTACCCTGTCTGAAGGGCTACTTTTTGTTCCAAAGGTACTATACTGAAAGTGTTTGGTGGAAACGGGGCTAAGGAAACGTAACGTAAGTTAAAATGACCATAAAAAGAGAATACACAAGACATTACATTATTCACACAATGAAAAATTAAATGAATAAAATAACACTAGCCCCACAATGCTGTATTAAATATGTCACGTGGTAATTAAAGGAACAATGTGTAAGATTTAGGAAGATTTAGTGGCTTCCATTGGTGAGGATTGTAGTTTGCAACCAGCTGAAACTTCTCCTGGTTGTTCCGGAGGTTTTTACCGGGAGCCGAATCATCCACAGAGATCTCTTTCTCTTCAAAATAAACCAGAGGTCTCATTTATAAACACTGCGTAAGCACAAAACAAGGCCTGAAAGATGTTTACGCCTCTTCCCACGCAAAAGTTTTTTGGCGCACGCCATTTTTGGCTTTTGTCCATACATACATTTTGACACCCCAGGTGATTAAAACCAGTAAAAATACTGAATAAAGCAGTTTAGCGTTACAAATAAGTGTTTCTCCTATGCTGTTTGGCATGTTGGAGACAGTCCACTTGCCCAGCACCTGCTAATGAGGGCTCACCTATTTTCTCTGATAACTTAAGGTGTGCTCACCTTATCTCTTTTTTAATGGGAGCCGAATTAAATGCAAAGGTCTTCTCCTCTCCTAAACAAACAGACCAAGTGATTAAAACCAGTAGAAACACTGACGCAGTATATAGTTATGAAGCAGCTATAAATCAGTGTTTCTCTGACACAGTTTGGCACGTCGCACCTAACCTTTTGTCTCTGATAAATTATCAACCAGATGTTCAGGAGGTTTTTACCGGGAGCCGAATTATCCACAGAGGTCTCCTCCTCTCCAAAACAAACGGACCCAGTGGTTTAAACCAGTAAAAACACTGAATAAAACAGTTTCACGTTTATAAAATCAGTGTTGTCCAGACGCTCTCATTGCGGAGGTGCTGCTTACTACAGTGGCTGACATGAAAACACGAATGGCTCTATCTGGAACCAGTGTTTGGTTTATCTGTTCTGGACTACTGTAGAAAAAATGGTGGTAAAAATTGTGTTTTCTGTGGACTACGTCCCACCTCCTATGTAACTATAAATGTCTCATTATAAGGTAACAAAAACAACTATTGTCGAGGTGATTATACACTAAAGAAAACACACTTGTTATATTATATTCCATTGCTGCCTATATATTCTCCTAAATCCTCACTGGACCTTTAAGAGGTGCATAAAGCGTGATGACACCACCCTCACTCATGTAAAAGCTGTATTAAGTATTTAATGTGGTAATTAACAGAGTGCTGTAAATAATCTAGAAGCTTGCACTGCAATTTAGCACAAAAGACATCCGTTATCGTAGGACAGCTGTGAAAGAAAGACACAGCTGCTTGCAAATATGCTCACAGTTTTTGTGTGATAAAGAGAACATTTAATTACATTGCAGATCAATTAACCATACTGGCTAATTTACACTGACTCATCTCATGTTGTAGGGAAGCTACGGATGGCAAGCATTGAAATAAATGCTGTGATGTAGTTATCTGTAGCTGCCACATTGTGAGGTACAGTAACAGCCGGTGCACATGATTATGTGTTTGTATGTAAGGCCTGTGAGCTTTGATGATCAGAAGACAAACCATGAAACCAACAAGAGAAGAAGAAGAATCAGTCGTTCACTTCTGACAACTCGTGCAGTTATTGTTTTTTTTGTTTTTCCCAGGTCCGTGGCAGTAAAGGAGATGTGTTGTATATTCTGGATGCTAGTAACCCACGCCATGCCAACTGGCTGCGGTTTGTCCATCAGGCGCCTTCACAAGAGCAGAAGAACTTGGCAGCCATACAGGTACATTTCCTCTCAGCAGACCATGAATCCCTCAGACTTACCTAAAGAGACAGACTAGGAAGACAATGATACTTTTTACAGGCAATACACATCTGTCAGGACCAGCTAATGATTTTTTAAAATATGGGGCTGTAAAGAGATCGAGAAGAGAGATATGTTTTACTTATTTAGGTAGAAAATATTAGAGTTTTGTTATTGTTTTTCATGTTTAGAGTCTGAAGAGTGAACAGACTCTTCTCAGCCTGGAAAACCAACATCTGAGAAGTCTTTTTTCTGCTGTGCATGTCAAAAATGGAAGCGCTTTGTTGTGTTTGCTCAATATGACGTACCACATAAGTTTAGTTTTACAGATTACCTAAATATTAAATGTGCTATAATGGTCAGTGACGAGAGCGTGAACTGAAAAGTGGCACAACCCCAGCATACTAAATCTGGTAAATTTCACCTCTTGCACTCGTGTGCGAAAGATAAAACAGATTGTTTTCTCATGATGTAAGAAAAATAGAGGGGGAATGAAGAGAGGATGAACAGTTCAGGTCTCAGGGTGAAGTTCCTGCCATTAATGGCACAAATGCCCAAAGTGATTGGGTGTTTAAAGGTCATCACGTGTGTTAAAGCTCTGTTTTCCATCAGCAGTGACATTTATTGTGTAGCTTTCCTCTTCTTAATCATTATTTATGTATATTTAGAATCCCATAGTTAAAACTAAATGACTGTTTGATTTTATTAGCATGACCTTTAAGGACACGGAAGTTAATAACAACATTTTTAAGGGGTTTGAGCTTTTGACCTGTGGCCTTAATCAGGCTAAAGAGACTGTTGTCTGGGTTTAATGAGTTCAACATCCAGCCAGTCTCAATAGTTACTCAGTGTGCATTACCGTAAATGGTTATTGTAGCAAGAATGCTTTTCTCATTAGATACATTCTTCTCAAATATGTCAGGTACAGTTCTGCCAATGCTCCATGGCATTGTTATTACTGTGTGATTACACCATTTTAACCATTAGGGCTGGGCATTGGTTCTCAATACTTTCAACGTATTCACTGAAATAACTCAAGTAGTATTGAAACTTGTTCAGTCAAACGATATCTGCATTTGATCCTTTTTGTACCCTGATCTAGAAAAAAAACAGCCTATTACTGCAAGCTTTTCTTGATTTAATGCGACATGTGATTGGCCCTCAAAAGCAGCAACTACAGCCCATACTGTCTGTGGTGTGGGGAAGTCGAGTTAGGTGTATTTAATAGAGTTGGCAGTTCAGCCTACCGAGATGCCATGAAAATGTTTGAAACACGCGGTGTCTGATGGCATTTGACAGAACTAAATGCTTCCATTCACATAATGAGAATCGAACGAAGTAGGAATAAAAGGTATCAAATGAAGTACTCCTTTGGTATCAGTATCACTTTCAGGGTACTGGCATTGTATTAGTTGCATACATTTTTAAATGAAACCTAGCGCTGATAACCATGTTGTTGTCTCGTAGGATGGGGAGAACATCTTCTACCTGGCTGTGGATGACATCGAGACAGACACAGAGCTCCTGATTGGCTACCTGGACAGTGATATGGAGGAAGAGGAGGAGGAAGAGGAGGAGGAGGTCGTCAAAGATGATGACGAAAACAGTAAAGACGCTAAACATCTTGTTGAGATGGGTACAGTGGAATTATGTTGCTTTATTTGTAACCCTGACCACTGATAATTAAAGGAGCTTTATACGATATTCAGAGCATTAATATAGCAACAAACAACTATTTGCTATATAAAGATATGTTGGAGTAATGGAGTCCTGAGCAGAGGATGAAGTTACTCTCCCTCTGTGTGTTGTAATCTGAGCTTCTCTCTTCTTTGTTGTGGTAGATGATCCGACTGCATGTGCATGTTGGTGCATGACAGTCCCTGTGTGTGTATCCCACTGGCTTGCTAATTGCTGCTGCCGTGCACTGTGCTCATACAGCAGTTACTGCTAATGAAGGACAGCATGCCCTTCAACACTGTTAGCTCTGTCAGCACAGTTGCTGTTATTAGCACTGTTCGGTCCCTGCAGGATTTCACAAGCTGTTTTTGGAATTGTTGCAGCCTGAAATGCCTGATTTCATGGCAGCTCTTCTAAAACATTGTGATTTACTGTGTGTTGCAGTGTTTACATGCGTTTTTTTTTCCCAGTGAAATTGCAGGGACAAGTGATACTTGCAAAAACAGTTGCCATGCCGTATGAGATTTGGTGCCTGTTGGTATAAGCATTCAGTGTTTTCGAAGTGATTAGAATCTCTGTGTGATGGTAGGGGATTGGGTGGGGACTCTGATAGCTGCTCTCCTCCTGCTCTCTCTGCCCCCTTAGCACAAGCTAACACAGCAACGGCAGCGAACATCCAACACTGAGCTGTTACCGCTTCCAGCGATCTCACGCTGACACCAGAACAGCTCAACTATGTTGTTAAATTCGTAAATAACTGATGGGTGACTTTATCCGTGTGATGCTAAGAGTTAGTTGTGTCACTCTCGCAGTAGTCTCATGATGAACAGAGAGAGAGCGTGTCAATATGCTGTGTGTAGCTGTACATTGAAACGAGGCTTTATCTGTTTTATATCAACAATTTCGCTGTAAAGTTGTAGCGGTTGGACAAAATTTCAAGGTCACATGGAATTCAAGGGGATTAGCTGCATTTGCATTAATTGTTTCAATCAGAACATTCTGGATAAGTTTATCGTTTGTTAGCACTGTTAGCACTGTTAGCTCTCAGCACCTCCATGTTGACAGCCATGTGCAGACAGCCTCTGATATACTCTGAGAGGTCTTTTAATTTATCATATACATTTCAAAGAAAACCAAACAGAAATGACCGCATATTTGCCTCTCTGTGTTGACTGTGTGTTTGCCACGTCTCCACAGAACTGGTCATAAAGAAAGAGGACCACCCCTGCTTGTTGTGTGAGAGCAGCTTTCCCAGCGAGGAGATCCTGGCCGCCCACCTCCAGAGTCTGCATCAGAGGCCCAGCACAGAGGAGAAGGAGTTCAAATGCAAAAACTGTGGCAAGAAGTTCCCCATCAAACAGGCTCTGCAGCGCCAGTGGGTTCTCTGTTCCATTACTGAACTGGTTGTAGTGTTGTTTTATTTAACATTTAACTGTTTTAACAGCAAGTCCACAGGTCTGAAAAAGTATTTAACCCATTTGGCAGCACTATAGGTTTTATAATATGTGTTATGGTAACGAAATTCAGTCTTTAAGGGTATTACTTTCTTCGCTTCTAATAGAAAAAAGGCATCAATTAATTCTGATTCCACGTAATATAGTTGGTCATTTTATTAAAATGTGCTTCCTTGCTGAGACTTAAATGAGAAACCTGATAAACTGATCTGATGATAATTTAAGTAAAAATTATTCCGATTTACCCTGTGTCCTTCTTGACAGGTGACAGGTATGTTTGTTTAGCCATCACCTACATGTGTTGCATTTCCTGTTTGGTGCCTAATTTGTTTTTATTTTGAATCCTTCCCCAGTGTTTTGCATTGCTCGGAGTCAGTGGACCCATCGGGTGATTCAAAAGCACGCCAGTGCTCCCTCTGCCACAACACATTCAGCTCAATATCCAGGTAACATGCTGTATATTGCTCAAAGGGAGTTTATTCACTGTAAACAGTATAATGGGCACGTACCATTTACTTCCTTAAAGGCCCAGACACACACCAAACTGACTAGTGGCGATGAAGGCTGACTGTTGTGTCACCTTATGTTTCCTGTGTCGGCCAAAAAGTCGCACTTGAACACACCAACAGCCAACTAGCACATACATTCTGTGCCTGCATGAGAGGGAATAACTCTTCATAGCAGCAGGCGGAGTCTGTATTTGTCATTCAAGAAGAGAAACTGAAAGACTGACAGTCAGTTAATACATTAACAACACAACCGTTTGCGAGTGAACAATAAGACAAATAATTACAAACATCTGTTCTTGTGCCCTGAACTAAACTGCCATTAAGAGTGATTTCATTTACTGATGGGCTCTGCCATCTCCGATGCTGATTCAACATGCTGAATTGGTCTGAAAAAAAGATGTCAAGAGCCAACTAGTGCCAAAGATGCAGGGCACACAAAAACTAGGGTGTCAGATACTCACAGACAGCCCAACAGTGGCCATTTGATGTGTGTATTTGTGTGTTTTTGTGTGTATGTTGTACGATGCAGCAGCTTTGAGTCCAAATCAAATTTCACTGTGTGACAATAAAGTATGCCTTACCTTACCGATGGCCAACTGTCAGCTTAGTGTATCAGGGCCCAAAGTTAAAGTTCTTTCCCACTTTTTCTTCTTCCTCTGGATCCTGTGTGTACAGTTTTGAGCAGCATAAGGAAGCCTGTAAAGGAGACGCCAGGTTCATCTGTAAAGCAGAGAGCTGTGGCAAAAGATTCAAGAGCAAGGACGCTCTGAAGAAGCATAAAGGAAATGTTCACACAGGTTGGTATCTCTGTCTCTCCCTGTATATCTCTACTATGATTTTCTCATTCTCTTTCTCTCTCACACACACATATTCACAGGCATTACGCTTTTCCTTTTTTCACAACGTCATGTAATGAAGTTAATTGTCCATTAGCAGCCTCAGCACTCAAGGAAGTGCAGTAACAGTACTTGACCTCGATCAGTTAAAATCTCTGCAATGTTGAGACACATCTCTAATTACTTGCGCTACATAATTGCTGACCTGTGTGTTCTGGGGCGGCTCACTCCTTCAGATAATTGGACCTCCATAGCTATTTATGATGGGATGTAGGGCAGCGGGGATCTGCGCAGCCTTACACGTGAATCAAGTATCAACCCGAGATTAAGACATTCATCTCAGAGGCTGATGGAGTTGAGATCCGGCCCTTTATGTTTTACCAATGTGGTCAGGATGGGGAGTGTGTGTGTGGGCGAGGGGGGAAGTGGATCAGACTCGTCAGATGTGGGTCATGCGATTCAGATGGGGATAAGGGGGAGGGTCCCAAAATGGTGGGATGATTTGGGCCAACGATGAGGAGGGTTCAGGGTCTTTTCTGTTGCTCTGTGATGATTGTCTTTAAATTGTTGTCATGATTGCCCACTGTTGTTATCTGCCCTGTAGGTTAGGTTTGGTAATTTTGGTAATTTTAGGTTTGGTTCTTCTTTCCTTAAAGGGAGTGCACGTCGGAAACTCACATGCACCATATGCAACAGAAAATGCTCCTCCTCTCTGAATCTACAAGAACACAGAAAGGTGAGGCTCTGCAACATCTACTGCACGGCTCAATTTATCCCCACCCAGATACTTTGCATCGGATCTGAGAGGATTTTCTCAGCTTACGCAGTTTTGCATGATCCATCTTTACAGTGATGTCTCTTTTATGCTGCTTCTTGCTGTACAGTGGAATCCATCACACTCCACTTCTTCTATGACCCAGTCTAACCTCTTAATCTTCCGTTCGCCTCTGCTTCTTGAGCTTCTGAGTTGTGTGGTTATTTCCTCTCCACGTGAGGCTGTCTTTATGATCAAGTTGTTACAAATATACTCTTGGTGACAAAGAGCAGAGGGGTGGTTTCTTTTTCACGAGCTCATCCCACAGGTCTTGTGAAATACAAGAGGCTCTGCTGGCAGACAATGAGGTTTAAACCTTGGCGTCAGGATTCTCCCTCTTATTTATGGATTACAGGTTTGAATGGGGCTGTGTAAATATTCTAAAATGTTTTCACACAAACATATATTTGTGCTGGTATTGTGTATTGCCAGTATCAGCTTATGGTAGGATCATTTTCCATTTGCTGTTTAGACAACTTCTTTCCAGGTTCAACGTATCCTCATTCAACGGTCCTTATGATATCTAACAAATTAGCGCCTGACGAATACCTTACCTACTTAGCGCAAAGTTACGTACTTTATGCAAAGTTACATAGGTTAGGTTTATGAAAAGAAATAGGTGACGATGTATCATATAACAAGTCATAGTTAACTTGGTTTCACACGGCTCTGAACACTGTTCTCCAGGGGGAACGTCCTACGTTTTGCGACCCATTTCACCACCCCGACCTGCCTCCATACTCAGAGTTTCGCTCTTTATACTACTTCCTTCTTAACTCCCGTCAACACATTGGTCACTTGCTTGCAGTTTTCCTGATAACGTGATTTATATCTGAATTACTGTCTCATAATTAAGCATTATTTTCGTAGGTATGCATATGAACAGTGCATGAGAACAGCCTGCCACTTGTGCACAAAATAGGCAAATATTTCTTCCTCTTAATACCCCACTCCAGCCAGTGTTACTTCCTGTTTTTCGGTTAATGTTCTCTTTCAAACGGAAAATGTAATAAATACTTGCACCTAATCCATTCCCATGGCAACTAGATTGACGTCCTAGTGTTTGTGACAAAGTGATAGCATGAGTGGCAACAGCTGTTACTCTAACATAAGCTATGGTCTCCACCTCCTGAATTTAACATTAGCCCGATTTAGCTTAACTATTTAACAAACAGTTGATAAGGGCAAGTAGCTTGTTTGCCTCATGCCAACAACAAGTAATGAAAAACCCAAATTTTAAATCAATATTTCAGTTTATAATGATCTTAGATAAGCAAATTAACCAAACTGCTCATTGGCTACTTTGCATCAGAGTTTCCACTCTGGGGCCTTGATCACCCTGTTGGCATTTGTTTTGCCGGTACCAGCTGGTGGTTGCTAGTAACTTTATCCCTTACATAGCCTACTTTAGTATGTAGATGTTAACTTATCCATATTACACAAACTCTGTAAAAAAGTTTAAGTTTCATAGCTGGGTCCAAACAATCCCAAAACAAAAGGTCTCCGTCTTGACTTGCCTGTGACTCATACAACCCTACACTGTATGTGCACTGCAGGTGTAGCCTATAAAAAGATCGGGCACATCCGCTCTGCTAACTGTCCTCATATATTGCATCTAGCTATAGTAGGTCACAGCAATGTTTACTGGTTTGTTGTGTAGATGCAAAGAAGCATGATGGTTCATAGTCTTGGGAAATGAAGTTGACCTGCAGCTTTTACTATAGTCATATGTCATCTATCCGTTTTAACAACAGCCTTATTCTTTTTAACTTTGAGCACAGAATTATGTTTTGTTTCAAAAAATATTTGTGGAATGGTGTGGCTAATCAACATTATTTGGAAATGACTCACAAAATATGAAGTAATATAAAAATGCCAAAATGCACTGGACTGAGGCTGTGATGATGTTCAATCAGTATTGAATAATTAGCCAGAATACATGCGACTGGTGTAGAAAGGTCCCTCTTTGCTGGTTTCATCAGTAAAAAAAACAACAATCTAAAGACTAATTTTCTTCCTTTATGGATGAATCACTTGTTGATGTCTAGTTCAGGTCAGGACAACACTTTCAATGATATGGTTACTGGATGATTATACGACATGTCTTCAACAAATCTGCTTATTTGTTGTCATTCATTAACTAACATTCATCATTAATTTTCCCTGCTGGTAACTGAATTTTCATTCACTCTCTTGTCACCATCTGTCACCATCTACCGTCCAGATTAATCAACAGGGTTTAATCCACCCTGTTACCTTAAATTCATCATGAAGCCACCTCCAAACTGTTCAACATTTAAAGTCACCTGGAAGTTGTGACATAGTTCTGCAGTGCATCATTTAACCTACTTCGTCTGTGTATGAGTCAGTATTCTCCAGTTTCAGACCTCTGGGGTGTTTTAAAATAGGCGTATGTAATATTCCTATGTGGCCTCCTTATGTGTCTATGTGCCAGTTCTGCTATTATGTGTCTCATGACCGCAGAAATGATTTCCAATCATGCACTATTGTCTGAAGCATTGTCTGTTGTAAAATCTGAGATCTGAAAGGCTGAATGTGCGCCTATAAATTGAGGTCAGCATTACATTAGATTGTGACAAATGTTTTTCCAGTAACACATTGAAACAGTTGTTCAGAATAACTGAGTCCTGCTTAAACACAAAGTCTTATGATAAATATGTCACATATTGTATTCATATAGCTTCCTTCAAAGACATTGGGGCATCAAGTATTATTCTTGCAGAGGAGCAATCAAACTTTCCATAATGACACGTTAGCTCCAAAGCAGCTTAAAACTGCCATTATCATCATTTAGCTGAACAAGCTTTTGCAGTAGCAGCTGTGACAAGAGGAGCTGCCTCACATTAGCATATGCTATTGTAGCTGTACGCCGGGGAACTATTGAATGTGCAATTATTGGAGCTATGCTCTGAAGCAGAAAAAGGATTGGAACTTTTCATCACTTTAATTGCTTTTCTGTCAGTAGACATCAGTCTAATGAAAGCGGACAAGATTTAGTTTCTGTTGACCATCGCAGACCGTGATCCTTCAACTTCTTTTCGTGCTCTTCACCCCAAGTTTTTAAAAAACTTATCAGCAAGGCCAAAACTTAAATGCTCTCCCTTTTTACTCTTTTGTTGCAGGTACATGAAATACTTGAATGCCACGCATGTGACAAGAAGTTCATCTCTACAAATCAGCTGAAACGTCACATGATCACACACTCAGGTAAGAAAATGCTGCATTAAAGTCCAGTGTGCAGGATTTAGGGGGATATATTGACAGATATGGAATATATTATAACAAGCATGTGTTCTTTAGTGTACAGTCACCTGAAAATAAGAATTGATGTGTTTTTGATTTATCGATATATTTCCAAGCAAGATATGAATTTAGATGTCACCGTTTCTATTAATATAGGGTCAAGTTGCATTACATAACGCATAACCAGTGTGCGCTCTCCTCTCTCACACTCTCTGCCCCACTCACTCACTCACAAGTTCTCCATCAACACTCAGAGACACAGAGCTGCTCCTCTGTTTAATCTGTCTGTTCATCAGTCCACAGTGTGACATCGGTCTGTATGTTGCAAGTGCTACGCTAAATCAGTCTGTGAGATGAAATTACCGCAGCACACGTGCGATCTAGCGCTGAGCTGCTAGTTTGTGTGTGAGGTGAATCATAACGTGCCGCCGTTCTTCTTGGTAGTTGGAGTCTAATGTGTGACATAGAGACAGCGCCCGGATGCAGGCGACAATTTTTTTTTTTTTTTTAAATGCAGCGACGACGCAGATGTTTCATATACAAAACGTATATAACGTGGATGGTCTCTCACTTCTTCCCTCTCTCAGCCTCTCTGTTAATGCTCTATGCATAATTAAGATTTGTAGCCCAAATAAATAAAAAAATTTAAATCATTTTCCAGCAGTAGATTCATTTGAAAGGCCAACAGATGGAAAACAACTTTTTAACTTGCAGCTGAAAACATGTAGCCCATTTCATAGAAAACACAGAGATATATATCCTGTATCGCCGTTCAGCCCGTAAATACCAACATCTGAATTTTTGTCCATATCGCCCAGCCCTAGTCCAGAACAAACAAAGCATTGGCTGTCGCTAGGGCCATTTACGTTTTCACCTCAGCCGCCGTAGTGAACAGCCCCTCCTCTTTTTAGTGTCTGAAAAACACACATTTTTTGAGATGAAACCTTTTTATTCAGGGTTTTTACTGGTTTAAATCCCGGGATTTGTTTGTTTTGGAGAAGAAGAGAGCTTTGTAGATTATTTTGGTCTCGGTAAAAACTTCCTGAACAATGAATTCTAAAGATATTCTAACTGGGAGAAGTTTCAGCTGTTTGCAATCTGCAATCCTCACTGCTAGATGCAACTAAATGCCCCTAAATCTTACACACTGGACCTTTAAATACATCGCTCCTTTACATAATGTGTTCTGTTTACCACACTGCATCTGTCTTAATCTGCCAATGATCAGAGAAGCGACCGTATACCTGTGAGATCTGCAGTCGTTCCTTCAAGCGCCTGGACCAGGTGACGGCTCATAAGATCATCCACAGCGAGGACAAACCGTACAAATGCAAACTGTGTGGGAAAGAGTTTGCCCACCGCAACGTCTACAAGAATCACAAGAAGGTGAGCAGATGTGGTATCAGTCATAATAATCCACTGGTGAGTTAATTGTTACTGTAATTAGGCTCTCACAACAGCGGTAATTGCTTTCTTTATACTGTTATATGTAGCTGATTGGTGTGTGCTGACAAGAAATTAATTGAAAGGCACTTCAAAGCTAGAATTATTAGTGAGGCTGTAATCAATCAGGGTCTCATTGGTGGCTGTTATCTGTGGGGTCTCTGGCCTGCTCCACCCCTGAGGTCCTCCCATGTTTACTTTTGGGATTGAGGTGTCACTCAGATAGATAGGTCGGGCACAGAGAGGGGGGGGGTAGAAAAACAGAAGCACTTTGAACTTAAAGCCCCCCGAGCTGCCTGTCCTCATCAAGTCAACAAACTAAATCTGCTACGGAGACTTTTCCATGATCCTCTCACATCAATTTAAGAAGCTTCATCAACATCCACGCTGAGGCGGGAGGCGGCTCGCCTTACACATTATAAACATGCTGATGCTGCTGTGCTCTCTCTGCAGACCCACTCTGAGGAAAGACCCTTCCAGTGTGAGGAGTGCAAAGCTCTGTTTCGCACCCCCTTTTCTCTGCAGCGTCACTTACTCATCCACAACAGTAAGTATGAGTGTGAGAGCCCCTGTGTGTAAAAAAAAATCAATAGTTTGCTTACCAACTTAGTGGGATTTCTTATTTCTATTTCTTGAGGAACACAGGTACAAGTTTTATACCTCCTGTGAATATAATCCAATCAATCTTATTTTCACGTATGTAGTTTTTTGACATATCACAGCCTGTATAAAATAATGGACGTAGGCATCGTGACATCACCAATTAGCTTTTAAACTCCTATTTTAAAGCCTTGAGTTTGGCATTTAGGCCATCAGCAGTCAGAAGTGCCTACAGACCAAAATTAAAAACATACGCCATAAAAAACATAAAATCACATACTACACATAACATTATTGCACATCAGCCATTCATGTTTTGCACGTAACAGCAACACACAAAAAAGCATCATAAGCAAAGCACAACACAACCCCTAAAGCATCAGGTGTCCTGTCAAAAGTTTTACAGCCATCTTGTTTATAATCATGGCCCTCTGGCAAAAGGCTTTTTGGGCTGCACAGGATTTTTCCGCTGCAATACGACGAGTGGCCACCAGGAAATTAGCTGCAAGGCTGAGCGGCTTTCCTGGTGGCTTGGGATTGACTCACTCTTGGAGCCAGCCTCAAGTGGCCATTCGAGGAACTGCTGTTGTTAGCACTTCATGTGAGCTTCATTGATCAGCCCTTGAGGTTGCCACTTGTTATATAGACTAACACCTTGTTTTGAAATGCGGATGTAGTTACATGTGTATCCTGGGCTGTTTCAATGCTTTTACCATAAAGGTCAGAATACAGGTACACTTAAAAAAATTGATGGAAGCGGTCTTACCACAGAGATGCAGGTGACGGCTTGCTTATCCGCAGTCTTTTACTCTGTCAACTCTGGGGCTACTCAGGGGATCCAGGGTCAGATGTTTCTGCATTGGTCCGGAGTCCAGGTTAAGTCTCAATATAGTGCATCTTTTGGCAACTTTGCATGTTACACCTGAAGTGAAGTATGCGTAGTCTTTGCAAGATAAACAGCTATGAAAAGACAAACGACCATTTTGTCAAAATGTCCACAAAGTTAGTTTTTCTCGTTTTGGATGTAGGTCCTCACATTATTAGTTTCAAGTCAGAAATACCAAATCAAATTAAATTATTACGATGTTGTATGCATAGAGTACAATTACTGAATGAGCCATGTGAAATATGAAGCATATCTTTGAGGAGAAATGATCTCAGAATAGATTATTTTATCCCTCCTGTACTTTGACTAAGCCATCTAGAATTGTAACCCTCTTCATATCTCTCAGTAGAAATGTTTTTGAGTTAAAACCAGCCAACTCATCCTTACCCTTCTGGACATTTCCATTAATCATAGACATCATAACTCTATCAAAATCTCACCAAGGAGACATTTGAAATCGTTAAGGTTGTATGCTCGTCACTGGCTGCTGTGGCCCTGCAGAAACTTCCCTCCCCAGACAGTTGAGCCGCAGTCGAGCCTTGGCAGGATGCAGCGCTGGTCCTCGAATTTAGCCAGATAACAAAGAGATTGTAAAGCTCAAGGCATTTCCTGCCGCTGTCTCAGGAGGCAGGCCATATAATACCAGGACTCGTATTATGTATCAAGTTCTAGACAGTATGTGGGGCGGGAGGATCGAGTGTGTGTTTTCACTGGAGGTGAGAGAATAGACATGCCACTGAGTACATGTGTCCGTCTTTATGAGTTAATGTTAGGGCACCATGTTAGCAATTGTCTTAAAATGAGAAAATGAAGCACAGATGTCGCAGCATTGTTGGGCCAACAGGCCTCATGCAAGAACATTTTAATATTCATATTTTAAATGTTTCATATTTTTTCAGTTAGGTTTGGTAGTACAGTTGTTCCAAAATAAATTCACAAAATTCTCTTTAACTGGACAAACTAACCGTAAATCGCTTGTTTCGCATTGATGAATGTCACCTATTCATGAGGGAGATTATTAGCATAATCCATGCCCACAAATTCCTGTTCCGCTCTGTTTGTTAAGTTTCATTCACAAAAATATCACCAAAAAAAAAGACTTTCACACTGCAGACTTTTAAGTCCTGCTGTGGGAAATCAGCAGACAGAAACACAATACAATGTAAGAGTGTCAGTCGTATAAGGGGACCTGAAATAATTAGTTTGAAAATATGAATACAGCAGCCATCACACAGTAGGTGATGTCATGCTGTCAGGTGTTATTATGAAGGATGATCAGTGAAAGCAACTCAGACTTACATACAGACCCTCAGGAAGCTCCCGGAGTGAGAGCATTTTCAGAACAGCTACTGAACTTAAATTATTAAATGTAAAAAAACAAGAAAACGTCACAAAAGATTAATTTTAGATTTGTTTTTTTTGTTTTTTTTTCCTACTGTTGAAGATTCACTCAGATTAAGGCAGCATGATCCTTAAATAAAACAAGTTTTCTCTCCCGTTGAGAAAGACAGACCACCTGCATGACTGGTACAACAAGTCTGGACTACTCGTGAGTTTTGTTTGAAAAAATTGCAACAAATTCTCTTAAAGGTATGCTTCACCCACAGAATGACCATCTACACATGAATTGCTCACCCTGTGTTACCTTGAATCAGTGAAGAGAACTTTGTTTTTCAAAAGACAGGGTGAGTGATAAGGAATTGATCATTTGATGAGTGAAGTTTTCGTTTAAATTACTCGTACTTGCCACTTAAGAACAAAACTGTTACTGTGTTCTTGCCCAATGAAACATATACAGCACATTTATGTAGGGTTACGTGTCAGTTGTGTATTTCTCATTGTTTAAAGACCTTGAGCACAATCCTGTGTGTGTGTGTGTGTGTGTGTGTGTGTAAAAGTATAAATCACTGTCTGTGCATGTCTGGTTTAATACCAGACCGAAGCCCTGTTCCAAGTCATAATGAAATCTTTATGCGAGGGTGTCGTTGACATTAATTATCATCAAGCGAATGTGTTCGATTTGATTAAAAACACAATGGACCTCAGCTTTCAGTGGTGTTCCAGTTTATTGAGCTGACCATCATCGGCCTTGGTAACAGGAGAATGAGCACAAGCTCGTAACCACTTGCTCCCGCCAAACACACACACACGCACACTCTCTCAGCAAACTACTCTGTGGAAATTGAATGATCTCCATATAATGGAAACAACTACTCTTCAACAATAGAGGCTGTTGTATGGAGACAGAGAGCAGAGGCGTGAAGGAAAACATCAGGCTGCACTCTGTGAACAGCTGAGATTGTGCCCCAGCGTACTGTCTGAGCACTGTCTGTCTGGCGTTTTAGTGCTTGTCAGTGGAATGATTAATACAATAAGGCATGTTTTTTTGCGCTGTAAAAGAATGAGACACAACCATTTGACGCTCAGATGAAACATATGGCAGGGCAGTTTGTTTTACTGTTTCCCCTGGGATGTGTTCAGCTACAGATGCACAATAAAGGACGACTTCTGCTCAAAAAAAATTGAGCCAGAAATTTCTAAAGACCATTGTTCAGGGTTGTCTGGTGCAATGAAACACCCCCCTTTGTATTTTTCTGTCCGCGCAATCGCCCCAGTGAAATTGGGTCCCCTCTTGCTGTGCCTGATGGCTGTGTGTTTAGAGGCACAACAATAGATAAACTGGAAATGGCTCTGATAAATGTTCCTCTATCCTTGCCGCAGGTGAGAGGACATTCAAGTGTGACCAGTGCGACGCCACCTTCAAGAGGAAGGACACGCTCAACGTCCACATCCAGGTGGTGCACGACGGCCACAAGAAGTATAAGTGCGACCTGTGTGAGAAGGCCTTTGTCACTCCTTCAGTCCTCAAGAGCCACAAGAAGGTGAGTGAAAAGAGCCGGAGCCAGACGACCTCAATCATACACAGTGATTGATTGTCTGCCAGGGCCGTCACTTTGTCCTGGATTTGAGCTCAAGCTGCATTTTTGAAACACGCATAGAAACACAACAGAAAATAACTTATGAAACCTTGTAAAATGAAGTTGATTGATACAGTTATCTTGCACGTAACCACAGATAGTTGC
>JAPZEB010000021.1:29346568-29366297 GCA_029783705.1 Chaetodon striatus
GTTTGCCTTCGTACTTTTTAAATATTGATAGACTACTTTTGGATTGTAATAAAAGAAACAAAGTTAATATCCAAAGCAGTGGCAAAGGTCCTGCAGGCCGATTCATACACTGTAGAAAATGAAAGCTGATATCCACAGTCAGGCATTCATTTGTCTATGTTGGCTCACGTGTATGCGATGGGGTGTGTGTGTGTGTGTGTGTGTGGATGGCGATGACATATGAGCCTGTTAAATAATTGATATGTTTATGCCGTACCTGTTTTGCATTTGCATCTAAATACTTGATATTGAAATATTGCTGTGGGGATGTGACCATGTTGGGAATGTCAGCACAATCCAAAGTGAATGAATCACTACTACACACACACACACACACACACACACACACAGGCCTAGTTGTTGTTAGCGGTTATGATCTGTCACAGGGCCCCCTCTTTCACACTGGAGCGTAGGGGGAGTCAGAGCACAGAGGACTCAACTACCAAAGCTTTTTATTGCTTTATTGCTTCCTCCCAAAGAAAAGGAGCACAAAGGACTGTAGAGCCACCCCCTCCCCGACCTCCCCTCAGCCCCCACGGACCCCCTCCTGCTGGGAAGAACAGGCCTGCGGTGGGCAGGAGGCCTCCCCCTTTTTGAAGGCCAGACTCTGAATAGTCGGCTGTGGTCATCGTTATCCTCCCAATTAACACTCGTTTGTCTCCAGTGAATTCAATTAGAGCCATATTCATGAGTGACCAGCAGGGGAGGCGTGCGTGTTGGAGGGCGGGTCACTTCCCTACACCACATCAGAGCACTGTAGGTCAGCTCTTGTTCTGCCGAGACAACCATACATATGCGAGGCGGCTTCTTTTTCTGTGGAAAAGAACAGAGCAGTGAGGAGCAGAGAATCCCGCAGAGATTATGATGAATATAAATTAAAGACGATGAAAATCGAAAAACAAAGAGCAGGGTAGATTTCCACGATGAGACTGGATACTAGTCTTGTTTTACATTTTTACACCAAGCAGTTGATTTTGATTTATATTAATGGCAGTGGGCAAATGGGAAAATTTAGAGTATTGTCGTCAGTTAGCATTCATTTATAGTTTTCAGGGCGGAAGATGTCCACACATCTACAGTAAAACTGGGATTTTGGTAGGAATGTGAAAAGTTTTGTCAAAAGACATATACAGTGGTACACAGTTCCTTACTCACTGAAATATAATGTAGTTACTGAAATGCTTTTTATTTTTTTGTCTGTATTGATAGGACAGCTCAAAAAGAGAGGAAACATGACATGCAGCAAAGGGCTGGAATCAAACTCGGGCCGGTGTGAAGGACTCAACCAATTTGGTCCAAACATGACTGCGTCATGAATGCTAACATTAGTATGCTCACAATGACAATGGTAACATGCTGATTTTTAGAAGGCATGTTTACCGTGTTCATCATTCTAAGTCCTGTGAAACTGAATTTAGAGTATCTTTGGATTCTGTACTGTGACATATTTCCCAGTGAAACATAAGTTTCACAGTGGTGGATTTAAATCGAATTGTTTAGGGCAACACGGAGCTACAGCGTGATCCACTGCTTAGCAGACTGTTGGCTCCACACACACCTCCCTCACCTGCAAGACCAGGAGGATGATGAGGGAGGGATGAATAAGATCTCCACAGCATTGTTTGTAAATGAAAACGAAAGTTTTGCCCACTGATATCCAAACGCACATCTCTTTCTATCTCTCCCTATATTGCTTTGTTAGCTACTATAAACCACAAATGGTGAGGTGTGGTTTATATGATCAACGCGGCTCGCTGGTTACCAAAAATATAATTTGATTGGACTATTGTAAACACCCCTGAAGGCAGGATTAGTCATCAAATATTTGAAACTGTTTTACCTGTTTTTACAGAAAGAGAAAAGACAGATTTTGATGTCGAAATACTCTGATGCTGATTTGTCCAACATATATTTGGCATATAACGAGGTAAATGATCAATTAGCATAGAGACACAGGGTAAAAAACTGGGAAGAGGTTTGCTAATTTCATGGTGACTTTTAGTTTAGGGTGTTAGCATGTTAGCGTGCTATAATTGTGTAACTAGTTTTGCAAGTATTTGGTCATAAACCAATTGAAGAGGTCACCCAAGTCATGAGGATTCATTATCTGGAGAGCATGAATGTCTAAAAAATTTCACGGCAATCCATCAAAGTGGTGGCCGCACTGACAGACTGACATTGCAATGCCTGGAGTCATTCTGCTAGCGTTGCCAAACATGTAACTTTTTGACCAAATTTGTTGATGTTACTGACTCTGGTGTGAGACGGCAGTGCAGAGGAAAATGTTCCCCACTGAGTTCAGGTTTCATTCTGGTGTGTCTGCCCTCGGTGCCGCTGCATAATGCTGTCCTCGCATGCAACGCAGACAGGATGTGTCAACAGATAAAGCCAAATGAAACACATCTGTCCGGTAGTCTGGAGCAGCTTCTCTGCGGTCAGCGTCGTGTCAGCACGGGGACACGCTGATCGCACTGGCAGCACCGACTCCAGACCCCCGTCTCCACGGGGAGAAGAAGAGGACATTTTTGAGTGGTGAAGCAGAATGAGTGAAGTGCTTATCCATGTGTGTCTGACACTGGGGGTAATTGGGAAATCAGATAAGATGTCACTGAGGTTGAGCGACTCTGACGTTTTCATTGAGAGGCCTGGGCTGCTGCCGCTCTCCATGAACCACGAGATGGGATCGAGTTATGAGTTTTCACTTTCTGTCTTGGCTTATATCTGCACTTCAGATGAGTCACATGAATTTAAACATGCAGTCAGTCAGCGTCATGATTTTGTGAGTTTTACCACTTCCTCACCTTCAACACTTTTTTAGCCATATTTCTGTGTGTGTGACGGGTCTTCTGTTGAACAGTGTCTGCTTTAAAGCTGCAGTAACTGAGCTCCTGGTCACTTGGGAACAGTGAAAAAAGGCTGTGAACAAAACTCTGACATTGTAAACTTGCGCCTATTATACATCCAGCATACCCGGAGCAACATTATCATTAATTTGGGGTGGTGTTTGTGGCCATCTGGCATATACTCACTCTCTTTTTAGTTTTGTTTAGGGCTCTACCAGCTCCTTAGGGGAAATATCTGCCTCTTTTGCAGCTAAATATGCACCAGCCAGTCGTTAACTGTGTCTGTCTGCTGTTTGGTGTTGAGTAGATAGAGGACAGTTGGTTTTTAGAGATTTCTCTCTAAAAAAAAACCAGCTCCCTGCTGCTTAAAACAACACTGATGAGAGCGGTAAGAGTGAGCCAGAATAGCCAAAGTGCAGGCCATAAAACCAAAACAATGAGCTGAAAAACAAAGCTTTAAACTTCCACAGAGCTCAGAGGAACTGCAGTTTCAGGTGATAACTCTCTGTGTGCTTCTTCGCTACAAGTGACACCTTTCACGTACACAGTTAAGGCTGTACCCGAGTCAGAGTTACGTCAGTCAAATCAGATTTGGCTGTTCAATATGAATATTTGACGATTTTTTTTTTTGAACAGGATTCAGCAGGACGTTCAGTGTGACAGCGGCATTCACAGAATATTGTAAACAAGCTAACTGCAATAGATTGGACATGTGAAACACCATTTTTTGACGGTAGATTTCAAACAATAGCCAGAGACTGTATCCTATTAAGTTGCTGTGAGCTGTAAATTCACCACTTCTAAGCAGAAAAGAGAAAAGAGTGTTATGGTGCAAAGTCTCTCTTCCTCCGGGCTGCTGCATCGAGACCACTGCAGTCTGTATGAAAGAGCAGTGTGAAAGTCAAGAGAGCTCACTCGGCAGCAAAATCTTGGGGCCAAAACGTCCCGAGAAATACACCACCTAGCACACTGGCTTGCAAAAACAAAAACGGCAAAAAAAAAAAAAAAGGCTGCTCAGCTTAAAGCAATGTCAGTCGACTGAGGGGTCTCTGACTGATGATTTGGATCTCCAAATTTTAAGGGGCAGCCTTATACACACATCTTTTTAATCCATTTTGCAAAGAATACTTCGCCCATAAAATCATCTTTTGTTTATAAGTGACTTAATATTACATTGAATTTGCGAAGAATATGTTTTTCCGGCACGCCTCCACCGTGAATGGAGAATTCAAAAAAGACAAAAACAATTTGGTGTATTGCATTACAGAAGCAAAACTATATCAAAACATCTGTTTACAAACTTTCACACAACTCATGCAGTATAATCCAAGCATTATTAATAAAACCTTACAGTATAAAATACTTAAACAGCACTTCAAACTGTCTCAGGCACGGACAAGTAGTGCACCTGGTTAAGCACTTGCGTTTCAACTCTGCTCAGTGAAATGCACGAACAGTGTTTAAATGCACGTGCTTGCCCAAAGACAGGGGTTTTGATATGGCTTTGCTTTTGTTAAACGCAGGCGGCGTTTGCTTTACTTCATGAAGAGTGTTCGCTGTTTTGGATTCTTCACTCACTGTGGAAGCATGTGGAAAAAAAGACTTTTAAACACAAATTCGGCGTAACACGGAGTGAGTAATTTATATACAAATGATCATATTGTGGGTGAAGTATTCCTTTAAATTAAAGAATACTGATTATAGCAGCTTTAAAATGAGTCCCTTTTTAGATATCGGGCTGCGGAACAAGGGTGTGGTCATACTGCAGGGGTTGCTGGCTGAAGCGTTCCTCTCCGCTCCTTTTCACTTGCATGGAGCTGTAGCACCTAACAGCACTCTGTGTAGCGAGTGCGTGTGTGTGTGTTAAGGAGCAGGACCACGGGAATGATGTGTGGTGGTGTGGTGACTGTGGTGGCTTTCTCTTTCCCAGCCCTCTCTGTAGCTGTTCTTGTGATTATCATGATTTTAACTCTGTATTTTAATCGCATAATTTTAACCTAGTGACTGATCCACTGCCAAGTCATATTTCTCTGGTAACATGAAAAAAATAGAAGAGTATCTTTGATTTTTCTGGTCGGGTCTTGTCATGCATCTATCTTTTTTTGTTTCGCATGATCTTCGCAGCACTTTAACCCGGAGCCACGTTTTCTTGTATGTTCTGTGTGAGTTGTGTGAGTGTTAAAATGCAGTGAGTATAAAGACCCTGCGTGGTGTGTTTGGGCTGCTGCCTAATGCCCTCATTCAGACTTAAGGATGAGTGAGTTCACTTAATGTGACACTGAACTAAATCATCATGCTTCGCAAATTCTGATGAGATGATATACTGGTCCGCGATGTGTGTGTGCCATCATGTCGTTGTGTGTACACTTAACTGTACATGTATCCATGCTTGAATGTTAAGCAGCCTTGGTGCACATTCATGTCATTAGCCCCCAGAGTTGCAGTGTGCGTGTATGTGTGTTTGTGTGTGTGTGAGGTCTGCACACTTGGAGGACCCCATCGGCCTAGCAGCCAGGGCACACAGGCCCCTGCGTCTCCTGAAATCACCTTCATGTGGAGTGACTTTTTGCTCCACCAGCGACAGGGCAATCCCACTCTTCATTTAATGGCTCATAATTACTTCAGAATAGTTTAACGATTGCACTAAATTCAAGCTGAAGTGTGTAGGCCTCTTGTCTCAGGGATACAGGGCGAGCCTGGCATCCAAGAGTTTCCCTGCTGCGTCCAGTACAATGCGCCGACAATCACAATGGGTCTTCACTACTGGAAATTATCGGCAACAGAATTGTGAAGAGATTATATTAATTTCAATACATTTTTTACTGGCAAAGGCCAAAAAAAAGAAGTTTTCCAGAAATGGAATCAGTTTGGCTTCATTTCACTTGTGGCACTAAAAATCAAGAGTAGCATCCAAAAAAAAGAAATAATTTTGCCCAGTGGAATATAACTGCCCACAGTCAGACAGTTTTAAGAGGCTGGAAAGTTTCATATTACTTCTCTTTTATGAAAACAAATGTATTTCTTTTGAGAGACAGGCGTCCTGTGATGTGCTTTTTTATCCTATAACCCCTGTATTCTTGTATTTCTGGGATGTAACAAGGCCATGAGGTTTTAGAAAAAAAGAAGTAAGGAGAGAAACAGAGCATAAAAAAATTCTTACAATATTATGCAACCCCTCTTGATGCTGAACATGCTGTTTCAGCTACCAGATGTGATTCTGCACATGTAAAAGCAGAGAGGACAATCCTGGTAAAGGACTAAAGCAGTCGCTCTCTGAGTTTCTGGGCCTTAATAAGCTTCACTGATGAGTTCATTTGTGTAAAACTATGAGCTCACTCCAAAGTTGGCGCACATGCAACCCAGTCAAAACACAAGGAAACGGGTCCAAAAACAAAAACAAGCTTGTGCTCTGACTTTTGGGGGTGTTCATGGGATCACACACCGTTGCCGCTTTCTAAAGGTCATAAGGTTTTGGAAAGAAAAGCCCATCTGGAGGAACCTATGACACAGGGGTGCAGAATATCAGGTAACACTTGGGCTGTATTTTTTCCACAAGTGTCAACTTTGGAAATGTTAAGCTCTTGTACGTGCGTATGTGTCTGACAGGGTTTCATTTCTGAAGTTCCCAACAGGGATGGTTTTGACTCTAACACTTCACTTTGTGGCTGCGCCAGCGTCGCACTTTAGAAATTCATCTGAAAGGTGGTTTCTGCGGGTATGGAGGCATTATCTGCAACTCCCACTGTTTTTGAAATGTTATATGTCTGTCTTTCTTTCCTAAATAAGTCCTAACTCTGTAGAACAACATGAGCAATATCTTTACTGGTCGTAAATGTTTCTTTTATCTCTGTTGTGACAAATGGCTTTGGTAGCTGTGACAGCAAGCAGCTGAACAGGACACTTTGATTGTATGGAATTAAACGCAAGCAGCTGCGGGGCTAATGGAGGGATATGCCATTTGGCTTTAATTACGGAAATGTCATGAAAGAACCACACCAACACAGAGGAGTTGAAAGAAAAGGGAAAATAAAAGAGCACATGAGAGAACCTAGCAGAGCTTGTCTTATGGAGATTTGTAGGATGTAGGAAAAGATCAGAAATATATGACTGGAAATGGAGAAAAGACGGGCTTCTTGTCTTTGACCCCAGACTTGGATGTTTTATGAGGTTAATGCATTCATTGTTCTCAGTTATATACCTTGCCAGGCTTCACTTGCACCTTAAAGACATGTAAGAATATAATGTTTTTTCATGAATCATTTCACTGAGGGATGGTCCTCCACTTCACAGGAAAGACAGATCAGCTTTTCAAAAGTATCGTGGGAAAGAATGCTCAGAAGTAAAAGCACAAATCAAAAAAGATTATGAATATGGTGCAGTTGTAATATGCAGTGATGTCCTGTTCTGTGTTACCTCAAGATTCTCTTTGCATCAAAAGTTGATCAAAACCCTCAGTGTCCACGCTGCCAAAACACAGGACATGTGTGATAGAAAGCTCGTATGGGAAAGAAGTAAAAGTTTAGCGTGTGAAGTTAAACAAGTGGGGTTGTGGAATTACCCTTAAACAGATGCAGCGGATTAGGGGTGGAGCAGGCCACACCCGGCCAGGCACAGACTCATTACACTTTGATTGATTAGTGTGTAATTAGATTGGTCAGTGATCACTGGTTGACAAAAATACGCATCACATCCAGTGCGACCCAACAACAAATCCACACAGTAGCCTGCAGAAGAGTAAAAGTCGTGTCTCAAAGCTTTCCCTTTCCAGACATGACATTTACCAAAGCACGGGGGAATTCCATGTGGTTTTCTGTTGACAGCCGTAAGTGGGCATGGATCACGTAATGCTAAACAATGCTGCCCACTGTTTCGTGCTGGTGACGCAGTGCCAAGGTAAAAGGGTGGCAGATAGTAGATAAAAACCAAGCTAGGCCGCAGATATGAACAGTATCAAAGCATGGATGTCCAGCTCAGGACACCATGTTGAATGCAATAATTCAGTGATGCTGTAGTGTCAAGTGTAGGCAGCTGCGTCACAGCTGGTCACGGTTTCCTCTATAAGAGCTGCGGCTTTGGCAGCCACTTCTCCAGAACGGTTATTGTGAGGAGAAGTAGGAGGAAAGGCTGACCACCCTTCCCAAACTAAAGCACAGAGCTCTTTTCTTACTGTGCTTCTTTTTTTTGCTTCTGGTACTTACACGCCCAAGTTGTCCCTTCCCCCGTGCGTTCACACGCAACCAAGCTGTCGTCACCGGCGAGAGCGTTCTTTCCTTTCTGTCCGTCACACACGGCCAGAGGTTAGCCATGCTGGTCTGAGGGTTCCTGCTGAACCCAGACGGCAGGTGAGGTCCCGGTGAGCGCTGAAACCCAGGAATGCAGCATCATAAATAACAAGCTGTTTAAATGTGTTGGACTAACAAGGCCATGTGACCCAGTGGAGTTTTCCACATTCTTCCGCTGATTCCATATTTGCCATGAACAGGTCTAGTTTTTATTGCCAAACATAAACCACAGTAATGACATACTGTTTTACTACACAGTATATAACCCATATAACCTAAGCATCTTCAAAATAAACCTGTGTAGGTGTTAACAAAGTGTAGATTCACTTTTTTAAAGTTACAGAAATGTTTCCATAGGTAGTTTTAACTGTCAGCATCCAGTCTGGTGTGCCAGAACAGTGTTACCCTCATGGTCAAAGTTAGCCTAGTCACCAGAATAAACTTGTTGGTCATGTTTGTTTCTCCAAACCACAAATTAATTTGCAGGTTTCATTGGTATCATGCCAATGTTTCTAAAGTGACAAAGTATATGAGCTGAATGGTGAATGGCGTGTTAGCTAGGCAAGGATGGTGGATGGTGTGTTGCCTAGGTAAGATGCCTGCCAAGACAACGGCCCTGCAGACCACCATTCAAGGCCATAATAACAAAACCCTGTCAAGATTTAGTAAGTCTTTGCTATATTTTCAGGGGCTTTAAGCCTCCAAATGTGGCTGTTTTTTACAATCTGTGGCTGATTTTCCAGCAGCTTTTTAGCCCCAAAATATGGGTGTTTTTTGTGAGCTGCTGCTCACTAGCTTCAGTGGTGACAGTGGCGCAAAGAGTGATCATTGCAACCAAGACATTGCTGTGTTTCCAGCGGGGATGTCCCCAAAAACTGGGTAATTTAAACCAAAAGGTGATGTTTTCTTAATCATAATCAAGCGTTCAACCACACATCAACCACACATCAACTTTGGCATCAATTAAATGTAAAGTTTCGACATATCCACTACAAAATAGCATGTAAATGTATTATATCACTGTTTGCATTGCAACATTTTTCTGGCAATTGGGTTGTCAAAGTAAGACCTTGCTTTCCTTACTTTCAGCATGAAAGATAAAAAATTTTGACTTACTGACTTCACTTTTTTCCTCCTATCATAAACCAGTTATTACTCCTCATCCCATAAATGTAATGCACATGCCAGGACTTCCAGGGTGTAGTAACCACTTCATCCTGGAGGTGTTGTTAGCAGCAAATCTGGAAGCTCTTACTGTGAATTTATAAGAGTAGTGGCAGATTATTACTTCAACAGGAGTAAAAAAGTGCAGAGAGTAGCATACATTTTTGATGTACAGCTCTAGGAAGAGGACTGGAGCTTTGAGGCTAAAGTGTAAGAAGATAAAAAGAATTTGGGGCATAAGCCAAGCTTGCAGTTCATCATAAGACCCTCCGTTAATAGTTTCCTCCTTCACGGGTCTGAAAGTCTCACTCTCCTCTCTATAACTGAATCATCGCATTGTTAACATTATTTTTCTTGTGTATATTGTGACCACAAAAAAAAGCATCTCAAATAAACCGCACTTCCTTTTTCCAGCCTGAAGTTTGTAAATCTATCAGTGAAGTATTTAAAGAGCGTGCTTTGTTTTATGACCGCTACATTTTCTAGAAGTCTCCCCGAGCTAACCTCGTTCTCACTTCCTGTCAACCTCTCCAGCCCCCTCTTTAGGTTAACGCACATTCCACGTAACCCACTGGGGTCCTGCTGCTCACACCAGGGTGCTCCAAAAACACTGGGATTAGAAACTGTGAATTTCAAATTGTTATCCTTTATACTTCTCATTACGGGAAAAAAGTAAAAACATTGTTATGTTAGAGCCACACACTGCACATCCCATACATCGCACAGCTGCTTTACACACGCTCAGAGCACATGCAGAAATGTGAAGCACACTTAAATACACCCAGTGAACAGTCAGCACACAGAGACTCAGTTAATCACACATTTTAATGTATATACACAAACACACATCTGTCTCAGGTCTTTTGGCTGTAATTCAACAAAGGTTCCCTCAATCCAGCCCTCAGTTTTTTTTCTATGCAAAGAGTCAACAGCTAACTAATGGTGGACGTCTTTGGTCATGCATCTTATGAATGTAGATGATAAAAGAAGGGGGGGATAAATCTACTGTATGTGCTTCACCCTGCACATGTCCCACAAGAAATACGATACTCGCAAATCTCAGAGAGAAACAATGTGACACACGACTTTAATATCCACTCAGTGACAGCGCACGCGAGCCTCGGCCCAGAGCCTCGCAGAGCTACAGTACGAGCTCCTGCAACCCCGCACACTTTGCCACTGAAACCTTTAGCGGCTATTCTTGTCTCCAGTGCCGTGTAATTAAGTTCCTGTCGTTCTCCGCTCTCAAACATTGCTTAACATAAACGGAGACCCGGCTCGTTAATTAGTTCCAGTGTGCGATCACGAGCCGCTGCTCTCCGATGCTGAAATGAACCTGCTCCCTCTCCGTGTAAAGCACGGCAGTGGAAAGAGAGGAGGGCCATAAATGAAAGTGGAACATCAATCGTGAGGACGCGATGGTATGGAGTCCATGTCACGTTAATGAAGAGAGCAAGTTGAACGTTGGTGCTGGATGATGGAAGAATTAAGGGAGGAAACTTAATGCTTTTCTCTGTTTTGACTGTATGGAGTAAATTTTTGCTTTCCAGCTCTGTAAACAAGAATATAACATTTCCGTTAGCTCCTTTATCATTTTTCGACAACATAAAAGAAATGTTACATAATCTAATTAATCAAAAAGGGTTAAAAACGACAACATACTGTTTAATTAAGAGATAAAGTTACACTATAGTGCTATTGCATGACGCTGTAAGTTTGTTATATGTTCTCTTTTTGCATGTATGTATGCTGGGAGGAGGATGCATGCAGTGTTGTTTCCATATTTGACATGAATCATATGTGACAAATCCGTGATGGGATGTATGGTACAGGTGGAAAGATGAAGTTCCCCGGCTTTCATCTTCAGATGCAATTACTGCGCTATGGATGGGCAGCGCTGATTAATGCAGCCCGGTGATATACGGCGCCGCAAAATGGAAGGGCATATTTATGAAGTCCTTTAATCTCCCTTGACAACAGCCTCATATGAGCCAACAGGCTCATCTCCGATGGCCACATTAGGCCAACTGTTCTCCCCGCCGTGAATTACTGCTGTCACCTGTCGGAGATTTCACAGGACAGCGCCTCATTTGAGGTCAATTTCTGCCTTTCCCAGCAGATCAGCGGGTCCAGCAGAGAAGCAAGCCGATAAAGTTTGGGATTTTGAGGAGTGCGGATTATAGGATCAAAAGGCGATGGCGCTAATCCCTCCCCGTTATTAAAGATGATAGCGCTATAAATGACAACACATGCAAAACTTCTCCCAACTCCAAACTCTTGGTAGCGTATGTAAGTACTTAGCGGAACCAGGCTCAAGGGATGGGTCCGCCTCCAAGCTGGATTAACCAGGAGAGAAGGGATGTTGATCCTATAGTTACTCTCTCAGTTCCCTAAGTTTCTTTTTTTTCACTTTCTCCATGAGGAAGTGTTCGACTGTCTGTGGAATGGAGACAGGAATGCAGCAGCAGCAGAAGCAGCAGCGAGGTTGTGGGAGCTCCTGTCTCTGCACTGTACACTGCAATTATCTCCAGAAGCTCAGGAAGCTAATTGGAAGAGATGTGGGATAAATCCCAGCCTGGGGGAATTGTGCTAATTTTCCACTTTCAGCTGACCTAATAAGAGGGCCATCCACTGCCACTGGAATGATGGTATACTGGAAGAGAGAGGAGGAGGGAGAGAAAAAGCAATGCCATTCTCATTCTGTGTTAACATGCATACTTAATGACCCTCACACACTGGAG
This sequence comes from Chaetodon striatus, assembly GCA_029783705.1. NCBI lineage: Eukaryota > Metazoa > Chordata > Actinopteri > Chaetodontiformes > Chaetodontidae > Chaetodon > Chaetodon striatus. The sequence continues at coordinate 29,358,638 of JAPZEB010000021.1, forward strand.
TCCAACTACGCAGCACAGATTATATTACATCTTCTGCGTTTCAGTGCCTTCTTTCACTTATACAAGCATTCTGGTAATATCCACGTGCACGAGTGTGTTATTTCTGGGAAATGAGCCCAGTACCTCTCCAGCTGACACTGCCCTCATATTACTTTGTCCGATGAACATCCCAAACAGCACGGACACTCGCTTCACGGATTCCTCCCGAGCAGTGAAGTGTGCACAGCCACAGTCAGGGCTCCTCTGTGCATATGACAAATCTAATCCTCCTCCTTGGAAGTTCTAACAGGGAAGTCTCTATTCAGACACGACCTTAATCACATTAACCCCCTTTTTTTCCACTGTGTGCCAGACCTGCAGCTTGAACTTAGTTCCAGGGTTCCTGGTAGCTTCCACAGCGTTGGGTTAAACCCGTGCAGAGGTCGTCCAAGAATTCAAGTCAATCTGTACCACCGGCCAAGTTTGTAAACCACAGTGTGTCACAGAATATATAAAATAGGGGACCTTTGTTTGATGGACAGATAAAACAAATAGTGAGGGGAAAGACTTCCAATGTGAACTGACAATCAAACAGTTAATATAGGAAATATATATATATTGTGGTAATGTGCTCACAGTTCAAAGCCATATGTATTTGTAATCAATAAGCTGCTGTTACATGCACCACTTGTTTGTGGTTGTCTGGCAGACTGCTCCCCAGTAATTAGACTGGGGAGGGAAACTGGGGAGGAGGAATCGATCTGCATTGTCCTTTTAAACACACATGAGCACAAACAGTCCGGCAGCCCAGCACGCACGCAGGCCTATTAATCTTTTCCACTATTTGATTCCAGTTGCACCAGATGTTTGTCGTTGAAACTGAGCCTCGTTATAATGCAAGTGTAAAGGAAATTGAGAGTAATGTATCATTAAATCAGACCAAAGCAAACAGCACAGCATGTAGAACTTTTTTATGTAAAATGAGAAAACATTAACAGCAGTTACTACACAAGTCACTGCATGAGCCTCATAAGTGGTATTGACTCAGGTGTGAGAAGAGATGATATTATGGGATTAGGAAGTTGATATAGGATAAAGTTTTGACACTGAAGTTGAAATTATTTAAGAGTTAAGAGTCCCAAATACATGATTATACTCTCTCCACCAAATTTAATATGGTTTTTGCAACAGATAAATAGTCAGGAAAGTTCATGACCATGATAAATGCTTTTTAAAATGTGCCTTGGTTCTATTACCATTATTACAGTAATGTTTGCCAGTGTGTTAGCAGCAGTAACGCTAGGCTGTTGGTAGTCATCCATGTATGTAAGTTATTCATCCATCTGTTATAATGTACATGAGTAGAGGAAAAAATATCAACTGTAATATTGCAAAAAAGTCCTCGTGATTAGCAAAGGTAGACAAATTGGTGAACTGATGAAGACAAAAATTAAAAAGCAGTAGGGTGACTAGGGTTTATTCCTGGGAATACAGAGCACAAACTAGTAATGCTGTAGGTGTAAAAGGCTCATATATACAAAATACACATATCACAACAGAAATATTTCAGTCCCGGACCTTTATGCAAGTCCTTTACATGATTTTTTTATGTCAGTGGTTCTCAACTGGTCCAGCCATGGGATTCAGACTGCTACTTAGTCATTAGTTCAAGGTCCACAGAGTTTTATATATTCATGGTCATACATGTGTTTGGCCATGTCATCGACCTAGTTTGCTGCTTCCGTTAGGTAGCTGTCTGTTATTCACTTACTCTACAACAGGAAACGGCACTTTAAAATTAAAGCTTGTGCCTGAAATTCACTGTACTTTAAAAAGAAAGTGTGTGTGTAAGTACAAACCGCCAACTTTATTACAGTAGCACATTTTTCAGGACTGAGACAAGAACAGAGATGAGTACTGAGCACTGCCACGCTCTCCAAAGTGTGTGTGTGTTTTAAAGATGTAAGAGAAGGTGGATGGTGGATTATTGCATGCAGTGTTTCTGTAAGTTATTAATAACTTACTAGGAAAGTGCTTTGTCACTTTTTTACCCACCTGAATCTGTGATATTTTCTAGTAAACGTATCCAGACCTGCCTGCAGGTTGTGGGTTGGACTGCGCATTCGTAGTTGATTAAAATGAAGTTCTTTTGTCTTAGTAAATATTAATACCACCAAATATTACACTAAAGTGGCCAGGTTTAGAACCAGTAGGTTTATGCATATTTCTCCTTATTGGGTTTAATGTTGCTTTAAATATGATCAGCATGTTTTGGCTGTAGCTGAAGTTACTTTAAAAAGAAGTCAATTTCCCAGGATTCCTGGGATAGTTTGCTTCTGCCGCTGGGACAGAAAATATCTCAGTTTTTGGAAAAACAATCCCTACTGGTGGGCCGTGGTCATTTAATTATACAATGAAGGAATGTTAGGATGTTCATGATGCTCTGTGTGTTCGAGATGTGTGAGAAGGAAACATTTTGCTAACCATAACTTGATTCACTGTAATATTTTGGATTCTTCCTTCTCAGTCTTGGTCAAACATTGCTTTAATTTACTTGCTCTCACAGCTGTTCGTGTTTCTGTGTAATGATTCAAAATGTTTGTGTTAATTAAAAGAAATGCTGCTTGTAATGCTGCAGTGAAATCCATCTTTATATAGTCGATGTGTTTTTGATTGGATGAAACAGCAGCTGCTTTCTAGGAAAACAGTTAACGCATGACTTCAGCATGACAAGACTAGCAAATGCAAATTTAAGACTAACAAGTGATTACTCAGAACATAAAAAAGACTTCAAACACAAAGAGGAAAAATGATTTACAAATTCACTAAGCTAATGAGACTCTGTCCAAAGCTCTTGACCTGTAGTGAAACAACCACCAAAGCCCCCCTCACCACTTGAACCTTAATCCCACCAGTGTAACCTGGAAAACATGTGATTATAGTTTGAGGGTTTGACATGGCTTTTGATGGCTCCGATCATGGGATGTGCTGCATGTTAGCAAGGAGAAGCTTTGAAGTTAGAAATGTGTCAGTTTTGATCATTACTTCCTGACCTTTGTTGAGTTTCTGCACTTATGTTTTTATGATTAGGATTAGCATTGCTGACTGCTATCAAACTCAAAACAGACAGTTTTGATAGTTGGAAGCTTCAGTAACATTTATGATGGTTCACCTAGGTTAGACTGTCTGACGTGTCGTCTCATGTCACGGGAGACTCCTCTCCACTGTGTCTCTCAGTGTTTCCACTGACTTCCCTAACACTTTGGAGCAGAATTACTGTATTTTGGAATAATCAAAAGAAACAAGAGAGCCCAGAAACACCCTCCAACAGATGCAAGCAATGACACGCAAAAGCCTTTCCAGAGGCCAGCTCATAATGCCTTTTAATGGTCTTGTTTAACAAGCAAGGGAAGTGGTTTCCCCCCATTACCCGCAAACCCCGAAATCTTGCCCAGCCAAGGACAGGGATATCCCAGAGTTCAGTGGGAGCAGCATCAATCTTCTTGTCCCCAAAGACATGTGCTTATTCAATAGAGAAGGATCAACCGAGATCTGGACCGTGTCAGAACTCACTAAACACGCATCACGCAGCCTTTGCTTTGCTGGTTCAGCCAAACCACTCGCACTAAACTGAAATGCCACCAGAACAATCTACTGTAATTGATGTTTTCTCGAGAGCAGTCTCAACACTGCTGAATAAATTCAACGAATCATCTGCATGCTGTCTGGATTACCGCAGAGAAACTTCAAAACACTTGGATGGCATTATTCCCAAAATGTCATCTCATTTTGTTCCACAGTATGACAGCAAAATTTCACACTTTTAAAAACTTGAGGCCACAAAAAAGTGAGATACAGTTAGAAACATTTTAAAAAGCTGTAATCTTACATTTTTTAGAGTATAATAAAACTGGAATCGAACTTTTGTAAGAACATTGTGTTAAAACCTTGTTTTTAATCTTTAGCCATGACAGATACTGTACTTCAAATTACAAACACTGCAGATACTTCAGCTGGTATGTAGTGATACCATTCAGAGTCACAGGCAGGTGGGGCTGGCACCACACTGTAGCTGCGCTTTGATGCTGACTGGCATTTATGAGTAGAGTTCATACATTAAATGCCTGTCAGCACATATCCTCCTGTTCATGTCCTGCCTGGTGGGTCAGGTCCACCTTCACTACACACCAGGAGGCCGTTAAATGTCTCGGAAAAAAGGCAAAATGGGGCCAAGCCCTGCCCTTGGTCATGGTATATAAATGTATATACACTTCAAATCTGCACACAAGGAAAATGTACCAGGAGATTTAGGACAAGAAGGTAGTGACAACAGCTGGTGTTTTTACCTCTTGAGTCTGTTTGTGTGTGTCATCTGCTAACACACCACTAGTGGGAACTACCACAGAGGCCATTTTGAGTGTTTTGCAAGATGTTTTTACATAACTCTGCGGTCATGAAACTTCTTTACAGGTGTTCAGTTGAGATCAAAATGAAAGCTGAGTTGGAAGATGGGTGTGGTTCGAGCAAGGGGGCAGTAACTAGAGGGGTAGGAAGTAGTGAGGGAGCCACTGGCCACCCCTTTAACGCCAGGGTTTTCCACACATTCATTTATTTGAGCCAGCCTGCCGCAAATAAAATATCCACTGCCACAATTTGATTTTCTGTTTTTTGAGCTGGACCTCAGCGCTGTTGGAATATCTGTCCTGTTCAGTTTGTAATTGCACCACACTCTTGCACTGCAGAGCATACTCTGGGCACAGACGAAGCAGCAGATTGCTAGGCGCAGTGAAAGTGAAACTTAACCATTAAGTGTACTGGGTCTAAAAGTTTGCCTCTGCAGCAGCTGTTCCTCTTCGTCATCAGTCTGATCTGATCAGATCTGATCAGATCAGACTGATCAGTTATCCACCCCACGACTTAAAATTTGACAAACTGCTGCCGAGGGGAAAAACAAACTCATGAAGAGTTTTGAAAATGGAAATAGTCTGTGTGAAACCCTTTGTGAAAAGGGAAGCTTGTAGTGAAGAACCAAGTGAGAATTATCACCGACTTTGCAGTTCCTCTCAGCTTTACACAGCATTTTAGCATCTTTCAGCTCATTGTTTTGTTTTTTCTGGCCTGTACCTTTGCTAGTGGCTGCACTCAGCTGTTTTCACAGTGAAAGCTGTAAAACCTCAATATGTGCTACATATCCCTACACCAAACGGCAGACAGGCAATGCTAGCAGCAAGCTGGTGAACATAAAAGATCTTTGTTTCAGTTGCCAGAGTTTAGGTACAAAGGACTGTAAGGAGCCAGGCTAAGTCTTTTCTGCTTTTTCCTGTCTTTATGCTAAGCTATGCTAACTGGCTGCTGGCTGAAGCTGTATATTTACTATACAGATATGAGAGTAGAATCAGTGTCCTCTCATCTTATTCTCAGTGAGACAGCAAATAAGTGTTTTTACCAAAATACTAAACTGCTTAAAGGTCTAATGAATGACTGTAGGTGGCAACATTGTTTTTGAGCCGTGGAAATCAGCACCAGGCTGCTCTGTTATTTTGGAGTCAGTGAAACCGAACCCAATGTTCTTTGCTTTGTCCCAAACTTTAACGTCCTGGATCAGCATCACTGCACAAAATAACTTGAAACCAAGGGTTCACACTGCTCATAATCAGTGTGAGATTTTATAAACTCACTATATGCTTCCAATCTGTAATATCCGCTCTACTCCAAGGAAGCAGAGAGGGAAGGAAACATTAAAGCAACCCCCTGAGGTTTCCTATAAGGCACAGAGACACTGGACATTATTGCATTGTGTTGCTTTTCTAGAGACTTGAATGGCCTCTGAAAGAAGCTACACCCCCTCCTCTTTAAATTCACATTTGAATATAAATTAAAAGTTTTTACTATTTGTGTACTGCCACTATATTTTTGTGTGCCATTTTACCAGGATATTGGCAATTACAGCACCAGTGTGCCTCACCATTAAAACATTTTGTGGTTTTCGGTCATTTCCTGCTTTCAGTGTTGTTGTTTTTTTGTTCTGTCCTCACTTTGAATGGCGGAGCCGCATGAAACTGAACATGCAATAGGCTACTTGTCACATTCAATTGAGTGTAATGAATCCAGAGGATAAAATTCTGCTTAGCACCAAGAATGTTTTCAAGAAAACGCTATTCTTCCATTACACCTGTGCGTTTCACGTTTCACACAAGTAACAGCTCTCCTCTCTCTTCCTCTCATCCCTCCTCTTCCCTCTATCTGTCATGTTAACGATCCTCCCATTTGGGGTTCCTGATATCCCGGCTCCTCTCAGAGGATCCTGCTTGGCAGAAATAGAGTTTAGAGCAGCAGAGCTGTTTCCTCATTGATTTTGGATCTGACCTTCCTGTAACCTCGCGTAAAACAATCGCCTGTGTGCCCAGAGTCCCCCCTGCAGCAGGAGGAGACCAACCGGCTGACTGTAGAGACAGTCAAACATAGAAACAGGCAAAGAAAAGGCAACTTTATCACACTTCCCTCCTGACAGCAGTGAAAACACAAGGGAAACAATAGGGTCACACAACCTGAGAATACGAGTGGCTGCTCTGTCCCATAGCTGGTGGATCCCTGTGAGGTGTCAGCCAAAAAAAAGTCCCGACTTCATACAGCGCAAGTTGAGAAGTTGAGGTTTTCTTCATTACGTGGAGTCAAAGATGTCCTTTATTCTCAAAGGAAATAGATGAATTAAGCAGAGGGTAAAGAGGTGAGCCAGGAATATCCAGCTGTGAATTGGCCCGAAAAGCGTGACTGTGCCAAACCAAAGATGACAGACAACCCGAGGGTCATTACTCTGTGATTAAATACTGTATGTGCTGGGAGTCAAATCCGGAGGGGGTAAGGTGAATAGAATTGTAGTTTAGCTGAAGTGCAGCTATGCAGCGTGACCATTGATTGCCCTTCTCCTTCTTGAACCCTAAACTTCACAAGTCCTTTTCTTCATGAAAAGCCCCGTGATAAATAAAGGTGTTTGCTCACCTTTTCCATTTTGCAGCGTATACTCGGCTCACTTTCACACACATCTGTTTCTATGCTGTCGTGTTATCACGGTCCTTGACCACGGTAGGGAGCTCGCTGCATAATAGAGATCACAGTGATGGATGAGCTGGAGTTTGGAGAGACCTCTGGAAAGAACTCGGGATCCTGCTTATGAAGTCTGACAGGAATCCAAAAAGTCCTGGAGGGAGGCAGGGAAGGTGAAAACCTCAGACTGAAAGGTTATAATCAGAACAGAGCTAACCAGTCATTTTCTCACTTTTTAGGGATTAAATGCTGTATTCGGTTATCCATGGTCTATAATGTGATTGTCACTGAGCTTACAGCAAACTGCACCACGAAAAATGTTAAAGCTGCATTTTTGCCTCTGTGTTTCTCATCTAACTAACACATACAGACACACATGGGTGTGTCTCAATAAATTCTACGTAATGGCAAGGGTCCTTTTTAGGACACAGCTTCCCTTTTAAAGCACTCCTAAACTTAACTTTACAATCCTGTTGCTGAGGTGAGACATTTTTTCCTCCTGAAGACTTCTCTTCTTTTCTCTGTGTACACTTTTAGGCGACAGTGTATGAGTGTGTGTAACATTCCTCTGGTCTCAGCCTCACCATTGTTGCAGTTTGTGGTTGTATGAACAACAGCAGGACAATGAGTGAGGCAG
>JAPZEB010000021.1:29366397-29391340 GCA_029783705.1 Chaetodon striatus
TTCATTACAGCTATTAATGCGTACTGTCATGTGTTTATCTTCATGGCCAGAGATTGTCTTATTGAAAGCATTACAGTTTCTTATTTTGACTAGAAGGTTCATTCTTAGATTTCCAGCTTGGTCTTTTGGAAACAGTCCCTCTGAATAAAATGCTGATATGTAGTACTTACGGGTTTCTGAAAGTGCTGAAAGAAAAATGTTCATACATTGTGCTAACATAATTTTTTCAAGGCTAACGTTACTTGTGCGAGGGAGGCGTCTGTGCTTTTAGCTGTGCTGCTGGTTGATGTTTTGGAACACTGATAATTCATGTCACTACCTGTAAAGCTAACTCTGTGTACAGTACTGGTAAGCATCATTATTGCTGCTAGCTGCTGTTTCTCATTCCATGTCAGCGTTGCCAGATGTATGATAATTATCATATTTATGCAATAATTTTGCCCTCTGCATGATGCCGTAAGTGCCAGATACTTTTGTGACAATGACAGCAGTAGTTGTTTTCAGTCTGTGCTGTCTCATTTTATTTAATTTCCCTTCATGATCGAGATAGATGCTACGTGGACCTGCATATGCAACATGTTCTCATAGCACCATGTCAAATACAGATGCTTTCTCAGGCCTCTTTGTGTGTCACACCCACACCAAAGGCACCCCTTGGCATGTTTATGAGTGTCACCCTGTAGTGTCTGTACATGACGCACAGCTGTCTTTTGGGTGAAACATGATGCAACATGTGGTTTGTTAGCAAAAAACATCATGTTTTGGTTTAGAATAAGTATGCAGCATGGCAAAAATACGTCACACCAGTGACTAAGTGACCTCAGAAGGGTGGCTGGGCTCAGCCTTAGAGATAGGGTAAGAAGCTCGGACATCCGGAGGGGGCTTGGAGTAGAGCTGCTGCTCTTTCGCGTCGAAAGGAGTCAGTTGAGGTGGTTCAGGCATCTGATCATGATCCTCCTGGGCACCTCCCGTCAGAGGTGTTCTGGGCACGCCAACTGGTAGGAGGCCTCGGGGCAGACCCAGAACAACCTTGAGGGATTACATATCTTGTCTGGCCTGGGAACGCCTCAAGGTCCCCCAGGAGGAGCTGGAAAGTGTCGCTTGGGAGAGGGACATCTGGAATACTTTGCTCAGCCTGCTTTGGATAAGCGGTTGACAATGGATAAATGAATGAAATGACTAAGTATGTGGTAGATATGCTTTAGTTAGGTTACGTAGCACTATATTAACAGCATTGACTTAATGTTGCACACAGGATATAAACAGTGGTCTCCTGTGTGAAATTCTGTTTGACCCTTCCACCTTACCTATATGGACTTTTGTGCTCTTTATGCTGCGTCATTTGCTCTTAACATGAAATATTGCGGAAATGGGTTTAACACGGGAGTAAGTTGAGAGCCTGGTGCATCCAATAGAGACACCAAAAGGAGCCTTTGGCGTTGACATCACATGCAAAGTGGCGTAACAAAGCATCCCCATTTGACAGCCTGGGAATGAGAATTGGTTGGTGTTTACGCATGTCTTCTCACGTGACCTCTTTCTAGCCAGTCATGCTTGATGTAGGCCAGGATGAACGTGACACGTAAGCACGGCTGCCATTCTGCAGCTTTAATTTTCTCACTAGGTTGTGCTGTGTTCAAGTCAAGTTGTTTTGAATGCAGCAGAATGCCCAGTTATTTATTAATTAGCTTATCTTGTGGCCTAAACTCAGGCAGAATAACAACAGACTTCCAGTTGTGCTGTCTTGTGATTTAATTTTGTAATAGTACTGTATGCTATTACATAAATTGTAAGACTGATGTGATGAACCTATGGACTCATACCCCCGACCATGCATCGCAGCGACGTTAGCTTGGTTTAAAAGAAAAAAGAAAAAAAAACAATGTGGACAGATGGAGGTGAGTCAAAAAGTCGTTTAAATACGTTTTTCACATGTAGGCCTACTTTTGAAATTGTATATGACAGCTTTCTTCAAAATACGATAATCTTAAGCATCAGGCACCCTAGTTGGGCATTTTTCCATTTGGCAATGCTGATCCATGTGTCATAATAGCTAGCCACTGCCAACAGGCTAAGACAGGCGCATGTGGTAATAAGGTTTGAAAGTTAAAGTGCTGCATACAAATGATCTTTAAACAGTATTTGAATGGTTTCTAGCAAGTTGCAACATTTCTGAATACTGTAAATGTGATAATAATAAAGCTATCATGACATTGTGAGAACAAATTTTTCTACCCCTTTGTCCCTGCGTTCATCCTGGATTATTTGTAAATGGGAAACCTGTCAATGCAACCCAATACAACAGCCTTAAAACAAGTCCACAGGCATATTTATCGCATGCATTTTGTGCTGGATTGCATTATATTTTATGGGTCTTCTTTTTATTGTGCTTGTCCTCTGCAGATAGCTGAGAGCCCACTGACAAGTTCATTTACATTGTAGTGGGCCCATAGACAGATCTAAAATAGCTACATGCTATAGCTGAGGTTCACATTTCTTGCTTCTCCTCACCCCAGTGTAATTCCTCCTTTTGTATGGTGCCTCGCTGAGGCTGTCAAAGGTCTGTAATGAGAAGTATTAGCCTCCTCACTGCTTCTTAATTGCTTTTCTTTGTCAAAAATGAAGAGACGGGAAATCGCTCACTCTGCACATTTTAGATAGCATCACCGCCTTTTGCCTTTTCCCCCATCTGGTTTGCTGCACATGCAATATATTGCTGCTGTTTTTCTAAAAGGACAGAAATGTAAGAACCCCCCACCCCCAGCCCAAGACTACGAGACAGTGAGCAGCCATCAACAAGCATTAATAATGTGGTAAACCACTAACAACTACATGTTACGAAGACCTGTCGTGGGTCTAAACAAGACATTCCAGCGCTTTATCAGTGGCGGGTGCTCAGCTGTAATAAGTGTGGAGAGAGGGGAGGGACCTCGACACAGAGATGCCCTTACCCGTGGCATGCCGAATGTGAAAGTGTGCCTCCAGCCTTACATAATGACAGCTCTGGGCTTAATGGTGTCATGGGTGTTCATATCTGTCATAACTGAGTCATATCTCATACAGGCTGTGTCATTAGTGACAGTAAATCTATCATCAGTGTGTTGATAGACGTTAGTAAAGTAGGTAGGTATTTAATCTAGGAGAAAAACATACAATCTCAGTGTCATTCCAGTTTCTGCTTTGTTTTCCAACCTTTGCTCTTTGCTCTGATCAACACCATGACCGAGTGCTCTGTGGACTAGTTCACTCCATTTAAAAACAAAAGCATGACTGTAAATCTTTTAGAATATTATAGCAAGCAGTAAATCAGAAATGTTAGCATCAGCATGTTAGGATGATGTTTAGCAGACATTAAAAGGTTTTGTATTCAACGATCAGACTATTAATATAGATGCAAACCACTGGTTGCTATGTAAACATATGGTTAAGTCCTGGCATCCTGAGCAGAGAATAAAGTCACACTCTCCCTGTGTGTGTTGTAACCTGAGTTACTCTGCGTTTTTTTTTGTGGTGAGCCAGTCCTGACGTGCATGTATGTTAGTGCGTGTGTGTATCCCACTGGCTAGCTCACTGCCAACGCTTTGTACTGCGCAAATACAGGGGCCATCGCTGATATTTGGATGGCGGCGTTGCAGAAGCGTAGCGCCCAGCCTCCAGTTCTCCCCAGTTAATCTGACTCACTGGATGTAGACTGTGGCTATAAACCTGCCGCTGGGCCACTGCTTTCAGCTGGCATTCTCCCTTTCCTCCGCCATCTGTGTGGTACTGTTTCCAAATCCCCTTCGCTACGGGAAACAACAACAACAGCCTCTAAGCTAACAACCTGCAAACTGATGATGGCAAGTTTTGATGAAGATTTGGATCATGCAATAAGGCCTACCTGCCTTTCTCTGTAGGTGAATTGTTGTAAAGATCTACAACGAATAAACAACTTGTAAATGCACCTCAGAAAGGCCCAGACTCCGTCTCGCAGGACTCTCGTGCCTGATGTTGATCCATTTTGTGACACAGCCAGTGGGAGTTGATTTGCCACATCTTTTAACTCTGACTTCACTGATGTACTGATCCAGTCCACTTCACATGAGCTTCTGTGATATCATTGTTATAATGTTCTGTTAGAGCCACATACAGCTAGCAAATAGTCTGTGGTTTTAATGGTTATAGTGAGCTCCTCCAGAGCTAAAGTGTAGTCTTGCTTTACCTCCAGGGCAACAGTTATCACATTTTTATCAGTAAAAGTTGAATCGCTCACTGACATGCGACTGTAATTGCTTTTTGTGGCATTTTCTTTTGCGGAGCCATTTTAGTGACAGATCTCGCCTCCCCACGTGCAAATGTTCCACTGAAACAAGTTCATGCCTAACATTGTTTTGTGAGGGCATCATCGCTGCATCCTTGGCTTAGTGCTGCAGTCTATTTAGATTGGTTTAGAGAAACACAAACAAGCCAGAGCGTTCTTTTCCTTTCTTGCTTAGAGATAATCAGTGATTCCAGATCTTTATCTAATGCCGACACATTGCTGTGGAGATGGGTCTTACTACGTGAGACTACCCCTTGGTTGATACCATTAGCTCTGTCAGCCCTTTTGCCATTGTTTAGCACTGTTTAAAGAGTTAGCACCATTAGCCGCTAGCCGCGAGCTCGGTGTGAGGCTTTTGGTTCGGTACGCATTACAAACTGAATGATTCGTTGAGCACTCCTATTACATTTGGAAATTAAAATATACATGTCATCTCATTTACGCCAACTTCAACCCAACTAGATGAAAACAAGGGGCAACACAAGCTACAAGCTAACATCATCTGCACTTCATCTAGGCAGTCATTTCCAACTGAGTCAGACAGGGAAAAAGAAATCACAACGGCGACTGGTAATGCTACATTTATAGTTGTGGATATGAGCCTCAGCTCTGTAGTGGTAAGCGTTAAAATATTCCTTCACGAGTCCATTTCAGCCAGACTGTATCACTGCATTGTACAAGAAAAAAACCAAAACAAAAGCCCAAATTATGATGTTAGTTTTAAAACATTAGAATTTTAAAAAACAGGGACATTTGTCTAGTGTTTCAGAAATGTTGTTTCTGTTTATAACTACAGTATCATATTTTATATTTTAGCAGTTTTTGTTTTATGTGCTGCTAACAAAACCCCCCAGACGATAGGTCACTCTGGTGTAGCTCAATCATTGATCAAAGTCAAAAAAGGTCATACCTCATGATATTAGTTTTAATAAATTAAAAATGGAAATTTCTCTGGCATTTATGCTTTATTGTTGTATTGAAAACGTACCTTGACACCACTGTGGTGTCGAACTGAACCATGAATTTTGTGAACATTTCCACCCTTACAGTCCATCAGTTAGTTGTCAAGACTTTTCATTACATAACAAAAATCTCAACCTCCTGGTGATGCAAGAAGATTTATCCTCTGGGGACCATGAATTCCTATACAAAGTGTCAGCTGTTGTTGAGATATTTAAGTCTGGACCAAAGTGTAGTGGACCAACAAACCCCCATTATCACCCCTTGCGGAGCAGATATTCTACTTGACCTTCACATTAAAAGAATATTGCACTCACAAACAAAGTTTAAACGTTTCATTAATAAGAATAAATCAGGTGATTTTAAGGTAAATAAAACCATTTAAATCGTAAAGTCAGTGGCAGCATTTTATTGGGTCTCAATATCTCAAGTGTTCAAGTTTATTTTTAACTTCATTACTTTTTTTATCTAATCTCTCCTGGGACTTGGAACCATGTTTAACACTCAGGTGTTTCTGGCCAGGAGTAGATAAATACACTATCAGAGCCAAAGATAACAGCTGAAGCTGAGCTCCTGCTCATGCAACCCGACCGTGTCATTGGCTGAGAGTAGTTTGCTGTAAATCACTGATTAAAGGAATAAGCTGTAGTGGTTGTATTTATTGCTGCACTGTGCTGTAACATCTGCTTTTATGGAGGCCACCCGCATGTGTGCGTACACTCACATTCAGACACACGCACACTTACAAGAGGCAAACCGCAGAAGGCAAAGTTTACCAGGCTTTATTTAGAAAAGTGTGTTCTGTAGATTTTTAGCAGTCGAGCAAATAAACCTCAATTTGCTCATCTGAACTGGACCTCCCTGTGTGATGAATGAACCTGCAGCAGAAAGTGCCAGCTCTTAAATAGGAGCTCTTTAAGGAACAGTTGCGCTCATAATCAAGAGCTGGAGAGGAGGATTGTACACCAGATTAGAGATGATTCGGTAATAAGACTCATATCCACAGGTCAAGACCCCTGAGTTCTGCTCCAAATGACAATGAACTCTTTCTAATTCATTGGAAATAATTCAGTTAACCAAATCCTATTGTAGAAATGCTGAATTTTTGAAGAGAGGATGAAAACAAAATGAAACCAAGCCCTCTCATCTTTCTCCTTCTTTGCCATCAGACTTCAATCCTTTTAATTCAGCCATCTTCTCTTTCCCTGCGCTGTGCTTCTCGGCACTGATCTCCCCACCCTCTTGCTTCCTGCCACCCATTCTTTTTCCACCCCTCCCTCACCCCAATCTGGTTTTTCCTCTCCTCTTACTTGCCATCCCCCTCTCTTTGCCCAGTCCACTCCCTGTCTTCTTTTCCATGTTCTGCCTCTCTGTCTCTCTCCAAGACCTTTTCCACTGCAGCCATATCACCTAACGCTAATGAGGGTTTTAATCATTTATATGGAGGAAGAGGGGGCTCACACCCAGCGGCACAAGATACTGTGTCCGCAGAAAGAAGAGAAAGACAAAACATGCTACTAGCCTTGACATTTTACCTAGAAAGGGAGCAAAAATCCAAGTAAGTTATGTCTTTCCATTCCCAAATACAACGTTTAGCTGACTTTCAAACACGATCCTAGCATAAAATTCCCCCGTCTTCGCAGCTTGCCAAATGAGACGACCTGAGGCCATGATGGCAGATAACACTTAAATGAACAGATGTCTGAGTGGAAGCGCAGCACCATGCTCCCACACAATTTGGCCCTTGCTGGGCCCGGCCTGCAGTGTTTACACAGGATAGTGTATGTGAGTGTGAGACGCTCGGGTCCATGGAGAACGTCCAGGCCCAGACGCCATAGATCCAGAGCCAGAGCGCGTCTAGTGGCCCCTGGGCTCTTGTAAAATTAAAAGTAGTTGGAATGTGGATGCTTTGCCGAGCAAAAGAGCTGCATCTATGTAGCGGCTCAGCTGGGACAGAGCTGGCGGGGAACACCTGTCTCCAGACTGGACTGGCCTGCAATCTCTGAGCCGACATCGTAAACAAGATTTTCCGCGTGCAATAGTGTGTGTGCATGCTCACTTAAACAGAAATAGATAATAAGCAGGAAAATAACATCTGTTCAGGCTCATAAAAATCTTCTGTTGTTGCCGATATCTGGCTCAATTTGGAGTCAAGGATTAAGTTGGTCAAATGTTTTTCTGCGTGAAGGACGTTGAGTTTTCAACGCACTGACCTTTCAGCAGTGCTGGAAGGTAAGTACTTGTCCCATTTGTATTTCCATTTTGATCTACTTAATACTCCGACGCCATTACATTTCAGAAGGAAAAAAACAAAATAACTCCACTACATTTTCTGACAAATATAGTATTCAGATTTTTACACAAAATACATATGAAAATGCATTGTTATAAAAACTACCCAATATCAAAACTAGCGAAAATCATGAGCTGAAATATTCAAATATTGTTAATGTTCACGTTAACAAATGCAACTGGCCTTACTGCAGTTACTGCAGTTTTATGCTCATATTTTGCGTAAAGCTGCACCAGTCAATATTTTATATTAACAGTAGATCAAATGACTATCTGCAGTGCGGACAGGGTTGCACATAATGACCAACACAGAGAATTATCTAGTGACTGCAGTTTCCGTCAGCTCCATGGTGTCCTCTAGCATAATTTAATTGCAACTGATTTTACAGTCCACACTTTTACTTTGGTTTACTCTCACTGCTTTTATCATTGTTTTCAGCGGCAGCAGGCAAATGTTTCCAACAAAAATCTCTGATAAAACCATTGACACTACCTGCTCAGCACCAAACAGCTGATAGACAGAGTTAGCTGGTGAAGCTAGTGGAGCATTTAGCAGGTACAGAGACAGATATTTCCTTCAGGAGTTGGTAGAGACCAAAACAGAGCCAAAAGGAGAGTAAATATTGGACTTGCCAGGAGGCAAAAAACCATCTGTAAAAATAATGGACGTAGCCATCGTGACATCACTCATTGGTTTGTGGACTTACAATTTAAGCCTCAAGTACGGCATTTTGGCTGTTGCCATCTTGGGGTTTTGTTTGTTTGTTTGTTTTAGCCAGAAGTGATCATATTTGTACGAGAGTGTGAAGCCATGGAGGAGTGAGGGAGAAATTTGACTCACAAGCTGCGCTGATGCCTTACAGACAGCCTGTCACTCAAAGCTTCCTGCCCTCGATTATGTGTAACTTTAAGCCTGACTAAAATATAAATGGGTGAGTTATATAAAAATTCACCCCCTCATACAGTTGTCAGGAATGTTGAAATTAACTTAAGAGACCCAAACTGTTTTTTTGGACCAGGCTATAAGCATGTTTATTTCTGTGCTAAAGTAGGAGAATTTAATATGGGGGTCTATGAGGGTGACGCGCTTTTGGAGCAAGTCTCAAGCAGCCATTCAATGAACTGCAGTTTTTGGCACATAAATGCTGTCTTAATTTTTTAGCCCCAGAGGTTGCCACGTGCCAGAAACGTAAATCGGGGAAGAAAAAAAAAAAAAAAAGGTGCTAATATGTCAGTGCTGTGTCTAACACATTTTGCACTGCCTCCATGTGGCCAAACAAATCAGTAAATGCAGGTTTAAAGTTTAATTAAAACTTTGAATGCAGTATTTTAAACATCATGGTTTTCACTTGAGTAATAATCAGAACCAGATTATTGATAATCCTGGAAGTTGTGTTGACGTAATTTATTGGTGGCAGAATTGACACATTTTCCACTGCTGTTGGGGGTGCTCCTGCCCCTCGGCAATTTATATTGATTACTGCATTTCTGTTTTTACTACTTAAGGGCAAAACGGTATTTATTAACTTCCCACAAATAATAACATCTGCAAACCGCCAAATGTCCCACATGGCAACCCTGATAATGATTTAAAGCTGTAACCAGGGCAGAAAATGTTTAAAGCTCAGTTTATGTCTGTTTTTCATGGGAGGGGGTGGGGTGTTGTGTTTATTATGTCACATTCTTTCACACGAAGTGAAAAGGCGGGAGTTTGGGAGTCCTTGCGTCCATTCACTGGGGCATTACCATGTTCTTTGATGGACTTCATTGGGCCCAAAGGAGAAGGACGTAACCCTGTTTATTTAAATGCACAGCTTTGTGGGCCCTTAAATGCTGCTCTGTCTTCATTCCTCAGTCACTGTGCCTCCATTCACCGCAAAAAACAAAAACCTTTGACCCCTTTTGTCTGCTCTATTTGTTGCCTCATTCGATTGCAATCTTTGTGCTTCATAGATTTCTCAATTTAACAATTTTCCAGTAAAATGAGGTTGTTTCTCTTTAGACCTGCCTTTGGCTTTCCTGGCTGGGTTTGTGCCATTCTGGTGGGAATCTGCACCTAAAGACCTCTTTTTGCTCTGATGTTCCGATGGGAATGCTTGCCCAAGTGACATTGGCATAATAGATTTCAGTCTTTTTGCTTTCTCCCCTCAGCTTGTTACAATTAAAACCGTAAGCAAAGACACAAAACAGAATCCCAGCCAAGCAGTCACCAAGTCTGGCCAGTTGTTCTTATTTCAGATAATAGCAGGATTAGCTAATTCAGAACGGGTCATTATTTGAGC
Organism: Chaetodon striatus; assembly: GCA_029783705.1. NCBI lineage: Eukaryota > Metazoa > Chordata > Actinopteri > Chaetodontiformes > Chaetodontidae > Chaetodon > Chaetodon striatus. The sequence goes on from JAPZEB010000021.1 coordinate 29,376,232, forward strand.
TAATATTGAGCCCTTGCTCAATATAGTGCAGGCTTGACAGGTCAATCCCCCCATACTCTGGAAGATTATAATATTTCATCTCACAAAAGAGGTCTTAAACTCCACGTCTTAATTCAACCCTCCACTTTACTCTGTTGATTTTGAGCTCTCAGTCAAATCACTTCGGGGTGATTCATGGGTCACCTCTTAGAGGAGTGACATTGTAAGTGCAGAACTTTTAAACAGACAGTTTAATATAAAGTTTTAAGGCAGTGAAGTTAAAACAGTTATCAGTTTAAAGCCTCTTTAATCATGTGCGCTCTTCAGGTGAAAGAACGGCCGGTGCTTTGAATTGTTGTTAATACTGTGCCGTTAATGTGTTTGCGTGTTGCTCTGGATGCTTTATGTATCTGGGCAGAGCCGGCTCTGTTAGTGTCAGTTTATGGGCAGCTTTACGAGCAGTCGCAGCTCTGCTCACAGAGAATGATGGAGAGGCCTTGAACAGTGCCATTGACTGGGCTAACTGCAGTCCGTCTGCAGCCGGCTAAAATCAACACCAGTATTATACGCTTTAGTGAAAGACCTGCCAGTAAAACACTTCTCTGAGAAACACTGTTGTGGGCAGTCCCTTTAGACTTCTAACTTCCTTCTTTCTGCATCAGCATTACTGTCAGCAAAACATGCATCTACTCTGGAACAACAATACACTTTGTACCAACAAAAGACTCTACGACTAACAATAGGACAGTTTAGCCGACTCCCCGTTTTAATGACCAAAACATCTGACAGCCTTGTGACACGCTCCAATTTGGGGTTTTGGAAGAAAATATCACCTCCTGAAAGCGTCTTAAATTGTGACCCACCACAGAGGGTGTAAAAAAGGCCTCGGCAGAGACAGACAGGGAAGTGTGGTAATATGAGGTGTTTTATGATACCGCCAGGGATAGCCTGATAATCGTGAAATATTGTAGCAGCGCTGGGGCCAGAAATTCAGCCTTCAAGATCCTGGGCAGTGTTTCTCTTAACAGGATCATAAATTACTTTGGCAGGTGGGTTCTTAACTGCGGGCCACACAAGACAAGGACCTAAACTGAAAATGTGGCTTCTAACTTTTAACCATGGAGCAATACTAACTTTGGATGTTGGTGCGAAATATCTGTCGGGATGTTTTACATGGTGACGATGCACCAATGTGGTTAGACTCTCATGACTTTTAAAGTTTAGCTAAAGCCCTTTTCACACATGCACTGCAACTCTAAACTAATCTAGACATTTCTTATAGGAGCTTTATGTGAGAGGACAGAACAGGACATTAAACGGACTTTTCCCGGCCAGCTGCAGGCCGCTCTCAATGAAAAATTTGGTCAAGTAGGTTGACTGTGTAAGCAGCTTATTACGACCCACACTTACCCTTACTGTTAGATGGCACCCTCTAGTGGCAGAAGTAATTATTAAGGGAGCAGAGGAAGAAGTGAGGTGACAGTATTAAAAGCGACAAAGTCAGTGTAATGGTTTATAAAGATGGAGGAAGTCCCTACTGGGTGGGCGGGATAAGTCGCCGACGGGTCAAACAAGCACAGGACTTTGACCCAGGAGACTAGTGTTTATGGCCCAAAGTCAACATTGACTTCTTCTAATAATAGCGTAGCGTAGTATACTAGTATGTAAAACATACTACACTAGTGACAAGTTTCATTCAGTTTTATTTCAAAGCCCAATATCACAAATCACAGTTTGCCTGAGAGGGCTTTACATCATTGGACATCCATCTGTCCTTTGACCCTGGCAGTGGATAGGGAAAATCTAGCCAAAAAAATCCTTTTTAACAGAGGGGGAAAAAAAGTATTTTTTTGTAAGTGACATTGCGTTAATAACAAAAGTATTTACCTAGAGCCAAACCATGATGTTTTTTTATCTTAAATTAACTACCTAGTTTTGTTGCCTAAACCTAACAACACATTTTTGTTGCCAAATGGTGACCGTTCATCACATTAAGGATGTGTTTAAAACTGCGGCTGTTAGGACGATAATATGTTGTTGTGGGCCCAGTCATATATGTTGTTTTGGTCTACAGAAACCGACCTTTTCTGTTGTTAAGGTATGAGAGAGCATTGCAGGTGTTGGCCAGCTCCCTTGTGCAAAATTTCTGTAATGTCAAATTGAGTCCATGTTTGTATAGAGCAGGTCCGTTCGGTGAATTCACAACCAGCTAGTTGGTGTGTTGATGACATCTCTATCATGCAACTGGCGTGAAACTGGAAGAAGGGTCATTTACACGTAGACGGCAACACAATGTCTTACTGAAGAGACAACAAAGGGCCATCACCAAAATCATCAGACATATTCAAGGTTCAAGGAATGGCAACAGACTCTGTCATTTATGACCAAATTACGAAGCGGCGACATAAACAAAACACTGCTATGTCCTCTGCGAACTTTTTCCGTCATGTCCTGCTTCCTGCACACTCTACTCCAGCGACACTCCTCGCCTGAACCAGATGGAGTATTTTCAGTGGGTGAAAATGCGTCTGACATGGACAATCTGTTGTTGTACTCTCCATGTGCGAAAGGGCAGCGGAGTTCATGTTTGAAAACGGCATTAGCCAGTGTTTAGTAATACATAACAAAGGCACACGTAAGAGAAAAAGACGTCTGTGCAATGAGTCAGTTTTGTGTTTTTTTTACTCCGTAAGACACATCTGAAGTCTCAAAAAAAGGCTGAGGTGTGTGACCTTCCCAGTGGAGACCTGACTGGGCTGTGTGTGTCTGTGTGTCTGTGTGTGTCTGTGTGTGTGTGAGAAGGGGACAGCTTTAGTAAACCAGGGGCTCATAAAACGAGCAGGATTTATATGGAGTGAACAGTATGTCCAAGAACCACTTCTGAGTTATGTGTCCAACAGAGACTTGTCCTCAGACACAGAGCAGGGAGGGGCACAAGTGAAATCCAATAATCTGGTCTGTGTTCACTGTGGTCACTGTGTTCCCCAGTAAGAGCCTCCTAGTGGCAGTGCGCATTCATTCACAAAACACAACATGCAAATAATCATCAACAGCCCATTTTCAGGTACGATAAAAGTAAATACAAAGTAATAAGTATGAATGTAAACAGGAAATACACTTATATTGTAGTTTTATCGAAGGTAAGACCAGCAGCACAGGCTCACTGAGCGACCTTTGACCCTCATACATGCATAGTTTCACCCAAAAAAGTGGTTTTACCAGGCCAGTCATTTCTTAATTCAGCTTTGATACAGAATAGGATTTTATTGCCAGTCCTTATTTTCACTGATATTGACTGAAATTACTTGAAACATATTCAACCACAATAAAAATAGTTATGGTTGAGGCATAGTTAAAAAGACAAATAAGTTACATAACATTCGGCTCCAGACATGGCGTCCAAACATTCAAGTTCAATATACAGTTATTTGACTCAAACGAGAGGCAACATGTTAGGTCTTGTTTTTCTCATACAAAATGTCAATCATGTCACAGTCAGAAGTGAATGTAAATGTGAAGGATTTGTCTGTCTGTGTCAGCCCTGTGAGTTGTCTGCCTGCTGTCTGACCAAAATAAGATGGTATCAGTCTGTAAAAGTAAAAAACTGTAAAAGTAAAAGAGAGAATATAACTCGCTTGGGTAATAATTGTGAGGCTTGAACGTTGTGTTAGCATATGTAATTTTATCAGGTTTTGTATCACGTTTGTGTACATGTTTACATGCACAATAGAGGGTTAATATGTGTAGCTTTGCTGATTATTTTTTGCATTGATCCATGAATAGATGGCATCTTTTTGCAAAAATCGCACGTGATAGTACATGGAACGTTATAAAATAATGGACGTAGCCACCATGATGTCACTCATGGATTTGTGGACATCCATTTTGAAGCCTTAAAAAGTTTGGTGTTTTTTCCATCAGTGCCAGAAGTGACCATATTTAGGCGAGAGTGTGGAGCTGTGCAGGAGCGAGTGGTGGATCTGACTCTTTGACAGCCTATCACTAAAGCGGCCCTGCCTTTCGTTATGCGTAACTTTAGGCCTTGATAAAACTTAAACACCTTGTACAATTGTCATAAATGGAGAAATTAGCTGTGAAGACCAAACAGGTTTTTAGTTTATTTCACCTTTAACTTGTGGTTCTATTTGACTGGGTTCTGGAGCCAGCCTCAAATGGCCATTAGAGGAACTGCAGTTTTTGGGACTTAGTGTTGGCTTCATTTTTCAGCCCTGCAGGTTGACGCTTGATGGAACTGCGTATATATGTTGACACTTGAACCATCAGCCAGTCTATTTGGGAGAGATAAGGTCATGAGTGTGCAACGTTTGTTCACCAGATACTACAGAACTATGTTACCAAAACGATGCAGCTGTTAGAGTCCAGCTGAACTTTGACTTAAGGTCTGGGACGTGGATGTAGACAGAGATCTTCTTTGCGAACATGAACGGAAACACTCTTTACATAAATGTGTTTTGGTGGGTTTGTCTAAAAAGAGATATTTGATCTAGTACATCATCCACAGTTCGTGGATATGATTGCTGTCTAAACATGGATAGAAATGTATGAACATAAACTGTATGAGGTGTGTGGTAGAATGGCACCCAGGCCTCTATTAGACAGATAGGTGGGTGTGTGGTGAGCAGAGTTCATGACAGTGAGGTGGAGCAGGTCGCAGGGAGGTCAGTGGGACTCACTTGGTGGTCTGCAGATGCTGAGAGTGACAGTTAAGACCGGGGATCTCTGAGGCTGAGCCACAGGGTTATCGCAGTCACCATCGCACACTTCCCAGGTTCTGGTGACATGTTATGGCTATCACTGACAGCGAGCTTAAAAGCAAGTTACATCAAATAAAGAGCTGCAGCCATGCATGTAAGAGCCCTTTGCTGCAACATATGAGACAAATTAAATCTCTGCTTGGTTTATTTTCTGCCTGAGAGGCTCTGTTATTTTTCTACGCATTAGCAAAGGTTACCAAAAATTATATGGTTTGCAAGAGGTAAATGATATCTGATCATGACTTATGTGTTGCGATTGGCTAAATGAAGGGTATGGTTTTGGGGCTGCAGTGTGGCCTATTCTCATTTAAAATCGCCGTACACACATGCAAATGCACATATACACATGAGCTGAAGCAAATCCAAGAGTTTTGTCCCCACTTTGTGAAATCCCTGGGACTTTTTAAGGTTGTACCCTGAGTAAGAATGAGTCATTGGCCTTACAATGGGCCACAGTGACAGCCCGTCCTCCGCAAAGCTCTGATAGCAGGAGAATGCCACTCTGGGAGGGTTTAGTCGCTTTATATTCTCTCCACGCCGAGGTCCTAACCCCCTGTGTCAGCCCCCTCACCCCTCACCTCCTGTCTCCTCTAATGTGGCTTTATTGACTGTGACACACTGAGCATGGAGACGATGACCAAACAATTAAAAGTGCCCCCAAAGGAAGGGCCATTAGAGTCACAAACCATTCCACGGGCTTTGTCTGCTGATGTGTCTGTGCGTGCACACCGTTTGTGCGCGTTTCCAAAGTGTGACAATACACAAGCAGTGGTGGACAAGTGAGGCGGGTGAAATTCCTCTCACCGCACCATCCCCCATCAGCCCATGAATATGAAACAGAGCTCTCAGCTTCCTAACGGACGCAGACAGACAACGGACACCGCAAACACGCCTCCTATTTTGGTTAAATTATCAGGAGAGCCAGAGAGATCGAGAGGATCATATGTGGCGCTATTGTTAGCTGATAACTGTAACTCAACCCTGGACTCTTTAAAGCAACCATCTCACAGCGCTCCTTCCTAAGATTACTTTCCGACACATTCTACCGCACGTCTAAGCCTCCACAAACTGGGTTATCAGGGAAATCAAGCTTGCTAAAGCTCCAGCAAACATCTCACAGATCAACTGGATTATGATGAATTGTATGTATTCAGCTGCCACATCAGACTCTCTCTCTGCAGAGACACATCTCTAATGAAGTGGGGGAAAATGACGGCAAGTGGCTAATGCTCTTAAAGAAACACATGCGTACATATAATGTGTTGCTGCAGAGTGTTCCTGACGGCTTTAAGGGCCCTAATCTTGTCTTTGTTTCAGCTCTAGCTCTGGTTCTGTTCTGTCTGCAGCATGTAAATGTGGAGCGAAACCCCATAATGATGCTGCTAATGGTCTGCGTGACCTCTGACCTCGTGTCTCTGTTAGGGTCTTCACAGGGCCACAGGCCAGCCACATAATCGCTTCCATGAACTACTCATAGCCCTTTCAAATGTGACTTTTAGCCCTGGCGGAGAGTTAAATGTTAATTTTGTGAAATGCAGCTAATGCTCGGCTGTCACTTGTCGTCAGGTTTGATTATGTTCGTGAGCTGTTGTTTGTCTTCCTTTATTAGTTTACGCTGTGATGAAATGATCTGCGTTTCATTATGACCTCCTGGAAACAATCCTGTCGACAATTTAGGCACGGGATACACACACACGCTGCAAACGCACACACACAGTGCAAACAATATTTAAATGGAGAAAAGGTAAAAGTGGAAATAGAATTATATTGAAGATTTTAGTGAACATAATACGAGATTTCCTCTGATTTATCTGGTGGCTGGCATTTAGAAAACACCATCAAAGACTGTAAAAAAATCATCTGGCAGGAAGATGTTTAAATATTACCTATTAAAGGCTGCTCTTTCATTAAAGGCCATCTGTTCAGTAAATTTTTTTTGCATCCAGATATACTGTCAATAAATATCATCTGTGTTAAACTTTTACCAGATCCCCCCCACTGAGACAATTTCATTACTGTTAGAGATGACATCAGGCCAAAACAACTGGCTCTTTTATCTTAGTTAGGAACAGTATCAATTGGATTTGCTGCCTTTAAAGAAAATTGGAAGAACATGAGCCTGAACAGAGTTAAGCTCTGAGAGGCATGGTGCGTGATAACAGGTATGAAGAATTCAGTTTTCCTGTGTGTGTGTTTTTGTTCAAAGAGGAAATCATTAACTTATGAAAACATTGGGCTCTTCAGTGAGAGGTCTTCATCTGAACATTAACAGGTGAGCCACAGCTATAAAGCCTGAGCACAGCGTGTGTGTGTGTGTGGGGGGGCTCTGTTGCTGGACATCAAAGTTGTGAACCTGACAATTATTTCTTAGACAGTCAATTTATTTTTGCAGTAAAAGAAATCAATTAAACACAGATTTCATACAGTGAGTTTGCTGTTAATTTCTCAGTTTCTGTATTATAAAATTATATTTGAAATTCTTCTTTATGAACTTAAAGCTTCCCTAATCACAGTTTTTAATATTATAAGTGTATCCAATGACTATGTAAGGTGGAATGACAGATGATTATCACTTGACTCTGCAGGTCCAATTAGCTCTTCAGAGCGTTTTAGTGTCTTTCAGCTCATTGTTTTTGTTTAAAGACCAGCAACTGTTTTGGTTCACAGTAATGTCTCTCATCAGCATCATTTTCAGCAGCAGCAAGCAGCTGTTTTCAGCAAAAACACTCTAAAAAAACAACACTGTACACAAGCTCCTCAACAACAACAGGCAGACAAAGTTGGTTGCGTACAGTTGCAGATTTTGCCAGCGATGCAGCTCTGTATAAATGCTAATGTTGCAAAAAACATGCTCAATGTCAAGTAGCAACTAATTGTCATATTCCTTTATAAGGTAATAATGTCAGTGTAGCGTTCTTAGCTTGTTTCTGCTGCCCCCAGATGACCATAAAATCCCTTAAGAACCTTTATGTGAGAAATTCCAATTATCACCTTAAACCCACATTAACAGTAGTGATATTAATGCTAGGACTTATAGTAAAATTTATGGTGGCAAACAGAGTCAAGCTAACAGAAATACTTGAGAGCCACAGTAAAAAGTTTTTAACCACTAGGGGGCAGAAAGACTCAAAAACAATCACAGTGGATAAGCCTTTTGCACAATTCTATTGGTAGCTCCATCCATTTTCATCCGCTTATCCTGGGCCAGGTGTTGGCGGCAGCAAGCCAATCAAAGCACCTCAGACTTCCCACTCCACAGCAACGCTGTCCAGCTCCTCCTGGGGGACGCCAAGGCGTTCCCAGGCCAGATGAGATATGTATTCCCTCCAGCGTGTTCTGGGTCTGCCCCGGGGCCTCCTAAAAAAACAGGATGCCTGACAAGATGTGTCACAATATTCAATATCTTTAAATATGACCACAGGAAGTAGCCATTGTTACTTCAGACAGCTTTGTCGTGGTCAGGGTGGGAAAGCCTCTGAGGCAGCATTTGACATGAAGTATGTGCTCACTGTTTTCACATGAGCAACAACATTAGGTGTGTAAAGTCATTTAGCGGGGACCAATGGCACCAATGGATCACAGTGTCATTAGTTACAGTAGCCTAATGAGAGTCCTAATTAGTCACCCTTCACACCTGTGCATGTAAACTTGTTTTGTCTTGCCCAGGCTAGTAAAATAAAAAAATCAATATGAGTCACAAGGAAAGTGAACTTTATTAGTTGCCGCCCATTTCTGACAAAACGAAACTTTAGAAGTCATGCGGAAATGCGAACACATCGGCTCCTCACAGCCGGCACAGCAGCAGGTCCCGCAGAGATGACCTGTGCGCTTTGCTTTTCACCACACACAGGAACAGCTCGCGACACCGTCACCTCAGGTAGGTCTGCGAACACGTTTGCTTTGCACAAATGGAGGCGACAACGTCAGACTTTGCGTTATGACAAATTAGGAATAAACTAATCCTATTAGCCGGGGGAGCTATCTGACCTCGCTGTCACGGAACACGTCTGAGTAAGTCTGGCTCAAACTGGGTTTCAACGTGATGTCCTTTATCTGACAGCTGCCCTTGCACCTGCACTGTTTATTGGTTTTCTGGAAAGTGAGCCACAGAGCAAACACACGCAGCTAATGCTAGCTAACGTCACTGTTACGCAGCTCGAGCGAGTTTAGCTAGTTAGCTACCACGCTGTTAAGATGTAGCGAGGACACTTTTTATGAAAGAGCTGTGACTGCGGTCATAAATGTGTGTTTATACTGCAGTAATAATGGCTGCTGTGTGTTTGTTTTAGCAGTGTTCTCAGTTTCGCTGTTATTGCGAGGGTTAAAGGATGAAACATAAACAGGTAGTGACGTAATAATTTTCCGAAGGAAGCATGTGATTGGCTGAACTGCGGAGCCAAAGATCTTCATATGAACAGGAGGAATCACTCCGTACTTGAAAAACGTCGACCCATTTTCCGGTCTGTAAATAATACAATTTTTCTTCATTTTAATATTACCTCAGATCATAAGTGCTATGCTTCTTTTACAATGCAGTGTTACAAGTATTCCAGATTTAAATTAATACAAATTACTCTATAAATAAATAGATATTTTCCTGCAAATCAATAATACCACAGTAATGTAGACCTGAAAATATGTTTACACACACACAAAATGTGTGATTCTCTGTGTGAGAGAAAGTTGGAGTCATACAATTTTAGTATTTAAATTGCACAGAATGAAATGTGAGTGCAAGCAATCAAACAAAATCATGCACAATCAAACACTGCTCTCTGTGGGTTCAAATGTTCGAGCTATTTATTGCCTCAGGGTGCAGCCAGAAAGCCAGAGTGTTTCAGTGAAGACGGAGCACAGCAGTGGTTACAAGTTTAATTTATACACCACTGCAAGTTTACCTGAATACCTTTTCTTATTTTCTTTAGTGATTTTCAATAGCATAATTATCAGTGATCATATTTACACACTTCATGCATAATGTCAAAAGCAGTCACATAAATGAAGAATTTTAGCTGTTCAGAATTTTAACTCATATTTAATGTTTACAGCATATGTTTGCACTGGGTGTGTGTCTGTGTGTGTGTGCAGTGTATGTGTGTTTAGAGTATGAATGAATGCTATCTTATCCCCTCCTTTATTAACTATTAACTACGTTTATGTTGAGTTCTGTTTTATTCTGTGCACTGAATTTTGTTGCATTTATTTACAATGATAATAAAAATGAATTGAATGTATGATTTGACATTTCTTTAGAGTAAGGATTATTTAAAGTATGTCAGAAGAGTGTTAGCTTTTATAGGAGTGTCAAACAAATAGAAAAGAAATAAAGATAAGAGGACATCCTGCTTAGCCCATCTGTCCTTTACACCCTGAGAAAGGTAATTATTTGGTGCCACAACATGTTTTAAATATTTTATAAACAGGCACGTTTGTTTTTTCTGCAGATGGGTTGTAATTTAACTAGTTTTGATCCGTGTTATCTCCCCAAAGCTTCAGGATACTGTAATATTTTTAGAGGAAGCTTGTATAATATAGTGTGCAGTGAAGCCTCTTCGTTTTTCCACATCTTTGGCTGCAGTGAGTTGGCTGTGCGTTAGCGGGACTGAGGGGGGGCGTGCAGCACTTCACTGCTACATGGTCATTCCTGTTTCAATCACCCAGTCTGGCAAAGTGTTTATTGGTCAGTTTGTTGGGCAACACTGCTCAAAGTTCATGTCAGTGATAGAAACAGCTTTGTTCCGGGCGATTTGTTATGCACAGCTGAAAACTGTCAAATGAGGCCGCATGAGAGGGGAAATTGAAAGTGAAAGGAATCTTCTCCAGGGTGGGACCTCAAGGCACATTGCAGATAAACCTTGTTTCTTACTCTGCAGAGATAACTGAAGACTGAAGATGAAGTGTCCAGGTTGTGGCCATAATATTGCGGAGAAGAATGCCAATTTCTGCAGTCACTGTGGCCACAGGCTGTGTGTCCAACCCGCAAACACACAGGGTGAGTAGAGATGTGGTTTAATGTTTCATATTTAAATACAGGGTTTAATTGAAGATGTTCACACAATGTATAAATAAGTGTTGTTTTTAATACAGCAATCAGAACATAATTTTTTAAGACATGTGAAGTATCCTGTACATTGATGAACAGTGTTGCCACAGAGCAGTGGTTCTCAACTTTATTGTGTTAAGGACCCTTAAATTGATACAAATTAAATCATGGACTCCTGTTTGACAAGGTTTCGTTTCAGGAACCTCCATCTGAAAAGATTTTGGCTGTTAGATGTGATTAAGATCAGAATTCGACAGTTGATTGTAGAGATTAACCGTGGAGGAAGTGAAACTTGCCAAAATAGTCACTGGTATGACTCTTACTCACAGTGGACTCAAATCTGTAGTCAATTAATGAGTTGAAATAAAGCACTCCTCTTTTTTGGGAATCTCCTGGAACTTTCTCAAGGACCTCTGGGTGTCCTCAGACCCCTGCTTGGAAACCACAGCAACAGAGGGCTTCGTGTATGTCTCTTTATAAGATGGGACTACCTTATCAATGCCATTAACTGACACAATTTGTGCTTCGGATATAAAACACAATTAAATGTCATTTTCTTCCTAAATGATAAATGTAACAAGATATCCAAAACCTTTTTTTCTGTGTATGGTCATGGCATAAACCTACATTTCATTACTTATGCAGGACTTTTAAAAGCAAAATTAGAAAGTGCTTGACATAAATGAAACAAGTTTGCAGTCCTATGTTCATGTTATTCTCTTACTGTACCTCAAGATGGCAGCATCGCTGCATTATGTGTCCACGCATTTACAGACAGAAAGACAGGTTGCAGTTACACAAACGGCAAGATGACGTTGGAGAGCAAGGTCAATATTGTCACCTATATAGCGTTAATTGGGAAAATGCAGACTTGAGCCACACGACTCAGGTTGCTATGGTGTGAGATTTTCACAGTAGGACAACCGTCTCTTTCACAGTATCACAGTCTCCGATATTACACAATTATTATTATTATTATTATTATTACTACTATTATTATCAGTTACAATGACCCTTAAAGGAATGAAGATAGAGGGGTTTATTCAACTGAACAAACACTACCTTAGATCAGTGAATGTACACAGCATGATCACTGTCAATTATAATACCACAGTATACGATTTTACAGTTTACAGCTGCAACCCTACATGTGACATAATTTAAAAGTAAAAATGACAAAATAAATGATGGGATTGTATTAATTTGGAGATTGCGGTCAAAAATAAATTCTTTGCGGTGTTTTCATGCATCCTTCAAATCTTTTACCAGCTATATGATTTGGATTTGGCTGGAATTTAAATGATCCTTCTTCAATACACTACTGACAACTCCCACAGCATACTGTAATTCATAAAAGTCACACTGGTGTTCACTCATGTCTTTGGGTGCAGTCTGATTTGTACACCACATGTCTTTATTTCAGATACTGGAGATCAGCCTAAATCCTTGATAGCTGACTTGGAGGGTGCGTCTGAGAAATCTGTGTCACAGAAAAACGACCCACGAGCGGACAACACCGACTCCAATAAATCCCCCAAACGCCCGAATGATGAGAGCATCAGCAACCCAAAGAAAAAGGTGAGTGTGACTGTCACTGTGTGGCCTCGCTTTTCAGTTTTCTGTCTCTTAATTTGAGTCTAAGTGCAGTCTCTTTTGGTTTACAGTGCTTTCATGACTCTCAAGCAGATATTAAAGTAACTTTAAACTTATCTTAAGTTCACAAAGAGTTATTCTACAAGGCTAAAATACTGCGTCTGAGCAGGCGGCTTAACCCTGCAATTCATTGTACTCAGGAACTGAGTCAGAATTCAAAGTTGAAAACTCGGGTGAGATCCACCAAGCCCACCTTTACTGACATAAACAAACCTGATGTCACAGCAACATGTCAGTGTACACAGTAAACCATAAGCAGAATTGCCTTTTCACCTTTCAAACTGTATTTAGACTATGGCATGGTTTCAGTTAAAAGTACAGCAGGATTTGTAAAGCTTATCGTCTTCCGTCTGGTTTTAATAGAAAAAAAAGAGGAAGAGGAACAAAAAGAAGAAAGATGGCAACTTGTCATCAGACCAAGATCTGTCTCATGTCTCCCTTGGAGACAACCAGGGGAAGAAGACGCAGGACGGAAAGGACTCTTCTGACAGTGAAAGCTCAGATAATGCAATGGATGACACGCCAGATTCACTCCAAGACGGGCCCTCCTCAGTGGAGAACCAGCCTGGTTCTGTAGCCGCTAACATTCCTGCTGTGCCAGCTGAAGACACACACGTCGTTCAGAGCGGAAAGGCTGCCGCCACAGAAGAAGCAGCAACTGCGATGCAGTCTGAGGAAGCTCCAGGTAACCCGGATGAGGGAGAAAGCAATACACCAAAATCACCTCAGGATCAGATGATGGAGACGGCAACAGCTGACACTCCGACTCCCATCTCAGAGGACGACAAGAGTACGACTTCTCAGGCAGGTTCAGGCAAAGGGACAAATCCCATTAACCCTGAAGATCGAAAGACTGACACGAAAAACGTAAAGAACAAGAAAGACATGGCCAAAGAGCCTTCACTGGACCGCAATGCCAACATAGAGACAAATGAGAAACAGAGAGAACAAGGCAAACAGAAGGGGAAGAACCAGCAGGAGCAGAAACAGAAGCAGACTGCAGCAGCTAGCCCTCAAAAATCCTCAAAGGTAAGACTGAGTAAAATGTATGAAAAGTTTTGACGGATGCCTGTTTTTTATTCTTTCAGTAAAGAAAGTTAATTTTCATGAGTTTAAGGTGTATATTTAACATGTATGATCAATGCTGCTTGTGCAGGCTGACAGCAAAGGCTCCACTGGGGACCAGGAGGGGAAAGCAGAAGAAAGCAACAAGAAAGACACAGCCAAACAACCCACACTGGACCAGAATGCCAACATGGAGAGAAATGCGAAACAGACTGAACAAAGCAAACAGAAAGGAAAGAGCCAGCAGAAGCAGACTGCAGCAGCTGATAAAAGGATGGTTTTTGGCCCGCAAAACTCAGCAAAGGTAAATGTATGAAAAGTAATTATTATGGTCAGAAGCTTGTACGCTATTATTTTAGAGGAGAAGGTACACAAGTTCATTTTCATGAGTTTAAGGTGTAGATTTAACATGTTTAATGCTGCTTGTGCAGGCTGACAGTGCAGGCTCCAGCGGGGACCAGGAGAGGAAAGCAGAAGAAAGCGGTAAGAAAGACATGGCCAAACGACCTGATGCCAAAATGGAGACAAATGTGAAACAGAAAGGACAAAGCAAACAGAAGGGAAAGAACCAGCTGGAGCAGGAACAGAAGCAGACTGCAGCAGCTGATAAAAAGATGGTTTTTGGCCCGCAATACTCATCAAAGGTAGTGCTGTATGAATTTATATTTTTAGCGGATAAAGTACACAAGCTCATATTCATCAGTTAAAGGTAAGTATTAAGATGCATATTTAATGCTGCTTGTACAGGCTGAGAGCACAGGCTCCAGTGTGGACCCGGAGGAGACAGGAGAGAACATGGAGGTTCAGCAGTCTGAGGGCGAGCAAGACTCGACCACAGCACAAACAACAGATGATGAAAAGGAAAGTAAAGACAGCAATAAAGATAACGCAGAATCCAGTACCCCCGCTGGCCAACCACCCAGAAGGTTAGGGAGCTCCCTCAGTTTGTTGTTCACATTTTCTTTGAACCACAGCCGTGCGGTACATTTGCTATATCTGTATGTATTTGTTTTTGCTCTTTAGGGTGACCAGGAACAGCACCATTGCTGCACGTGACAGACTCACAATTTACTTCCATGCAGTTCTCTCAAAGGATTTCAAATTTGATCCAAATGAAGATCGAATCTTCATCAGTGCTGGCCCCCCCATTGGGAATTGGGAACCTAATACAGCTGAGCTGTTTGTGACCAGGTTCGTAATCTTGAAGGAATTATCAGTTAAGCCCATGGTGGCTTACTTTATGGGCACATCCTCTAAAATCCACTTTTCACTTCAAAAACTTATATATTATATTACATTTTGGGTTTGCTACACCTTGTACTTAATTCTGCTGTTCTCGTCCGTGAACTTTTCAAATTACTATCTAGTGGGAGCAAGAGCGCAATACACTAATTTATGTAAAATCAAGATGGCAGCCATTTCTGCCAAGTCAGCTGACACAAAAGTCGACATGGTACAAAACCTTATCAAATTTTATGGTTAAATCTTGTTTATATTTGCTTAATAAGGTTTGTAGTTTGATATGGTTTTCAGATTTGACCAATTTTAGGAATAGTATGAAGCTAAGATTAAGTGATAAGAAAGTACTTGTCTT
>JAPZEB010000021.1:29395470-29412547 GCA_029783705.1 Chaetodon striatus
GGCAAAACACGTGAAAAAGGAAAAAACACGTCAATTTGCGGTGTTATACTGTAATAGTTTGTTCATTTTGAAAGAAACTGTATGCAAACTGTGCATTTCCTGTGAAAATGGAAGTGTATCTTGAAAGAAGACAGACAGAGAACTTGACATAGCATCCCAGAACATCAACAACCACCCCACCAAGGGTACCTTTCACTTCGTATTTCGACATCGAAAGTCCATGACCACATGTCAAGATGTGATGAGGTCACAGTGAGAATGTGAGGATATGTTGTCTGATTAGACCTCTGGCCAGGTTGAAGGTGGTTGGAGCACAAAAGTCAGGTGGCGCTTGTGCATCCTAACATTGCTAGGTCATTGCCACAAAAGAAGATTACGCAAACAGTTGGACTTTAAGATTGGCATGGGGTCGAGTGATGGGAGCTAAATGGAGGAGTAATGGACACTGAGGATTTTAAGCTTACACTTGGGAGAACCCCAGAGAAGAGAAAGAACATAAAAATGGATTCATAGTCAGAGGAAACAGGAGAAAGAAACCTACATGGTGAGAATTAAAATTCAGGGTTTGAGAGAAGGGGCTGGATGTGACGCTTTGTCAGAAAAGCACATTATGGCAAGATGGATTAAGGAAGAAGAGGGATAAGTTAAAGTCAGTGATATAAAACAATCGGGCTTGATAGTCGTCAAGGGCATGTTAAAGAGTCAGATGGAGAAAGTCTTGAGAGTCACACTTCTGCAGGGTGGGATGGATATGTACCTAGTGGTTTTCCACTTAGCAAAAAGGCTCCAATAAAAGGTGTCTCTGATGGAGTCTGAAGCAGAGTGGATGCAAGGAGATTTAAGGAGTGTAAAGGGGTGACAGACAGCTTTAGAATTAAGTGGTTTGACAATATAAGTAATGGAAAGTTTGAAACTAAGTCTGTTATGCTTCACTTAGGTTTGAAGTACTTGCCGGATAGAGTATATATGGACCACGTGTCATATTCAGAAAGGCAAAATGTTCCCAAAGTGCTACAGTGTAACAATTGTTGGAAGTTTGAGCATAGTCTGTTTGTGTGTAGGAGTGATTTTGCCCCATGTGGTAAATGTGAGGAGAATGAATTTAAAGGAGACTGTGAGAAAGAACCAGAGTATCTACATTGCAAAGGGAATCATCCCATCACCATGGGAGGCTGACTGTCCAAAGAGAGTAAGAGAGACAGAAATAATCAGGGCCAGATCTAATAAAAGACATAAGCGTGAGGAAGTAGGTAAGACAAGGTATGGTGTGAGACAGGAAGGAGACAAATCAGACAGGAAGCACGAGGAATTTGTTTTTTTGTGAGGATCAGGTGAAGTTTTTGGCCTTTTTGACAATAGTAATTAACTGTACTGCTGGAGCAGAAAGGAAATCTGAGGACGCAGACATAATAATAAAGTGTAGCAGGTAGATTTCTGGGTGTTGTGGAAATTTCCAGAGAGGTTGAGCAGCAGCAGTTGAGAGACGCTGTTAGGCTCTCTCAAACACTTGGAAAATAGATAATTTATAGCAGTGAGAAAAGGGTATGTTTAATGTAGTAATTGGAGAATGTAGTTTAAAGCCAGTAGATGATGGAAATGCAACATTTTGGATGCTAATTGTCATTAAAAACAAAAGAAGGAAATATGAAATCACAGTGCGTTCTGAATCGCATACTTCTCTTTACTTTTAGTAGCTGCTGCAGCTACCTTTAAAAAGTATGTACTGTTGCATGCAGTATGCACACAATAGGGACATACGACATTCTTATAACATTACGTAATGAATTTTGACCTTTGTCTTTAAAGTTATTAGTGCACAGATTGTAGATTCTAACATATTATATCTGCAACAGTGGAGTTACATCTGCAGTTTTCTGTCAATTATCTTTATAGTTATGTCCTATTGTTGTCTTTTTATGAGTATTTTGTTCACGTAAACAACTAATCTTCGTATTATTACTATTTGTCTGGTTATCAGTTACTTGAATGTGCTGTCATCCGTCATTGCGACTTCTAACAGCTGTCAAACAGCTGTCAAGCTGTTATCTGGTTGCAGCTCAGTCGTTGTGATGTATCGTCCACTGAGCAGAGGATTGTGGGTCAGAATAGCCAGAAAAGCATCCTGGCTTGCATATTGCAAAAATCGGACCGCATGCAGTAGAACATCCTGGTATTTTTGCCATACTGCATTTGACCTATTATGTATTGGGTAACACTATATCTTTTTCCTGCAGACTATATAGTACAGCAGTATGGGTATTGGAATGCAAAGCACGTTAATATAAGTGTCTGAAGAGTCCTTTTTTTTTTCTAAACTACAGAGTAAACTTAGTTTTCTATGATGAGTGAACGAGAGAATAATTTCAGACACAGTTCCAACAAATGATGATGGCTTAAGTTTGACAATTGCAACAGGAAAGTGAGCAAGAAGTCAATGGGCCTTTTTCACAGCAGACATCTTGAGTTGTGATAGTAGGAAAAGAAAAGGCATTAGTAATTACATTATTGATGGCTCTGCAATATTCAAGTTTCCCAGTAAGTCGCACTTTGGTTTCATCGACACACTTCAGCCGAGTATAAAAACTCTTTTTATGTGCAAACTGAAAACACAAGTAAAAAGAGTTCAGAATCAGAAATACTTATTGATCTCCGAGGTGGAAAATCACGACTTGTTACAGTTGCTCAGATGTAAAGAAGAGAGAATTATGGGAAGTAAGAATAAGAGTATGTAATAGAAGTATGTACATATAAAGGAAACAAATAAAATTGTAAAAATAAAGCTAAAAAAAAAATTAAATTAAGTCAATGTAATTAAATTACATTAAATCTAATTAAATTAGATAGAAATGAAAATGTGCATTAAAAATAAAAATGCACAGTGCTTAACACTAGTCCTTAAGATATTAAAAATAAATATATATCTTCACTGTGCTGAGGCTGTAAGTGTACAAAAATTCAACTACAGTATATACATCAATAAAATAAAACAAGAATCAAATAACAGTAAACATAAGAAATATGTACGGTTATGTGCATTGTATGTTGAATAAACACACACATTCAAGAGGTGAAAAATACTGCACAGTTGAATAATTGCACAGAATATTGCAGCAGCTGAATCATTGCACCCAATATATGATTATGAATTATAAATGCAGTAGGTGAAAAAAGTCCAAATGCCTATAGACTCAGAGTGGCTGACACTCTGAGGGAGCAGCTGTGTACATTGATGGCGACCAGCAGGAATGACTTCCTTGGCTTGTTGTTGGATATAAACACACACAGTGAACCAATATGCACAATAGGGCTTTAACAGCAGACATTTTGTCTTAAAGGAATACCTCACTCACAAAATAAACATTTGTATCATCAGTTACTCACCCTGTGTTTCTCCCATGCCTCCAGAGTGAAAAAAATTGAAGACTGCAGTGCAGGCACTTCTAATTTTAATAATCACACCTGTGCTGTCCCTGCTGTGACATCCCAAAATGTTTGCTTGAAACAGGTATGTCAGGTTCACGCTCACACTGTGCTGAGAGAAGCTCTAATCAACCCAAAGTGAAATCACCTGTGTGAGTGTTCTGTGGGTGTGTGGGCCAAAGCCACACTGAGTATTTACTTTGAGCTCATGAAATGTTACTAGTGATGTCTGTTGTTGACTGTACAGCTGCCTAACCACTTCCACTGGGATATTTATATATTAGAATATATTTTCCCCAGTATTTTGGTTAATTAGTTTATCCTTATGGAATATAAAAATGAGGAAGAAGCAAAGGCTTCTCTTGCAGGAACAGCATTCATCTTTGGCTACTGCACAACTAGTACTTTGTGAGGGAAAAATAGACTGGAACAAAGAGTAGACACAACATCCTTTCTGTACTGAATAGACTCAGAGGAGTCATCATCCCTTCAAATCAACTCTCCCCAACAAAGTCTATTGGCAGGAGCAGCAGAAAAGAAAAAAAAACAGGCATATGGAGGAGACTTCAACAATGCTACAAAAGCATTTAGAATAATTACAAAACTGCTGTAGCAAACAAAATTTCACAAACAGCAGCTCTATCGATCTCCGTCTGTTTTCCTCTCTCTGTGCTGGCTCCATATGTGTGTCATGTGTTGTATTTAGTAACAGTAACACTGGTACACAGCAGGAGAGCACAAATAAGCTCCATCTCTATCTCCTACCATTCTGTCTTCTCTGAGACAAGACAGTCAAGCTATTTTCAGTTAAATTTGTTCCTAATCCTGATATGTGAAGGGGAAAAAAAGTTGAAAGGAGTGTTTGAAGTGAAGCATATCTCTTTTCCATTGTATGGAATTTGTGATTCAGGAAGTGCAGTTGAAGGACAAAACAAAAACTGCTTGTGACAGATTTAGTGCAGATCACAAATCCTGTAAGTATAAATCTTGAATGTGTAAAGTCAGCCTGGTCTCAATGTCAGGGTGTCAAGAAATGCGGCTTGGTCAGTGGTCCTCGGTATCAGATACACGTGCAACACCCCCTTTAGCGTCTGTATAAGACGCTTCAGGCTTTCAGTTAACTCCAATATAAACACATCGAGGTCGAAGAAAGTTGGCTATGATGGAGTGGTCCAACTAGTACAGGACTTTGACCTAGTAGACGAGTGTTTGTGTTCCGTGTCAAACTAAAACTACAAGTCAACGTTTAGTTATTTTGTTACAAGTTGTTAATCACGTGTCATGTGACTTGACTGACATCTAACCGCTGCCCCCCTGCGTCAAGATACAACACAAAAGGCTGCCAGCTTCTGCCCAAGCATCAAAATATGATGAGTAGGGATGAGATCACATTAGTAAAGTAATATGACAATTTCCACAACCAACGTCATGGCTCTGATTTAAACTCTAAAGTGATATCATGAACCAGAGGTGACCTGACAAACTGATCCATAAATCTCAGTAGCAGAATTTTTAGAGTGTCTCCAGCCACTGTAAATTAAACATTATTGATGTCACTTTAATTAACCTGTTTGCTGCTTTAAATCTTGGCCATAATTCACACACACAATATAATAATTTAGATATATCTGCCACAATATTTTTAATTTGAGCTTAAAGGGACAGTTCCCTCCAAAATAAAGAAAACATATCTTTCCTCTTCCTTGTAGTGCTAATTATCTCTCCTGATTGTTTTGGTGTGAGGTGCTGAGTGTTGGAGATATCAGCCGTAGAGATGTCTGCTGTCTCTCTCATAATGGAACTAGATATCACTCAGCTTGTGGTGCTCAAAGTGCTAAAAAAAATACATTTAAAAAACTCAACAGCAATGTCTCTTTCAAAAAAATCATGACCAGGTTACTCAAGATAATCCACAGACCTTGTTGTGAGCAGTTTCATGTAGGTACTATTTTCTTTCTAGCAAAATACACAGACCAAGAGTATTACTGCGCAGAGGGAACCATGCATCTACTCATGGACAAGAGGCTTCTGACAGCACAAGTTGTAAACATTAATGGCGTCCTCCTGAGCCCAGCTGTAACGTTAGCTAGCTCAGTGGTGCTAGGCGAGCTTCCTTCTGCGCAGTGATACAGTTGGTGGGTGTAGGTTGGTAGAAAGAAAATAGTTCCTACAGTTTCCTGGCAATCTATCAAAAAGCTGGAGTTATGTGCAGGATGAACCAGGCTAGCTGTTTCTACTTGTTTCCAGTCTTTATGCTAAGCTAAGCTAGCCAGCTGCTGGTTATAGCCATATATTTGACAAACATGAAGTTGGTATTGATCTTCTCGCTCACAAATATTTTGTATGGTTGTCCTCAGCATAACCTTTTCTGAGTTTAGGGAAAGCATGACACGCTGTTCAAGTGTATCACCTCTGTAAGGACAACAACTAATCAGCAGCCAGCACACCTTCTTTTTATCAGCTGCTTGGGGTCCCTGTTGACAGTGGTGGTGCCGGCACCAGGCCGCTAAGACCTCAGCCCCTGTCAGCCCAGCATACACACAGGAGAGTGGTGAAATCACTAGCACATGGGCCCTAACACACACACATTCAGCTCATGTTTGGAAAAATGGCATGTTCAGCGCCACACTCCTGACCCCCGACGCACCCAGACTATTCTTTAAAAATAATCAAAATAAATCCACCTGGGAAACACGAGAGGAATCGGGCGATATTTAAACGTTTAGAGGAGAAATCATAAGTCTGATGTTTACATAATGAAAACTTTGTGGCCATATCTGCTGGGCAAATTGTAAACGTGGCTACAAATGTTAATGGCAGCGAGATTCCAACACAATGTATGTGTGTGAGTGCGTAGTGTTGAGCATGTGTGAATGCTTACATGCTCCACAGAGAGCTCTTTGTGTATCGTTGAAACTTCTGGAGGCACCAGCAGTCAGCGCACTCCAACTTTATGTCAACGGCTTTGTGACAATATTTATATAATGTTTGCATAAAATTATAAATATACAGGTGTATTTACCTGTAAGGACGGAGGGAGAACTGCTCTTTCCCATGCCGTCTTTCGGACCAGGCACTGTGGAGGCGGTGTTGGACACATTGGGGCAGTGATTTGTATGTATTTGTTTAAGACTCGGGTTTCAGGTTGAGCTGAGTACGTGTCACTTTCATTAACACGTTGGTGCTGCCGGCCATGTGACTGCAAGGTCATCTAGAGTTACACACTTTCACAACGTGGTTACCAACAGGCTTTAATTTTACAGGCAAGAAAATATATAGCTGTATACGGGATATTTCTGTTTGACCTTTTCTAAATTGCATCTGTATATCATGTCAGATTTTTGTGCTGCATTTGTCATTATCCAAAGGACTGGATCAATTTGACCGTTCCCTGTATTTGACAAGTATTTCTGGTCTCCTCTTTTTCCTTTTTGTCTGCCTTTGTTGGAAAAATCCTATATATTTTTATTTTAAAATGCAGGATATACAATAAAGAAGGATATTATTTCTGTGCGTTAAAAAAAACAACAACTGTGTATCAGGAGAGGCCTTGTCTCTTCAGTGGCCTCTGGGCTGCTATTAGTGAGGCTGCAAGAGATTTATGAACACTTCACAGCTCAGTATATTAGACCGCTGCCGCCTGCCAATTTGCAGGGTGTTGCAGGTGTCAGTGGGAGTGTGAGCTGAGCTCAAGCTGGTCAATGGCCCCATTATGAACCTAACACATTCAGAAAAGTAAAAAAATATCCTGAAAATTAGCCTCTCGCAGTGATTCAACTATATCTGTTGAAGAGTACAAATACACAGGGCTGTAGCTAATGTCTCTTTTTTATATATCTGAAGCTAAGTGTCTGTAGTCATATTTTATGATGTCATTGCCTAAAAAAGAATCAAAATAATCCTAATTTGAATTAAGTTGTTTATCAGATTAGTCTTTTTTTATTAAATCAACTTTCTTAATGAATGAATGCAATAAACAGCGCTGTCAGGCTCTCCTCTTGCACGTGAATCTGGTGCTATTGTTGGATAACCCAGCTTTTTTTTTAGCCAAAGGGAACAGCAAATAATATCACAGATGCTGTTTTGCATCCACCACCAACTAGGAGGAAACCACAGCTACCTAACCTGCTTACCTCAGTTGATCCACTGCAACAGACTCAGTTTTTGGACCTGTGCTGGTGTCGTTCCCATTAGGATCTTTTGTGTGTAACGCTACAAGTCCAGTGCCCACAGTAGGGTTCCGTTGTGGAGCCCTTGGAGGAAAATCTCCTCTGGTTTGCAATTGTGCAGAAATACTGATTCCACTGAATGAATAGACATGCAAGTTTGAATTACAACCTTGTAAATGAAGCTTTGAAACTTTCGGTACAGCCCTACAAACACACTATAACCACTAAATATAGTGTATTAAACATGTTCTCCAGACTTACAGAAATGAACAAATTTATATATTAATACATTTATTACTCTAGCAGCATGAGGCTGTACTTAGGCATCAACCTATTCTCATCCCAGGTCGTCAATTTCAGACCAATTGTCACACCCCTTGGTGTGTTATAGCAACGCACAAGTCACAAAGCTAAACCACATTTAGCAACAAAAGCAGTTTTGGTTTCACACTGGACACGAATTGTGCATGAAAGTCTGGCTTTGTTCGACCTAACCAACTCCTTTGCGCCCTGTCAGCTGCTCTCAGCATAACGTATTGCTGCAGATTGGTTTACACTGTAGTTAGTTGAAAGTCGGTGTGTCTCATAAAGAAGCTAAAGGGACCATACACATGCCGCGTCTCTGACCGCCTGGAAAACACTAGGTCGGGCGCTGGGTGCTACTCTTGTCTTGTGTCTTGTGCTAGCTTTCAAGAGCACAGCGGCAGGTTGCGTCTGAGGTTGCTAAGTAACCTTAACAAACACAGAATCATAGTCTGTTTACCTGAAATCCTGAGTGCGGAGCTGATCTTCCTCCAGACGCTGATTGTATGTACGCCTGTTGTCTATGGGACAGATGTCAAGCTCTGGTAGCTCTGCACTAAAAGGATTAACTTCTCCTTCACATTTATCGCAAAGTGGTATTTACAGAAGAAGGGAAAAATATCTGTTAGTTGTGATTGGTTGGTCCTCATTACATGAGACGTGGTGCGAACTGCTGCATTCCAGAAGTTGAACTCTGATTAGTTGTCAACCAAAAAAGAAGGCGCTCAGGAATGAGTGTTCACCACAACACCATCACTCTAGCATTTGACACACGTCCACATTAAAAATAATTAATTTTAGGGCAAAAAAAGTGGCATAATTACAGCCCTTGGTGTCAATATCACACGCTAAGAGGCTTAACAAAGCAGTGGTATTCGACATTCTTGGAATGAGAACCGGCTGTAGGCATACTGATGTCAACAAGCTAACATGCTCCTAATGAAATTTCTTTACACTTCATTTTGTTAGTTATTACACTTCATCCTGAGAGGAAGACATTTTACTGTCATTAATTCAACCTTATATTGGTGCTACAGAAAAGGTCAGAGGATCAACAGAGTCATGAGGTTCACCATCTCAGAGCCATGAAAGTCTTTACAAAATTCCATGGCAGTTCTTTCAGTGGTTGTTTAGATATTTTAGTCTGAACAAAATTTGTGTCTGACATTGCCGGTCCCAGAGCTATGCTGCTAGCAAGGCTAAAAATAAAACTATTAAAAAATCTAACTGTGCATGTTGAGAATGAAGGACTCTAAAATGTAAGTGCATGTGGTTTTTCTATTTCATTTGAAGTCTTACAGCAGGATTTCAGACCTTACGAGAACAAAAAAAGAACACTGCGATGACAACACATAACTATGACTTATGGAGGGGTAGTGAGAGGGGAGGGCTTCCTTGTTATTGTCCATCAGTCACAGCCAAGAAACTTTAGCCTCTGTGGGAGAGGAGACGAAAGAGAAGGACTGTCTCTCAGTTTTCCCCGTCTGCTGTTTCTCTGTCACCATCCGTCTGCTGCCATCTACGAACTTCTCCACAACCTCCCTTTGAAAACAAAAATTCAGTAGCATATTTTTCTTCAGCTCTGGTAGGTTAGTGTTAGGCACTGAGCTGTCTAATCTAACCCGACAGTCAATTTCAGGGTCATTAGCCATCAGAAAGTCAGCGATTAAGTCTTATTATGTTGATCTCCTTTTGATGTTGTGGACCCTGAATTATGGATCTGTTCTCTTCAATTTAATCTCACAGTAACCAGGTGGCACTTTTAGAAACCACCGAAAGGTTAGTGCCACAAAGTGTTACTCCTAAATGTCACACATGAACTCATTTCCATCTGTCACCACAGTTTGGGTTGTGTCAAATTGTGTTTCATTATCTCTCCGTCTCTGTAACAGAATCAAAACCTCACAGCAATGCAGATCTGCTCTCCATGTGCTGAGATGCTCCTTCTTTGTGAAAGAACCGTGCCGCAATAAAATGCCAGGCTCCTCGATTTCACTCTCCTTAATAAAATGCTTCTATCATATCAGGGCCTGCAGCTGAACCCACGTTTGATTTGTGAGTCAAAGGAGCAGAGATAATCACAGGGCCTCTGTCTAACATGACCAAAGTACTTTGTGTTTATGGGCTTGTGATGCAAGCCAGTGCAGCAGGCTAAACTGTTTTTAATTTGACCAACAAGGTTTTAGTTAGGCGGTAGGCAGAGAGAGGGGAGGACGAGGAGGTAAAGGGGGGATGGCAATGAATCAAACTGAAAAGTAGCGCCACAGGAGCCCCGAGGTGCCCAAATGGAGTCGATTACCAGTAAAAACTCAGTGTTTCTGAAGCGGCCGGCGGGGGTCCGAGGTGTTAAGGTTGGATCATCACACAGAGTGTGAAATAAAAGATGATGATGGTTAAAGACACAAAGAATAAGAAAGAGAAATAGATTCTTGTGTAGAGCTCCAGCTGCTCGGCCCAGAGCAGTTTATTTGGATTTCGGTTTCCTTCATCTATCAATGCCAATTATCAAAATGGGATGTAATTGCCTTGTTATGAATAGCTCTCTTCTTTTCTTCTACTCTTTTGTTTGCTTGGCTTGAGGGTCCATGACAGACAACAAAAGACTCTGTAGACGTTCTTCCTCCTGACAATGAGCTCACTATTATGCAGCAATCAGGACAAGACACTTGAGGGCAAAACAAATTTGGCTTTGATTTCAGCCTTGACTTAAACCTTTACAACAATAAGCTTAGATATCACTTAACATCCCCAGGTGAGCCCTGAATGACCTAAACCTGACAACTGTGGCCAAGTCCGTCCAAATGTAAAGTGACGTCTCAATATATAACAGATAGCATCGGTGATGTTTAACATTCTTCTAATTCTTTGTGTGTTGCGTAAGAAATGAATTTGAAACAGAACACGTCTCTGCTGGTAAAGTCCCATTGAGCAAGGCGCTTAACTACCAGTGAAGCAGCGTCCAGTGGAGACAGACTGTGCAGCTAAGTGTGAAATAGGGCATTGCTGAGAAAAAATTACTCACTCGACTTTTCACGGCTGAGTAAATGTTTTTAAAAAAGTGCTCAGAACCAACATCTGCTGCAATAATTAGATTAAACCCAGCCCATCTATCCTGGCTGAGAAGGGGAGCAGCAGTAGGAACAGAGTGGAGCATCTCAGCAGTTAGAGAAGAGGATTGCATGTCAGAAAAACCACCCGAAGGCTACGTTTTCTGCAGAGCTACTAGGAGACATAATCATCTCTGACTGCAGCCTCGAGGCGCACTCCACTCTGCTTCTCCATCACCAGCAACCGTCTCGGCAAACTCGGAGTAGGAAGAGATCCGGATGGTACCAAAATAGCCGAGGGGAGCAAAGAAAGACATGGACCTGATTGATCATGTAATTGAATCAAATCATCCAGCATTGCTCTGAATCATCATGGGACCGTGTACTGAATGTTTTACTTTTATATTAAAGGTGCTGTGTACAACATTCAGCACATTAACATAGCAGCAAATAATTATTTGTAATGTAAAGATGTAGAGGAGTAAGAAGAGAATGAAGTGACGCTCCCTCTATGTGTGTTATAATCCGAGCTTCTCTGTCCTTTGTTGTATTGCATGTGATTCCTCTGCCACTCTGCACTGCACTCATACAGCTAACCCGCGACACGTTCTGAACCCAACTTGTCAAATACGGATGTTTGGTCAGAGGCAAACATGTCAAAATATGACGCACCAGTTACCCCTGCTGCATCTGTTTTGGATGTTCAGTGACGGCATGTCTATTTTCGCTTCTTACATGCATAATGGCTTTTGAAAATAGACTTTATTTTCACAGAAAATGTACAATTCCTGCTCAATACATGGGTACAGTCTGTTTGAAAATAAATTTCTGAGCAAAATACATGTTTAGGTTTACTTCCTAAAGTTTTTGGCAACAAAAGTACGTGGTTAGGTTTACAAAAAATATAACGGATTGGCTTAAAATAAGTGTGTTTGCTACTAATGTAAAGTTAGGTGACATACATCACTGGCGTTGCATGCTACACTACACGCACACTACGTTGTTATGAAAATAACTAGATTGACTTTGGTTTCACACCGGAAACAAACAGTGGGCTCACAGGTGAAAGTGCAGCATTTGTTTGACCCATCTACCACACCTCCCATCCACCTCATGCAGACTTTCTCGCTCTTTAAACTAAGGTTGTTGCCCCCGGCTTTAGAAACTGCTGGCATCCGCTGCGTGTCATACTGCCACTAAGGGTGCCTCTGTGCATTGGTGTCTGCCACCGAGGACCAATGACCAGTTTGACAAGTGGGCTGGACCCATGGTGGCTTAGCAGAGGTATCGTGCCCGCCACACTAGCACTGTTGGCACTGTAAACACCCATAGATTGTAAAAAAAATAATGGAAATAGCTGCTGTGATATCACCCATTAATTGATGGACTCCCTTTTTGATGCCTCGAGTTCGGCATTTTGGTTTTTTGGAGCCAGAGGTCTGGGCGAGAGACTGGTGCTGTGGAGGAGTCAAAGCTGGATCTGACTGAGAAGCTGAGGAAACTATTGACAGACAGAAATTCACTATGAAGGGGGAAAATTAGCTATGTGGACCACAATCATTTCTGCACCAGCCTCTAATCATGTTTATTTCTGCTGTAAAGTTGGGCATTTTAACATGGGGGTTTATGGGGACTGACGACTTCTGGAGCCAGCTTCAAGTGGTTATCCAAAGAACTGCAGTTTTTTTTGCGCTTTAGCGTTGACCTTATATTTTAGCTCCGCAGGTTGATGCTTGTTAACCGTTAGCTGCTAGCCTCTGAGCTATCTGTAGGTAAGGGTCGGACTCTGAATCATAGATATGCTCTGCAAGGGCTCAGGTCTGTCTCTTAATCTGCTTCTGTACTCTTTGTGTCCGAGATGTCAGGCAATATCAGAATGCAGAAGTACAGCCTGTAGTTCGAGCAGCAACAGCAGCAGAAGCAATGTATCATGTTAATGTCTTTCATTTTGTCAAAGTGAAAGTCCTCTGCTACTTCATCGTTTTTATTAATGGGAACAACTGCACATGTTCTAAATATTAAAATAAATATTGTCCCCTGCGCCCACCTGCAATCTACCCTTATGATGCTCTGAATGTTGCATCGAGCGCCTTTAAAGGAATAGTTTGAGGTTTGGGGAAATATTTGCATATTTCTTGCCAAGAGTGAGACGAGAAGATTGATACCACTTGTGTCTACGAGAGCGGTATCAATCTTCTCACCTAACTCTCTGTAGGCAGTGTACAAGCATATTTCCTAAGATGTCAAACCTTTCCTTTGATATTCTGCCCTTTTGGAAAATATTATGAATGACTGGGCGATTTACTGTACAGTGTGTGCTTTCAACCAAGTAATCATGTTCACGCATCACATTTTTCCTCTCATGTGCTATGCATTTATTCAACCTATTTTGTGCCGCCTATTAATGACTGATATTCTTCTTCTCGGTGACTGGAAACTGAATATTGGCCACTTGATGTGACAGAGCAGTAAAGTGTGATTTATGTTTCAAAGGTCTAATTGGCAGCATTTCCTTCGTCTCCAGGCTGCACTAGTCATATTTTTGACATATCTGAAAACCTTGGGAGATATATACTTGGCCTTAAACAGCGCTGGCTGGTCTCAGATAATTTATCTCTGTCTTGAGCTACCACTGAATAAAGAGCAGGCCTGCTTCTGTGGCTAACTGCATTTCTCTTTGGAAATATCGATTTACGGAGTTCAGCAGAACAATGTCTTGATGGAAACATTTTTACAGAGAAAAGAAAAAACAATAAAAGGGTTATACATGAAGGCGGTTTAGGAACAGCTCATATAACTTTACACTAAACACTATTTTTTCCAGCCATTTTATCATAAAATCTAAATATATTATGCTATAAAATGTTATGTACTGTAATACGATACAGAAATCATTTCCTCGGGACATTTTTGATAAAGTAGACATTGACTGGACTTGTTTTTATCCACATTACAGTGCTGTGGCTCTGCCGATGGGAATGCTGATCGGTCTTAAATGTCTCAACAAATGAAAGTTGGTGCAGATGAATTGTAATAACTTTGTTTTATGACCAAATACCTGATAACTAGTAACAACGCATGCATCCATTTTTATCAGTATCGTGAGCAAACACACAAACATGGAAACGTAGGGGTCGTCCCTTTGTTTCCAGGGTCTGATTCTCTTGATGGGTTGAGGCTATTTTTGCAGTTCAAGTTGCAAAAGAACAAAGGGAGATAGACGCTCAAATACTGTTTTACTGGTAAACTGTCTTGCCCACAATTTTGAGGGCCTGGGTGTCAAGGAGCCAAAGACACAAGCAGGGACAAACTGCAGCTTGCCAAGATAATTCCTATTTTTGTTGTCAGGAGGTGGGAAGAAAGTCTTTGTAACACAGGTCAACATGTCACAGGAGTCACAGGACTCTTGGGTTATTTCCTGGCCGCAATTGCTGCTAAAAATTAAACTACCTCCAGCTTTCAGTTTGGCTGCACTTCGCTGAAGAATCAAGAGAGACCACTGCAGCTTTCTGTAGACATTTTATGGCAGCTCACTAAAGGCTGCAGTTTACCACTACTTGGTGTGTTTTTGGTGCAACATCAGAAGGCTAAGCTGTTGGTCGGTGATTTTAACATGTTGCTCCAGGCACATGCACTGAACTTAATATTGAACATTCAACCTAAAAAAAAGAACACGAAGAACACAAATATATAAAAGGTCTGCTTAATGTGTAATATTAAAATGATACTGAGCTGGAGAACATAGGATACACTGTGTTAACGCTCTCATTGTGAGCACTTTAGCATGCTGACATTAGCATTTAGCTCAAAGGACCACAGTTCCTTCCTACCATAGACTGTATACTAAAGACGAATGACCTGACAGCTCCCCAAAAGTGAAGCCAAAACATCTTGATTGCCCTCTGGTGGCTGGCTGCAGTATAGATCATAAACCCCGCCCCCTCAATGTACAGCAGTGGCTGTATTTGGGATATGGTGGCCTTATTGTGTACAGTGGGAGAAAGTGGAAACGTGTTGTGCACTTTGTCAGTGCTCTTGGCAGCAGACACCAACGCACAGAGGCGCACTTAGCGGCTGTACGATACGCACCCTGCAGCAGTTGTTTCTGCTGTGGGCAACTACAGTAGTATAAAGAGCGAGAAAGTCTGCATAGGGCAAACTCTGGACTTCCCAAGTGAAACCAAAAGTCAGTTGAGTTATTTTAATAACAGCATAGTGTGGTAGTGTATGTAGCTGCTATTATAGTGACATGTTTTGATGTTTGTATGATGTTTTTTTCTGAAGAGACCACAGACTTTTCTTGCCTAAACTTAAGGAAGTAAACTTGAAAACAGTGTTTTACCTACATTGCAAGTTTATTTTGAAACAGACTGTATGCATCTAACGAGCAGAAACTATATTTTCTGTGAAACCAGGAGTGTATTTTGAAAAGACACAATGCAAGTAACAAGCATAAATTAACATGCCATCCCTGAACATCCAAAAGGCACAGGAGGGTATCTAACACATCATATTTTGACGTGTAGGGCCTTTGACTAAGTGTCGGTGTTTGACAAGTTGGGATGAGAAGTTGTTGTCTTTACATACAGTCACTGGTTCCTACTTACAGCCTCATAAAGCTGCCAGCATGACTCCTGACTTGTGAAAATGCAAATATATGTGTAAGATGTAAATCAGTCAGTAGGTATGTCGTATTAATTTGATTATTTTGTAATGATATTTAATGATGCTACTGTAAACTGCAAAGTGTTTTAATGCATATGTTTGTAGCAAATATGTCAAATGTTAAAAACTTTTAACGTCTCTTTGTGATTGAAGGTTCTGATCATATTAATAATAATAAAGTTGCAGTGCTTTAAAATCCACTATTTGCGTTTTAAATAACAGCGTTTCTTATAACATCAAAATGATTTCAGATTGCCATTGATTTGTTTTCACACTGTTTCACTTTATTGAATTTATTATCTTACACACAGTCCTAATAAATCACAATTCCCACCTGACTGACCTCCTGTAAACAGCGTCGGTGGTTAATTCATCGTGAGCTGCAGCCCTAATCCAAATTATTCACACTTCTGTCATTGCTGTGTTATGCAAACACACGGTACATGTCTGCTCCATAAATCTTCCTGCAACGTCTGGTGTAGGGAATTATCTTAACGGCGGGAAAACAAGCAAAGCCTCTTAGCTGTTGAGGCACTATTGATTTGATTTGCTTCCTAAAAGGGGGAAATTTATAGATGCACGCCGTCTCCTCCGGAGAGTGATATTAGTTTCCCTCAGGAGGAAAGGAGACTGTCTGAGCGAGGCGTGAAGAATTGGGTCCAGATTCAGCAGCAGCGTGGGCCCCTTCGTGAGTGTATAACATGTTATTAAAGGAGAGAAAGTTGTTACAGGACTGTTTCTCTTGAAGGTAACCCAAAGCTCTCCAGTTCTGTGGTCACAGGAAGAAAATTTATTTCTCGCAGTGCACTGAGCAGCGAGACAGCTGACGACACTAAACCCCTGTCTCAGTTTTCTCTGCCTTCCTCTCCTTTCTGCCTGGTTTTCTTCTTCGCTCACTCTGAGTTGCTACCTCAGCTACTCTCATTTTTACAAACTCCACAGTTTTATTACAAGAACAGTTTGTTCTGTGTCTTCAACCTGGAGGTGTTTTTATCTTTAACTGCAGGTTTTCATGCAGCTATATTTTTATCTTGTTTTGGTTATGTAGTGATAAGCTGTCATTGCTGTGTTTGCACTAAACTTTCCAGGATGTCCTGTGTAAAGTCAGCAGTAATCTGAGATCTTCTTCCCTCCATTTTTACATTAATTAAGGCCTGTTGAAAATGTGCAGCTTTGCTTCAGAGAACAGGCGGTATTGTCACCATTGCTGTTATGGCAATGGGTGCTGTAACATATGTGTTTTCCCTAGTGTTTCCCCTCACTTTGTTCCCATTTGTCTTTCTCTTCCTGGCCTCATTTATCACACTAATGTACAAACCACCATCTTGAAGGACGTCCCGATTGACCCTACGTTAAGACCCGCCCTGGGCACAGACTGGCCAATCATAACGTAGCATCAGACCAGCTCAGACCAGGGTCTGACAACAACACAGCTGTGCTCCATCGTTTCAGATTTCCTTCATTTTCAGGCTG
>JAPZEB010000021.1:29450026-29469936 GCA_029783705.1 Chaetodon striatus
GTAGTAGTCTTATCACTTATAATAAGCAGCTGATTCAGGAAACAGGTTTCAGGGCCTTTAATTAAGATTAAATCTGGGTGGATTATTTTGCTGTCTTCCACTCAGGAAATTTTTAGGATAGTCAAAATATAGCAGATAGAATTTTCCTATTTAGACTTCACCACAATTGTTTTCTCGCTGCATTGGCTGCCTATTGAAGCTGGAGCAGACAGTAAAGCCTCTCTGTTGTCTTTTATGAACTTCTATTTGTTTGATGCATCTTATTTAAATATCCCAGGAATAAACAGGAAATCAGTCTGAAGTCGAGTTTTCTCATAGCAGGTGCCTTATCTTTGGATTGCTCTCCTTCTATTCATCAGGACAGCTAACGCATTCACATTTTTAAATTAAGATTTAAGACCCATCTATTCTCCTGGGCTCCGTCAGCAAATGCACTATTAATCATATTTTAGAGACAGTCCCTGTTTAACATAGCTGTCCTGTTCTTTTACACATGGGCACTGTGTGCATGTGTGTATGACTTGCATTTGTGTGTCTACGTGCAAGTGGATGTGTTTGAAAGACTTGTGGATTTACTCATCCTTACACATGCTGTGTGCTAATTTATGGATTATTCTTAAGATTATTTTTGTTATTAATTGATTAATACAACACTTAAATTAGCCTAATTTGAAAGTGCTGGACCTCAAATTCAAAAGCACTGCTGTAACACATACATTCACTTAATCACTGCAAATCATAGCAGTCCTTTCCTTTAAGTGCTTGACTTAAAACTTAAAGTGGTTATGGCATGGATTAATTTCATCACTGGAGTAACATGCAGTTACGATAATTACAGGCAAATATATTTTTGCATCGGCGTGGGGCGTGGAAAATAAATAAAACTATTTACATATCGTAAATGACATCGCAGACTGTAACAACAGTCTGTAATGTTAGTTTAAGCTGTTTTCTTGCTCTTGCATGCCCGTTAAAGTAGGCAGAAAATATAAACCCGCCTAATAACAACATTAGGTGATGCATGCGGTCTCATTAGCAGCAGTGCAGAGAGTTGGATTACTACTACTAACAGAATCACGTTCAGTGTGTTGATAATCCTGATATGTCATGCTTTGGTGGGGGTCAGATGTTTAAACATACCTCGTTTTCATGTATCCTGAAACTGTCAGTGTTGCTCTGTGCTCCGGTGTTGGAGTAATAGCTGTAAGCCATGTCCAGGTCCTTTGGAAACCCATCAATTCCTTGTGTGTGCTTGTACCCAGCATGCATCAGAGCGAAACGGTTATCGCCCACTGCACCAATCAAACTATAGACATGGCCCTGAAGAACACAGGAGTCAATATTATCAGTCATGACTGAAGTGATGTTACATGTGATAAAGGAGCAATTAAGGTACAAGGAAGGCAGTGACTCTACCTGTTGCTGATCGACTGAGTGCCCCAGGCCAGAGAGGTGGATAGCAGCCAACAAGAGAGACGCCTTGTGATTTCCAAAGCAGGAGGCCACTTGGAGTAGTGCTGTTGATTTGAATAGGATTTTCCTTTCTGTCTGATCTATAGTGAACATGGTACCAACTGCCTGCTTAAACAGAGCATTCCTGAGGTCCTTCAGGGCCAAAGATCCTACAATAAATGAAACAAAAAATTGTCAATATTGTGAATAATGAGTCACATATGACTTTTATGGTCAAACGATCAGGGAGACCTGTTCTGATTTCCTCTTCTTTTGTTTGCAAGAAATGAAAAAGTGTGCTATATCTAGGTTGCTTCTCCCACGTCCATGTTTGCGTGCAGATTTTCTCTTTGGATTGACCCCACAGTCTTATGAAGTGAGGTGTACAGACACCTGAAAAAAAAATACAGCAACCTGTCGACAGAAGTCTTCCCACAGTTAATAGGTGTGCAGGTGTTATATTGACACCCAGTATATGAGATCTATATAAGGATGATCCCTGTAGAATGGCTGCTTTAAAGGATTTGTCAACATAATATTTCACCTGTGTTGACTGGTGAAAGGAGGTGACTCTTAGTTACATCTCGGAGAAAGGCTTTTGTAAGTGCTTTCATTTCCTGACACTCCTGATGGGTCTTATCCAGCGCCTGCAATGTTGACGTGGGGGGGAGTTGATTTTTTACCTGTGACGTGGATAACAGCATATTTCAGCACAGTAATAAAACATCACATCAGTGATTTAACAATGATTGGAAAACAGGTACTTTACCTTCTTAGTTCCAAAACGGTAGTATTTGATCGTTCCAAAATACCCACGGATGCCTGGCATGTACTTGCTTCCACCGATGACAAAGTATCCATCAGTGTCATTATAATGGATACCGTTCTGAAATCTATAAGATATTGAACACCACTCAAACCAGTTCTCATCATCATTATTCACATAGCAGTCATCCCTGTTCTATTCTGGGACTCCCAAAACACCTGATATTTCCCTTATGTCCTGGAACTGTATATGAAGATGGACAGTGTGTGTCCACTTGCTCCGACTGTACAGAAATAAAGCCAAAATATCGTTGATAAGGCCGCTGCCATCTTGGCAAGGTGATGTCATTTGCAGCCATAGTCTGCACTGTGAGGATCTCCCTGGTGTTGAGTTTTAGGTGGGGGGGGATTGATACAACATAGTATGACTGTATTTATTTGTAGGAATATTGTATCGTAACACAGATGCAAAGTGTTGCTTTTTATCATATTAATTGTTTATAATTCAAATACAAATTAGAGTTTTGGTAGCTAGAGTTGGAACAGCATGAGATTTTTACAGTACGATAATGGTCTCAGGAAATATTGTAGTTTGACTGTATTACAAAATTTATATTATTATAAATCTCTTAAAGGAATGAAAACAGAAGGGTTGTTTTTGGTTGAACAGATGTTTTGCTTGAAACCTGAAGGTGGCGTCTCTCGCTGTCAGCTTTATGCGTCTTTGTTGTGGCCATGTTTGCTACCTAGCAAGAACCGTTCGTTTGCTTGTTTGCTGCCTGTTTATGAATTAGTCTGTCTGTAGTTTCAACTTGTTGCATGTCTACAAACTATATGATAGTCCTGCCATCTTGAGATGAATGGAAAAAATGCAAAGTCATCTTGCTTGATGAACTAATCCTGCCTGCTAGGCCACATACACTATATTTTGAACAACAAGCCTTGGGCAATTTAAAATCAGTCGGCCCCTGGGCCAGACTATGGACAAGTCTGATATAATCAATTGTCTTCTCA
The DNA here is from genome assembly GCA_029783705.1 of Chaetodon striatus. NCBI lineage: Eukaryota > Metazoa > Chordata > Actinopteri > Chaetodontiformes > Chaetodontidae > Chaetodon > Chaetodon striatus. The sequence continues at coordinate 29,453,258 of JAPZEB010000021.1, forward strand.
GTCTACCAGAAACATGTTGCTGCAAAAAAAATGACAGAAATAAAAGGAACAGACCGCAAACTTTGTCTTGTTAAATAAAATAAATGTTGACAATTTTTTCTTTGGGGACATAATGTGCAGTTCAAAAAAGGAAATCGCAATATATTTTATTGCAACATGTTTAAAATCGCAAAAATATTTTATTGTGACTAAAGTATTGTGATGATATCACATCCAGGGGCCTTGTGATTCGCACCCCTATCATCTTTCCACCCATACACCCGTCCACACAATCGCTAGCAGCGCCACTAATCGTGAGCACATTGATTGCCGCACACAGCTGTCAGTCATGACGTCAGACCACCTTTTTAGAGCATCAAATAACCAATTAAAACCACACTTGTAAGAAAAATTAATGAAGACAATCTATGCCTCCGCCTGGCTTCTCCTTTGATACCCCTTATTCCACAAGTTGACAGGATTGGTTCCCTAGACGTGTCAGGCATGAAACCTTGCCTGTCTAAATCTGTGTATTTGATATTATAATATTTAGGGGGACACGTCCCCCGCGCCCCCCTGAAATCTACACCAATGCAAATAAATATTAACATGCACTGAGAGCACGGAGCTGAGATGATTACAGAGCTCACCGAAGCATGCATTACTGCATCCTGCAAAACCCAAACCCAAAACCACACCCATCCAAGTGAAATACCAAGGTTTAAGGGAATCCCATTTTGCTGCAGTAACTGGACAAAAAGCTGTTTTGTAAGTGCAAGAGTTACTAATTTCACAATGACTAAATTAAACTGAAATAAAGCATCTTACTTATAGTGATGTCTGTGAGTGTTATCATCCCATGTTACATCCAGCAGCACCTGGAGTCAGACACAATAATACATGAGCTCACGACACACAGAAACAGAAAAAATAACCTACTCAGCTGTGAACGACTCCAAATTGCAGCACACACTGCAATCGCCTGGAGTTTCCCAGCTGGAAAGGAACCATCTCTCAGGATCTTACAGCTGTTCCAAAAGGAAATCAAACACAGCAAATGAAACCCAGAAGAGAAATGATGATTATACGATGTTGGCCGAGCCGTATTTTAATTTCAATTCTTCATCCCAACTCCCAGAGGCAAACAGCGAGCTTCTATACCTTTGAGTCCTGTATGTAGCAGTCTAATCTAATCCATTTCCGCTGGGGCAATGCCACACTGGCTCGGAAAGCTTCATCTTTTCCTGTTGTCGTACGTGCCTGAATTATGACGTCCCCTACACGGAAGATATGACAGGCATATATGACAGTCATATATTTCACCACAGGAAATCTAGAGCTCTTTATTAATACATAACACAGTCTGCTCCGCAGTCTCACAAAACTCACACCATCACTCACAATCATCTCATGATACCACAGTCTAATCCCCTAAACTGGTATCAGGTGTACCCACAAGCTGCTGTGACCCACCTGTGTCTGTAAGCTGCATCAGAACCGAGTCGTACGTGTTCTTCTTATTGACGTGATGGATGATACCACAGAGCTTCTCGTGACACCATTTCAGCAGGTAGATCCACACAGATACGGTGACGCTACAAACCAAGCAACAACACATGATTTGACAAATCATTTCTTCAGCCACCGAAGCGCGAGGTTGAGTTTAAAACGCCTCGCTATCTGTTAGAAATGACTGACCTTGCTGTCTTTCATTGACCGTAAATAAAAAGCTCATATGCTCTGCTGAAGAGGCTTCATGAAGCTTGTTAAGTCATTTGTAATGACAGTGAAGTAAAACTAAAAGTGGAGTGTGTTGGACCAGGTGACAGCACTGAAAAGGAAACAATCAGTGACCTGTGGCCTGTCGATCTGCTGATCATGACAAACTGCTGACATTATATACTGTTCATCTGAGGCCATACGGGCAGGTTGATTTGGTGTACACATTTCTAGTATTTAACATCTAAAAAGAGATACTGGTGCTAATTAAAACCCCACAGATTCATCTCTGTTCATCAAAATTACATATGTAAAAGTTTTTTTCCATGAAATACAAACCCTTTATGCCTTAAAATGCTTTAGATGTAACTCTACACCTTGGCTTCATTTTGTATGCGCAGATCTATGAATATGCAAATGAGTATCCACCTCTATCTCCATTTTCCACCATCCGCTCGCCTGCAGCTCGAGCATAACTGCTCACCTTCGACTCTGCTCATCGCTCCCTACAACGTTAAAAATGTAACAGTAACAGATAACATGAGCCTTTGGCCTGACTACATTATCAAACAGCTAATAATGTGTTGCTAATGTTAGATAAACCTCGTTCCCGATCGCCAGCTCTGACAAGTAGATGTGAAAATAAAACTTAATACCGATACATAGCGTCACCTGGCTTCTCCGTCCTCATACCCCTCATTTTGGAAGTTGACAGGATGGGTTTCTAAATGTGTGACATGTTATACCCAGGCTGTCTGAAGCTGTGTTTGTGAGACTGTCATTGGCATCCTGCAGTTCCAAGGCGGAAATGCTCAGCCATGGCGTTGACTGCGTATTATCTCTGCCAGGCGTAAGCTTAGAGGGAATCATGCATTTGGTTGTGTATGTGTGTTAGTGTGTGTGTATGTGTGTATCTGTTCCTCTGCAGCTAATCTCACAAACTACTGGACCAATCAGCCTAATATTTTGTGTGCACATATACACTTTAATAATAATAATGAAACATTTTATTTATAGAGCGCTTTTCAAAAACTCAAAGATGCTTTACAGGCAGACTATATGCTCAAAGACCTTTCCTGGTTGCTGGGATTTACAATAGACCTTTGTCACAGCAGAAATTTTGACACATTATAGTCGAAAAGCACAAGCGTATTCAGTAACATTAATGATAGCTGCATTCCACTTAGAGGAGGCCCTGTTATTGTCCATGCTGGCTTACTGGAACAGCTTAAGACCGAAGACTGTGGGGCCAAAAAATACATCATTACATGTGGACAGAGAATTCTTTTCACTGTATTACCAATTCTGTCCGCCATTATTAAAATTTCTTCATTGTCTCCCCACCGTTGAATCTTGCTTGAACTACACTACACTGTCCCCACAATTTCCTGTGGCACAGCTCTGTTTCATCTGTATCCATAAGCCTTCAGAAAACGTGCACAGATACAGATGAAATGAATGCAGAGTGGGGATGCACGCAATTAGCCGTCTAAACGATCAAACATCACCCCTCACTTGTCCACACCAAAAATATTAGTCGGTTAAACCAATTAGTGTTTCATCATGACAATGACTTCACAAGATCTGTTTCCACTTAACTCTGTTGAAGGTAAAAGCTTCAGGAAGTTAATGCAATATGTTGAGCCTGAATGTTCATGTTCACATTCATACCGCACGGCGCAAAGTGTCTCGTACTTCAGTGGCATTTAAAATCCGACATGGTTGTTGAGGACTGTGATTAAAGGCTTCAAAGGGCTCTGAGTGTTTTCTTCTTTTTAGACAAGTTGACTAGTCTTAATTAAAATTTCCGTTTAATTGACAGAGAAATAAGTCACCAGGAACATCCCTAATGCAGAGTATGGACAGAGGGCTCTGTGTGTCTCCATATACATATCTAACATTGAGCATAAATGAGCCCTTACAGGGAAACCTAATGAAGCTGAGCCATTGTTAATGTTACCTATGACAAGTCAAGATGTCTGCTGTGAGAAAGGTCCATTGGTGAAAAACTGGTTTTATTGACTGTTTCACACCATCACTAACTGCTGACTGGTCCCTCTGTGTCAACACGTGCTTTCTCCAGGTTCTCCGGGTTCCTCCCACAAAGACATGCAGGTTAGATTATTGGTGACTTTAAATTGTCTGGAGACCTTTCCAGGTTGTTTCAACCCATGTCAGCGGAGCTTGGCTCCAGCCTCCAGTCTCCTTGCTCCTCTTAACCGGCCGGTAGGGGCCGCAGGTTTTACTGAAATCTTCTCAGCTAAAAACAACAAGCCTTCCCGTCTGTCGCAGGCCACATTTTTGCACTTGTCATGGCTTGAAAACTGACATCCACAGACAGGTTTAATCTCATTTTGAATCGGAGCATCTGCAGATAAATTCCATATCTGATGTCATGATCCACTTAAGTTAAGCATAATGGGAGATGAATAAATCACCATTTTCATTATCCTCACAGCCATCTTGACTGTTGGGGAACAGGGAGGGACAGTGCTGTTGGCTTTGTTCTGTCCGCCACATATAGACATGCAGATTTTGTTGATTTAGTCGCTTTTCCTTGATATTTATGCTTCTACCATAAGTTAGAGGGCTAAGTAGGTAAATTGTTTCTTTGTCTGTTAATTGTGCTTATTGTTATTTCCTAATTAGTTGTCAACTGACAAAGTTGATTATGTTAAAGCCCAGTTATGACTGATATGGATCAATGATTTGTGGCTGTGTTGTACTTATTAAAAATACATTTACTGTCATAATTTTATTTTATCTTCTGAAACCGTCTGCTCAGATTACAAGAGTGACCTCAATCAGCTCGGGCAGCTGGAGCGTGGCCATTTGGCGGAGATCTGAATTCTACTGAGTGCACTTTTCTAGTTTTGCTCATGATATGTCTTTTAGGGTTTTTTTAATTTATTTAATACAACATTTGGAGACGCTGCTGGAGATTATGCTCATGCTGTGCAGTTGAACTTCATACAGAATAAGCTTCAACTAAACTGAACTAAATGAGAAGTTATTGGGTGAATTTTAAGTCCAACCTGGGCTGTGTCACAGCGTGAAGACGGGCGCTCTCCAGGGCTTTGTTCCTAAAAGGCTGGAACCTGCGGACCACGCCAAAGTGCTCACCAGGACTTGCCAGGGGGAATTTCAGCATATCAATTACGTCTGTGCACAAGTAAAACAGGAAAAGATTACATACTGAAAGGATATTTTTCATGTTTCTATTAAAAGTTGATAAAGATAGAGGATCTGACCTGACTCATGCGGACAATGATGAGTTGTGTTTCTGGTCATCTGCCACCTCAGATGAGCTGACCATGAAGGACACTCAGTGGGAGGTTTAGTTGGACGCTCTGAGAGCGGCTCTGTCTGCAGCATTTTATAAATCCTCAACATGGAGCCCTGGTATGTCCTGGGTTCCCTGCCATCATTAAGATGGTCTAACCAAGCACGAACTGTCACATTCGGGGCGTCCAAAATGTGCTTGTTGAAAAAGTCATGTTGATATAAAATGGACGGAGGCAATCTGAGCGGCACCCGGTGGATCCTGTAGACTCGGGGTGTGCTGCTGATCCATTTCCTCCTGAAGACTACTAAATCTGTCTTCCTTAATGTGGACACAACCACCTCCAGTGCGAGCCGACATGGCTTGGAGCAACGATACCGCACACGGACCACTGAGCCGTCTGCCACTTTGTCAGGGGCTGAGTCAAACCCTATGAAATTGTCAGGCGGGCTCTCACCAGTCGGGGATGAGGAGGTTGAAATGGCTTGTAACACACAGTGTCCCTGGGTAAAGTGAAAGATGAGTAAATAGAATTAAGTGATGTCCAGAAAAACAGGCTAGCATGCAGTCTTTTTCACTCAGACAAATTGCAGGAAACACGTTGCCAGAGGACATATTTTCAAGAGGACATTAACTTTGGCTACACGCGGCAGTGGAAACAAGCTGTGAACAAAGCACTGACATGTCATCACTTAGCTGCATTCTCTCATACAGTGGATTAGACAGTTCTGAGCAGGGCTTATCACCACCTCTGAAGCTCATCTGGTGAACTTGTTAGCAAAGAGTTTCTTATTTACACATCCAGCAGTGCGGCGACAACATTACCATTAATTTGGATCTGTGTTTGTGGCCATCTGGCAAATGCAACTCTGTTTTCAAGTCTGTTTGCTTTGCGACGGGAAATATCTGGTTCTTAAGCAGCTCAATGTTCAACTATGTTCACCAGTTAGTGTCTTAACTAAAGCTGGTTGTTATGGAGAAAATCTAACATCACAGACCAAATACCTCTATCAGTATTTTAACAATATTGTATGGTTGACTGTTGGTGCTTTCACAACATTTAACACAATTAAATTTCTGATAAATAATCATCAGTGATGTGGATATAATGACTGAGGGTAAACACAAATCATAGAACAGTCTGGTAAGTTAATAAAATCACATTACTTTATTGTAATGCAGCTTTTAAAACCAAGAAAAGACAACACTTAGAATATTATGATACCCAAAATCTAAGACCATATTTAGTCTCAAATTATGATGTCGATATAATATCAATATATTGTCTAACCCTATTGCTGACTGTGTCTGTCTGCTGTTTGGTGCTGAGCAGGCAGTATAAAGTGTATTTTAAGGTCTTTTTTCCTGAAAATTGCCGCCTGCTGCAGCTGCACAACGACACTATAGCTCCTTTCCCGCAGCACAGAAAAACCATTAACACCTGCTAACATCTGTCTTTTTAATGTAATGGGAAAGGTTACAATAGGCATTCACACCTGGGTCAAATGGCTCCACGGGAGTGGTAGGTATTTATCAGCTCCGGCTTTCATTGGCAGTGATGGAAAACAACACCTGGGTGAACCCACTAATTTTAGCCCCTTAACCAGCGAGATGCAATGACATGCCACAGCAAAATGCCATCCCTCTCCACCCAAGCAGCACTCAGACATTATTCCAAGTTAGTCTTCACCGAGTTTAGAAGAGAGACTGAATAAGTAAGACGTATAAATAAAGAATAACCACAGTAACATTTTCACCGGCTTCCATGCTGCGTCCTACTGTGTACTAACCTGTTGTCAAATGTAACACAACAGAAAAAGAAGTAAAAAACACGTGTGCTTGTACGCTGCAGAGCCGTGAACACGGCTGTAGTCTACTGGCAATGGCAAAGGGGTCTAAAACCTATTCTTATTGGGGTTTCCTGTGTTTAAAAAACCCACATTCACGCTCTAATTTTGGCAAACATTACACAAATTTACTTATTTTCATAAGTTCCAACTGTAGCTATAAGGTAACAACCATGTCGGCGTAGCTTGTCGTGAAGGGGGCTAAATGATGCACCAAGTTTAGGTAACATTTTGGTGAGTGAACAACTGGCATGGCCATTTTTAAAGGGGTCCCTTGAACTCTCACTTCAAGATATGTGCAACACAATGGGTTCTGTTGGTACCCAAAAGTCTCCCCTAAACATGAGAGGGCTTGTTCCCAGTAAATGTTTTAGTCCTTACAATCAGTGTACTCCTTCAAATCAAAGCTGTATATTTTTCTTTTTTAAAAACAATGAATCGCCTAACATGTGAAGATACATTACATTAAAACAGGATTGTTGTGGAGATCAAAATGTAAGCTGTACCATCACATCAGATAATTGTAATATTACCTGTAAAATAACATACCAAAATATATTACTATCTGATTCTTAAACTCTCATATCAAATGGTTTTTAGTGTACTTCAACGTTTCTAAAATTCAGTTATGGCTTCTGGTTTTGGTGCAATATTATCTGTTATCCCATCTGGCCACCCCTATAAAAAATATTTCTGGGCATGCCACTGTTTCACATCAAACAGCATGTATCAGGATTCTCACTGTGATAGCAGTAAAGTTTAAGAGTTCCTTACCATTATAATAGCTGCAGTGAAGAAATATCCACAAAAAATAGAGGTTAAAACCTTCATTTTGAGTTTATTTTTTAATCTAAGATGAATTGAAACATAAAAACAAGCATGTAGTCCTCGAGTTCATGGCTGATCTGTTCAACAAACAGAAATAGCAATGTGTTAAGTCATGCTGGGTGAGGTCATTTGCTTGAAAGCAGGCAGAGTGCAGGTGTCAGTTGTGAGTATACACCCTTATCGATGCGGCATTACCTGATATTCTGGTGTTTCCAGTTCAGAAATTTGAATGTTGCATGTAAAAGGGCTACACTGCCTAAGAGGCTTGACTGGATTGACTCTGCTGTGTAATAACAATGTTGTTTGATTCATTTCATTCCTGATTTTATTAAGGAACTTTTCATGGGAGGGCTGCATCAAAGCTCAGAGTCTAACTTAATTTGATGTGCTCGAGCCAAGGCCTTGCCATCACCCTGCGTCCTCTTTGGCCTACGCCCACACAGGACTTTGAAGAAATCTGATCTGAAAAACAACCTGATATAGCAGCCAAAATTAATTACCCATGGGCTAGTGACTGTGGATGCTTCAAAGTCAAGTGAATGAGGATTCAGTAACTGTTGCTGATGTGTTGTTTTAGCTGACCACACATAGATGCAGTCTATATAAAGGAGGACTGCTGCTAAAACCGACAGTCTGCAACTCTCGATGACATGCAAACCTTTGTGGACAGCTGATTGAATGTTTTTTATTGAACCTGATTAGAGAAAGCTTCTTTGGGAAGAGAAATTATCTTGTTCAATGGCTTTACAGGACATGTGCAATTTCCAGGACACTTTTGTGAACAGTATAAGCACTGAATGTTCTTCAGTGATTTTTGGAAAGAAGACAGGCTGTAACGATGTGAGTGGTTTGCCCTTCAGCAACAGTACAAGTCTGTTCAATTTTTACATACCTGTTGCAGAGTACCTAGAAGAAAATCCGATACAGTTTGGGCAAATCAGCACCGTCCAGAGCTCCAGCACCTTCTTATCTCAAGACTCAATCTCACCATCGCTCTTCTGGCCCACAAGCCTTCCTCTGGCCTCCTCTCAGCCGGTCCCGCTGCCTTTTCCCATGGCTCACGGCACCACCACCCTGGCTTTCATGTTTCAGGGCGGCGTGCTGGCTGCAGCAGACACTCGTTCCAGTTGCTCTGGGCTCGTGGCGTGCCCAGCCTCCCAGAAGATCCTGCCCATTCACAGTCACTTGGTGGGCACTACTTCGGGTACGTCAGCCGATTGTGCCCTTTGGAAACGGATTCTGTCTCGCGAACTGCGGCTCTATCAACTCCGTTACGGCCGACGGTTGTCCACAAGAGGAGCTGCCAAATTGCTTTCCCACATGCTTCACCCGTTTAAGGGAACCGAGCTGTGTGTGGCTGCCACGTTGTGTGGGTGGGATGGAGAAGAGGTAGATGCGTGCCATGACCAGGGAGGTGATCTCAGCGGTCGTGGAGAAACAACAAAGAGTCAAATTACTGATCTGGGAAAGTCTATAGATACCAGTCTGGAAAAGGTGTCTCTATCTAAGACAAACAATCAGAGCTCTTCTTCAAGTATTTTGGGTAAACAGCTTTCTGCAACAAAGAAAGTGAGTCTCTCTGGACCTAGTCTGTTCTATGTGTGCAGTGATGGCACTCGCCTGCAGGGAACGCTCTTCTCTGTGGGCTCGGGATCACCCTACGCCTACTCGATTTTAGACCAAGGGGTTCAATGGGGACTGACAGTGGACGAGGCCACATCAATAGCCAGAGAGGCTGTGTACCGAGCTACACACAGGGACGCATACTCAGGAAACTGTGTAGACATCTATCACATCTCCTCAAAAGGATGGACTCGCAGGAGCAGGGAGGATTTAAAAGAGGAATATTACAGAGAAAAAGAAAGACAAGAGAGAAGGGAGAGACGGGATGTGACTTTGTCTGAGTAAAGACATGAAACAAACAAAAATGGCATGAGAAAAGAAAGGCAAACATCGGGGAGTATTTTGGAGAGACATGATGGCATCTTTGCAGCAGATACTGAATTAATGAACAGGACAGGCAGTTGCATCCTCCAGGCTATTTCTCAAATGATTTGGGCATGCATATCGTTCCCTCTAATAAACAGCTGATGTTTTGTTTGCACTGATGATATGTATTCTAACAGCACACTGCTGCTTGGCATTTTGATTTGGACGCTAAAACATTATGAATCATTTCAACTATGTGAGATAATTACAACCTACTCCTGCTCGTGTTTGAATCACACAGAGAGGCAGAGAAAGCACCGCAGTGAACAGCCAAAAAATCTAAATGTCTGGAGTCTGTATAAGGAGGCTAATTTAGCCGTAGCAATAACCGCTGGTTGAAAACTGATTTGTGTCTGCTGTCAGAACTCGTCTGAAGTTTCTCTGACACTTCAATAAATTAATGAATAAATGCAATTTTGCTGAACTTGCCTGTTCATTTTGTTTGAGCAGTGTGGTAGTAAATTAAGCATACTAGTTGTGACAACGAAGCTGCAAGGGATTTTAGGGCAAAAGGTATAGAGCTGTTAATCCTCATTCTCACTGTCCAGCTCTGCCTTTTTAAACTTCAGTGAAGACAGCTTAAATATGGTGTTGAAAGTTTCCAAGGGTGAAGCATTTTATCATATTGGAGGAAAATTAATAGCATATGAATTATGCTATAACATTACAAAACGTTTTTGCTGTTCTTGTGCACTATACGTATGTTTTTTGCTGAAGGTAATGCACCAAAATTCATACATATCCCTCAAGATCATACGCCAGTTATTGTTGTGAAACATACTTGTGTGGGAAGGCTGCGACCATGTGAGCAACACGTCAAGGGGCGTGAAGAAGGGTCCTGTACGAAGGCAGGTTGGAGTGGTGGATGTGTCACAAAACACAGGACTGACCCCTGGGAGTTTCCAGGAGATCGGGGTTTGGAAACGTGTAAACTTTGAGTCATTTTAAGGTATGACATCACTATGTTGCTTTTCCTAAACCTAACCACAGACACTTAGCTTGCCTAAAAACCTCTGTTATGTTACTTTAAGTACCTAATATTCTTTGTGGGGCGCTAATTTGTACTATCATAATATCATAGGAACTGTTGAGTGTGCATTTTCGTAGGATATCATAAGAACTACATATGGGTATTAAATGGGCCCCGGGGCTAAGTTATCAAAGACTGTAGTTTTGATAAGCTCCGACATTATTGTATCTTTAATCTGTACTTTTTTAACGTTTGGGTTTAATTTATTATCTGGCTGCAGCCTCTCACCTGCTCTCAGTGTCGGGACTGAGATCCTTCTCATACAAAAACAAACACGTGCAACACGAGGTGAAGTCAGCGAACAGCAGAGCAGAGAGGCCGCAGTGCAGAGGAAGTAAAGAAACCTTGAAAATTACTGGTTACAACAACTGCTCTCATCACTGTAAGTAAGCATAATAGAATAGAAAGCCTTTATTGTCACTGTACAAAGAATATACAGCGAGAGTAGGAGTGCTGCACCTGATCAGGTGCCAACTAGTCATTAAACAAGTGAGCACCCTTAAAGTGAGTAACCTTCGCCAGTAAAATGGCAACACTTAATGTATACACATGTTCAATAAGCACAAACATGTTAACATGTAGAGAGTGATATTTCAGTCTCTCATCCACCGGTGCTAACTTTGTTTTACACAAGTGCAGTGCGCCAGCTTGACTAATAACACACTGATGCAAACAAGCTAAAATTAAAATAAAAGCTGTCCGTGTGTAACTGTTTATCTTAGACCACCACTTATCTTAAAAATTTAGCAAATTCTTTTAAACATAGCAGCTGGCTGAGACAAACAGCCCCTCCTCCCTCTACCAGTCGAATCTGCAGATTGAGAATTACATCAGCATTAGAGAGGGGAGGACAGAGGACAGGATGAATAACAAATACTGACTGATGAACTACACTTCACTCAGTATTGTGATGTCAGGAGTATTATTTATATGTTGTTAACATTACTGTTGCTGCTTTAGAAACAACATTTAGTTATATTTAAAATATTTAATGCTGATCCTGCTCTGGATTCATTCTTTTTTAAATAATATTTTTTATTAAAATTATTTAGTAATAAAATAGAACGTAGAAGCGTGTCAGCAAGAGTAGTAGCATCATTAGAATATTAATGATAACCCTAATAAGAACCATTTTATGAGGATACGTTGAGATGTTGCAGTGGAGCTGAAGGTTGTCGTTTTAAATGAGCTAATTTTTTGCAAAACTCCATATATGACTGAGCTTTTAAAGGCTAATGTGTGCATCTATGTATTATCCACTGTACTAAATAAATTACAGGCAGGGTTGCGTGATGATGCTCAGCACATCTCCAGTGTAGCATCAGAGAGTTGAGTGTCTCCTCAAACCTACACTAGTACCACTGTATGATTGACTGCAGCTGCGGGAGTAAGAGGGGAAAGCCTCCCTGCCTCCCCGACCTCATCCATAATTCCCGTCTTTGGAAGTTCATTAATGACAGAATTATTGAGCGGGTGAAAAACAAAAAGAAAAAAGAAACGATTCAGTAGTCCAGATTCAAACAGACTTGCGAGTGCAGAGTAAGTTCTGTGATGGTAATCAAAGTTTGGAGGCTGCAGGAAGAGCTGTGACTCAGTGAGCGTTAAGGCTTTCTTTGCTTGCCCTCTTCAAAGCTTTTTGTTCCATTTGGCAGTTTCTTCTCCTCGCATGCAAACTCCAGCCGAGAGCAGAACAAACTCCACTGGATTTGACCAAGAAATGTCACAGACCCTGCCTTCTGAGTTACATCAGTACATCTGCTTAGTTTTTTCCAGTCGTCTAAAAGTATGTTGGAAACATATGACCCTAACAGCTAGAAATTTGCCAAAAAAATTGTCTAACAGCCCCCTCGCACAGTCGGAGCTCGGAGCATGTTTTGCAATTGTAAATCTGTCCCTGCGTGCTCTCAAATCATGACTAGCAGATTGATTACGGCTTGGCTTTGTTTTGTGCTTGCGCAGTAGTTTTGACATTGACAAACCTCCGTATCCAGCTGGGTACAAGGGATCTGAGGAGTGACCTTAGGGTTGCAAGTTTGCTTTCTAGTCATATCAGTCAACACTTGTCTCACCACCACTTGTTTAAAGGCAATCTTGTTTTTTTTTTAGGCAGGAGACAGTGCTCAAAAGTGATCAAGAAACATCAATGTGAAAAGCAAGACTGCACTGAATGATCACTTTTCACAGGATTCAGATGCTCAAAGCCTCCCTTTTTTTCCCAAATTAAAAATATCCAAAACAAGTGGGTGAGAAACAAACATATTCTATTCCAGGAGGTATGGGATAAGATGCGTCAAAATGTAAAAATATATTACCTAAAATCTCATCTGTACTTTCCAAACAGATAAATTGGGTGTAATATTTAGATCTTGGGCATCCAAAGGACGAATATAGACAAGTATGAAATGATGTTGTTTTGAACATTCATCCTTGAAATTTGGATTAGTAAGTACAAATTTAGATTGTATTGTCTGAGAATGACAAAGAATCGAAATGACTCATAAAAACCAGCTTAAAGCCAGGACTTAATGGGAGGCTGAATTACAGAAATGCACTGTATATTAAATTGATCATTAATTTCCAAGAAAAACGCATCATGAACGATCCATTCAACTCACTGGAGAAAATATCCTATCAGAGTGGGAAGAAGGAGGGGGGGGTAATTACAGTCATACATTTGAGACATGTTTCTAGCCAGTGGGAGAACACTATTGGTGAAATGTAATCTTTTAATGCATCCTTGAGTACCAATTTTCTGGTCCAGCTTCTGAGTGGAACAACTGGGAAAATGCAAACGTACTGAGGATGATTATGCAGACTGGGTATACTTAAGCATATTACAAAACACTGGATTGCTTCAAGGGAATGCTACAACCATACCAGAAAATATTAAAGGGGTTTAAACGATTTGCATGTTGTCCAGAAAAGTATGATAATAAATGTGATAATTAGACACTAAAGCTGTGATTGTGAAGTAAGGTCGTAGCCATGGAGCAAACATCGGGGTGGACTGACTGTGCCCAGGGCGTTTTTGAAAATACTTTAATTTTGATGAGCATTTTTGACAGTGGTTAAAATGCAGTTAAACTACTTTAATACACAGCAGTTTAAATATGAACACAAATGACACATGCAGCGCAACATAAAGGCTTGAAACTTTAATTGGACTTGACATGAGCTATCTGACAAATATAACACATTGACGTTAATTAAATATGCCCATGAGCACCATCCTCTAAGATTCAACTCATTTGCTCAGATACAAGTGTGCGAGGCCATTTAAATTCTTGTGCACAATGTTGGTTGCTGGTTGAATGTGTGGCTAATTAACTGCAAGTAACGTAGCTATGATAGCTAACACAGTGATGTTTGATTGATTAGCACTCACAGATTGGCCTGTTTCCCAAAAACATTTGGCTCCACTCCACGCAATTACTGACATATTTTAAAAGATTTATTTTTTATTTCCACATTTACAGTTCCAGCGCAAATGTTGATGTTACTGTTGCTTTTTCATGCACGTCCTGACTGAAGTCAGTGTCATTGTTGGTACAGTGGTCCAATAAGTATGACATCAGCAACTGATGGGACAGCAGCGCATGGTTGTTGATTGTACCATAGCGATATTTTTTTTAAATGTATGTATTTTAATCAATATATTGGCAGGACAAGACATTTTTACTGCCTTGTGTTGAAGACATTTGGTTAGAGGGTTTAGTGCCATCTGCTTCACATTACAGATTAGTGTATTCTGCTAGCCCAGCGCCTGCTAATGTGTGTTCACCTTTTTATTTTGATAACTTAAGATCCAGACGTTCAGGGGGTTGTTACTGGGAGCTGAATTATTTGCACAGGTCTCTTCCTCTCGAGAACAAAGGGACTAGGCGATTTAAAATGGTAGAAACACTGGATAAAGCACTTCCATGTAAAAATAAAATCAGTGTTTTTCCAACACTCTCATTGCCATCAATGTATTCAGAGACCTGGATAAAGCATTGGCAGCAGGTCCCCATTTATTCCAATGAAAGTTGCTCAGTGGTGCATAAAGCCAATAAAGCTCTATTTTGGAGGTATGAAATTGCCGGGATGATCAGAGCTGCTTCTGCATGATCAGGCTCATACAGCAAATGCACTAGACACTTCCACTGTCCGAGCTGCTTCTGGTTTAGCTCTCCGTTAACTTGAAAAGGAAGAAAATTATGTATTATTATGACTCTTCTAGACTTTCTAAATCTTATCAGACCAAGTGGATCAAATTTTGATATTCACACGAGATATTTTGCAGGAGTAGTGACGCTCAAAAGAACACATCCACTGGTTTGTAGCCGTCTCTTTCCCAGTGTAAATCAATGGGAAAGGGTCTCTTTGGGCACAATGGCGTCACATGACAGACCTCGAAAATTGCAGTAACACTGTTTGGCCACTATGAAAATTGGCTTCGAAGCCCTGTGCACTTCCTGGAGGCCTGCTCGTAGCAAAGGGGGCTGGTAGCTATGGTGGCCAACGTGAAAATGCGAATAGCCGTAGAGAGCCAGTCAGTGCGTTTACATGACAGAGAAAATCAATTAATTGTAATAGTCCGATTAAATCCAGCTTTTACAATACATGTTAACAGGTTAGTCTGACTGAAATTTCTCAAAGTCGAACTAACACACCCAGATAATGTGACTGGGAGTTGAACTCCTCCTGCATGTATACAGATAGTCGGACCCAAACTGCATCAAAGTTTCTGTCCCCAGCTTTGACCTGGAAGTTGAATAGCATTGAAGGCGTAACAGAAGAAGAAGCTGGTAACAACATGGCGAAATCTACATCCAGAGTCGTCCATTTTTGGATGTACGAAATGTACAGAGCTGTGAAGTTGTCCAGTATGGTACCAGTTTAACGCTGGCTAACTTGTTCGGCGATTGTTTGGTCTGTGACGTAATGGCTCAGCCGGAAACAGGTCCAGTACTAACAGACTGAAATGGGGCATATCACCACATATCGTAGCGTAGTTGGACATACTTTGATTAACAAATCGATTCCCCTCCTGTGCTTGTATACAGGGCACGGACAGTAGTCCAATTAAATGGTGTAGTCGAGCTATAACTGCAGGTTGACTCAACTGTGCATGTGTTTGGTGTGTCCGTTATAGGCAACATGGCAGCTCCCCATGTAGATAAAACAGCTCATTATAAGGCAACAAACACACACTTCTTTTTTTCAGGTGATTATACAGTAAAAATATACTTATTATTTTAGATTACATTTCTGTAGATATGTATTTTTCCACAAATCCTGCACACTGGGCATTTAGCTGCACAAACTGAACCAAGCTGAAATGGTGATTTGTCAGTGTGGGTACAGGCTGTGTGTGTGTGTGTGTGTGTGGTACTCTGTGGTCACTGTGTATCCTCAAAAATAGTAGGCTTTTAGGGTGACTGTGGTCTCTGTGAGATAGTTAAAAACTAATGGAGAGAGGGAAGGAGAGATAGAGGCATAGACTCGGAGCGGAGGGAGGGAGGGAGAGAGGGAGACACACAGAAAGAGAGAGACTGGGCTAAGTGGACAGACCTCACGTTGAGCTCAGATGAACCTCGGCATCCTTTCCCACGTTGGATCATTTCAGCTCCGTTAAACCAGAGAAGCACCGGAGCAGCGCTGCAAACACACGGTAAGCTCCGACTCTGCTAAAGCACTTTTTTATCTTCACGATTCAGTAGTTTATTGAAGTGAAGCCACTTACGCCTACACAGACGTGACAAGTTTCCACTCCTCGGCTCTCTTATAATTTCTCATTTTTTGGTGTGAGCTGAGCAGCGGTGAGGTGAGGCGGCTTCCAACTGTTTGACTGTCAGGTTTTGTTCCTAAATAAACACAAGCGCAAAGCTCCGGGAGCCTCGAGCAGATGTGACCATGTGCGAGCTGTTTAGGTGAAATAATACAGCGGCTGGCTCAGAGGAAAGCTTTGGAAACGCACACGAGCGCCAAGCTTTGACAGATGGTTCAGATAACGCTGTGCGTC
>JAPZEB010000021.1:29482939-29504312 GCA_029783705.1 Chaetodon striatus
CACACACCACACACACAGAATGTACTCTAATCTTATATTTTCTCCTGCCTGCTAGCCGTGCAGTGTGTGTGTGCGTGTATGAGCTGCACTTGCATGAACATATGTTGACATGCATTATGCTAAAATACACAGATACTTTGAAGCGGGCATCTGTCTTAAACACACAAATGATTTGAGTAATTCTGCGCTATTAGGCAGGCAATTAAAGTCCTCTTTTTCATAAACACATTTTCGTGTAACAAAATTAATGCCCTGCAAAAATGATTTTCAATTGCTGAGGAAATTTGTAAACAGTCATTGCTGTGGCTGAATTTTAAAATTTGAGGCTTTTAGTTCTCATGAGTATCTGAGGTCCGCAGCAGAGGTTGTGAGTAAGCCTTGTGGATTATGAACATGTGCAGATGCGCCTTAAGGGTAGAGAGATGTGAAGGTTTCTGGTCAGAAAGCTCAGTGTGATGAAGGCTGAGTAATCTCTTTAGCTTTCTATTTCTGTGTGTTTGGCCTTTTACCTATCTAGCTCACACTAATATCCTCTCTGCCATGAAATACCGAACGAGTACTCTGCACCAGGGAGCAAAACAGTCCGAAAGAGAGGGGGAGAGAGAGGGAGGGGGGAATGAGAAATGTGAGCAGATGGGCATTCTGTGTAGCCGAGGTAACTTGATGAAAAGAGAGAGACACAAGGACTGGAAAAAGAGGTAGCTTAAAAGGTACAGGGAAGTCAGGCAGATGGATTTACAAGAAGGGGAAGGAAGGGACAGATGGATGGAAGTGACAGAAAGATTTACAGATGGATACTGCAGAATACATCTGTGTACATACATGTAGGACATTCGCAGGGCCACGGTCCACATTGATGCGGCTCTGCCCTCAACAAACCCCCAATGGCATCTTTGGTCCAGTGAGTTAATTAGCTGAGCGCATCAGCACTCATCCTGGTCCCATATGTATCTTCCACACCTGGTGCCATTCATTTCAGATTCACTGAGCACATCCCGTCTTAACATAAATCACCCATTTCACACAGTCCTGTTTGCAGTACTTGCCAGACAGATAGATGAGCGTTAATGAGCAATACCTGCATCATCAGCGCACCGTGTGTGAAAGCGATGTTGCCTCGAGCTGTAACAGTAATTTACTCTGTTTTATTTTCCAGCTGCACACAGATATGGACAAAGGAGATGGACGTACTAAGTATATGTTGGAGGGAGAGGGAGTGGGCTCTGTGTTCGTTATTGACGGCAACACAGGCAACATACATGTTACCAAGTCTTTAGACCGTGAGGAGAAGGACCAGTACCGGCTCATCGCGACAGCTACGGACCGTCAGACCGGCCGAGCCCTGGAGCCCTCATCTGAGTTCATCATCAGGGTGCAGGACATCAATGACAACCCGCCTATTTTCCTTGATGAACCCTATGTTGCCATGGTGCCAGAGATGGCCAACATAGGTACAGTGCTAAAACAACACCAAAGTGACGCTCCACCCAGAATCTCTTAAAGTGTGGCTGTAAAAGTGTTCATGTGGAGCAGCAGCTGCTCTCAGCTTGAATTTATTCAGCTTACAATGGATTCCAATGGTGATGAGTTTTCACAGCAAAACAAGACAAAGACTGTGTGCAGCGCTTTGTAGTTTACTCTACACTGAGAAGTAAACTCAGATCAAATAGCAACTTCCACGGCTGAAAAAGTGAAGCCAACACCAGAGTGCCAAAAACTGCACTTCATCGAATGGCCACTTGAAGCGTTCTCCAAAAGTGAGACAATCCCCACAGACCCCCATGTTACAATGCCCATCAGAAAACAACATGTTTACAGCCTGGTACAAAAACAGTGTTAGTCTCTGTAGCTAATTTCTCCGTTCATCATATCTGTATAGGGGGTGAGTTTGTGTAACCCTCACCATATAAATTTTATTAGGGCTTAAAGTTGCACCTATTAAAGACTGGTCGATTTGAGTGACAGGCTTTCTGCAGGTGTCACCACAGTCTATGAGTCAGACCCACCCCTCGCTCCTCCACAGCTCCACCCTCGCATATTGTTCAAATGTGGTCAGTTCTGGCTCCAAAAATCCAAGATAGTGACGACCAAACTCGAGCATGGATGTATAAAAAGAACTGGATACAGCATTGGTGGCCATGAAAGCTGTTCAGTAGCGCATGAAGCCCAAAAGGTTTGATTCTCGGATATAAAATTACCCAGATAGTTAATCGTTAGGCCCATAAAGCAGGTGCACCAGAGACTATTGCCACCTAAGCAGCTAACGTCTGGTTTAGCCCTCCACTAACTTGGATTGGGATGAATATTCAGTCACAATCCTTCTAGACTGTTATCGGACCAAATGGATCATTTGACAATAGTGAAACGAGTTTATAGCGTGTGTTGTGTTGTCCAAGAACGTGCCACTGTGTCTGACTGGATTGGATTACTCGAGGCTTCAAAATGGAGTCTGCAAACCGATGGCTGACGTTATGGTGACTGTGTACATTATTTTTATACCATCAAATATTTCTTGTCTTAATGATAGACTGATACATCGCACTCATTATATTATAGCAGAAAGTCACCAAATGGACGTCTTTCTTGTTCCAGTGTTGAATTTTTGAGGGTGTTACTCTTAGAATTTTGACACTTAAATTAAATAGCGGACAGCAAATATAGTGCAACAATAACAGGAAATAGGAAGCAATTTTAGACACAGAAAGTGTCAACAGCCATGCTGCTAGCTCCATGAGGCTGTAGTGCATTTAGCTCAGTTTTAATGTTAGCATAACATGCTAACAATAAAATACTGATGCTTCGCAGGTATAATGCTTTCCATGTTCACTGTCTTACTTTAGTGTGTTAGCATGCTAACATTTGCTAATCGAGACTAAACACATTGGCATGAACCAAAGTATTGAACTTTGAATTTACCTGAAGATGGCGCTAGATTAGAAATAAGAGGATCACTTAGGTTGTGATGATTCATCCTGGATGGAACATGAATGTTCGTACCATATTTCATGGTAATCCAGCTCATAGTTGTAAAAATAGTTCACTAAAAACCCTCATAGTGGCATGAGAGGAGAGGAGAAGGCAGGGGATCACCAAAGTCATTTTGCCTCGTCATCTCGGCACCTCAAATATCTGTACGGAATTTAGAGGCAATCCATTCAGTGGTTGTTGAGATATTTCAGTCTGGGCTGAAGTAATGGACTGACGAAATAATGACTGAACTAATCTGGCAAAAATCCATAGAAACTCTTCAACCTACAAAGGAGCGCAGCAAATGATTTTGTTTATTGAATAAACTGTAATGGTAAAAATGATTGTTTTGTTTGTACAGTGTTAGAAAATTATGACCAATGCTCATCACAACTTTGAGGAGCTCCAGAAGATGTATACAGATTGCTTTTGTTTTTCCTTTAACAACAGTACAAAACGTAAAAAACTATTCTATATGACAAAGAAAAGCGTCAGAGCTTTGCTTGAAAAAAGCCTTTAACACTTAATTGGCTATTAAAACGTGTGGATTAATCATCTGTCAATCAACAGATCAATTCATCTGCTAATTGTTGCAGCTCTCAGCCTGCTCTTGCAGCAGTATTGACTCCACCGCTGTCCAAACATTTTCACTATCTTACAAACAATCCTACGTGTGCCAACATTGAGCTAAACACAGAGCGTCTGGCACAGCTCCAGAGATTCAAGGAGGGCAATTGTTCAACATAAAAACGGGGCCTTTAATCATATTTTATCTGAAAGATGAATGTTTTAACATAGTGCGCCGCACGGATAGACAGCAGAGCAAGTGGATTATCCTTTTAATCCTGCAGATGTAAGTACTTGATATTCAGAAGATAGATTCTGGGTGGAGTATCACTTCTAAGCTTGCCATGCAGCCACCAGCTTTAACTACTTTAAAACAGCACTTTGACCTGTCGCCTTTGTCGCCTCATCTATTTCACAGGCACGTCCATAATCCAAGTCACAGCCAGAGATGCTGATGATCCAACGTATGGAAACAGCGCCCGGCTGGTGTATGCCATCACTCAGGGCCAGGACTATTTCTCTGTGGATCCTCAGACAGGTCTGATCATATGTTCCACACATCCTCTCAAAGCTGTTTACCATTATACGCCTCTCCAGCTGATGATTACACCATATACAGTAAATCCCAGCGGCCCAGTTAGATATCATATGCTGTGTCTTTGCTACCATATGTCCAGTTTGAAGAAGAACATTGTAACTCACATTTTACATGATGTGCTCAGAAGCAGAAAAGGCCCGCGGTCATATGTTTTTCAGTGTCCTAATTCAAAACATGTATGCATCTGACTCGCTTTGATGGTGATTTCCAGTGACGTCGTGTCGCTGTGAAATCTGTTGCCGCTGTGATTTTTTGCTGCATTTCCTGGCTCTCCTGTCCACCAGGCGTCCTGCGGACAGCTGTACCTGACATGGACAGAGAGACACGGGATGAATATCTGGTCGTCCTCCAGGCCAAAGACATGGGCGGGCATCTGGGCGGATTATCAGGGACTACCACCATCACTGTGAAGCTGAGCGATGTCAACGACAACCCCCCTCACTTCAGAAGGAGTAAGCGCCGCTGTTATCAGATCACAACTGTCGGCTGCATTCAATCTCCGCAGCTGTGGAATATGTGTGTGTGCGAGTAAAGATTAAAATGATGAAACATCTTGTAATGGCATTTGTGACAGGAGTCTGATATTTTTTGCCTCCTTTGGGTCCTCGTTGTCTTGACAGGTTCAAGATAAGCTCTAAAGTAGTTAAACAGCTTGTCAGTCCGGTATCCCTCTTTTATTCTATGCACTTTTCATAATCACTGTTTTTACCATCAGCTGGAGTAACATAACCTCTGCCAGATATGACTGACATTAACATTCATATAAACACTCCCATTGGGTCCCCGAGGTTCAAAATGGACTGTGCCTTGACGTAGAAGAGTGAAAGATCATGTCCGCTTTTTCTTATCCAAGCTTTTCCCTGTTCCATGCTATTAATATTTCATCTTAAAGTTCAGTGCTTTCTGCTTCAATAGACAGTAAAATCACTGCAGAATGCGTCTAACGCTTTGAGACATATACTGCTTTTCTCTACATTCTACCTCTCCCCTACTTCTTCTTCCTGACAGTCTCCGCTTACTGCCGTTCATCTTAATGTTTAAAGCCCCCTCTCCTCGTGTTGATATATTGTTCTGCAATACAGCGCTTTATAGAAGCAATTTAATATTTTCCAAATGCCAGCAGTGTTATTTATTTACTGATATCTGACTTTATCCTCCCTCCCTCTCCACCTCCACTCTATTATTTTCTGTTTGACAATAATGCCAATTAATAATTTAAGCAAACGGCTCATTTAGTATGCTCTTTGAATGCGAGGGGTGTGACTTTTTAAACACTCTTCATAGTGTGGTGGATTTGAATGATTAACAATCAGCAAGGTAGCGCCGCTCTGATTAAAAGGAAAGCTTTTCTCTGCCGCTGTGCAGCATCACAAGTGATGTATAGGCATGAACTGCCACAGATCACTTGCTGCCTTTTCATGCTTGTTAAGTGGACAGACTGTAATGCAATCTAAACTATAACGCTAACAGATTCACTCAGCTAAGCTGAAATTTCCACTTTAATAAATACAACTCATGATTCATTATAAACAGAAGAGGACAGATATCATTTAATTTAAAGTGTTACAGTTCTTTGCACTGTATGCCTGTTACAGATATGGCTTTAATAGAGTCGACACCGATTTTTATCCCATGGTTAATCAAATGCAGTAGGGCTACAGCTAACATTAGTTTAGTCTTTAAATCGCCCATCACAGCAGCAGTTCAAAAACCAAAGATACTCCATTTATAATGACATAAAACACAGAGAGGAGTTTGAGCCAGCAGTTTTTTACATTTTTGCTGGATAACAATTAACCAGATATCAAATAGTCGTCAAATTATTATCTGTCAAACGTCTAGTGAACTAATCAACTAATTGTTTCAGCACAAAAGAGAGAAAATGTCTGCGATGCCAAGCCGAGTTTGATGCTAGTGGCTCAGCATGTCTGTACTTAGGGTAAGCACAGCTGAGCTAAATTTAATGAATGAATGAATTCAAGGGCATCATAAAGAATGTGGAGACAGAGACATGTGCTTGAGAGGCCGCTGTGTCTGAATAGTTGTTGTTTTATTGTGAATTTTTGTATTATATGTTGTATTTGTTGCATTTTAATGTGTTCTGGTTGGCTGCTGCCTCGGCCAGGTCTTTCAATTTCAATGACACTTCCTGCTTAATTAAGGTTAGACTTAAAAAGAAAATGCAAAGTCAGTATGCTAACTTGCTCATACTGATAATGCTAATATTTTTATGTTCAGCATTTATAATGTTTACTGAGGGTGGCACGGTGGTGCAGTGGTCAGCATTGTCACCTCACAGCAAGAGGGTTCCTTGTTCAAACCCAGTGTGGGGAGCCATGGGTGTGATTGTGAGTGTGAATGGTTGTCTGTCTCTATATGTTAACCCTGCAATAGTCTGGCAACTTTGACCAGATGGTAGCACTAGTTAAAAAAGTCAGAGGATCACCAAAGTCAAAAGGATTTACCTTTTGAGGGCTGCAACAAAATTCCATCCAGTATTGTGAAACACATTAGTCTGCTTTCCCAAAGCAATTAGAAATCTATAGGTGCATTTCCATCCACCTGTTTATCTGCACATTCTCAATTTGCACATGACAAAAACTAAATAAATCTCAAAACACTGCCCAATAGTTTTTGCACTCAGGGTAGCGGAAAAAAATCAAGATAAATGTGCCTCAGTGCAATGGAAACTCATTCAACAAATAAATCATGACGTACAGTAATGACTTACTGTCACTGTAAAGGCCACTGCGAGCTCTTTGTTGTCTCTGGGTGGCTTTCACAGCTTATGTCTGCACACAGGAGTGTCAGCAGGACTCCTCCAAGATCATGAATTCATATTTTCTTTAGCCAAATTTTGGCTGCTGTTTTTAAACATTTTCAGGACGTGTGTAGCTGCAGCCACATTCTGTTTGAAGCCTACACAACACCCCCCTACAAACCACGCCCACCACCATATACAAGACAACCCCACTAATGCAACAGTTATTTGACCCCTGCTACAACAGGAGCAGATATGAGGCCAAACGTAGCACTAACCCACTGCATTCATTTCCTTTGTTTATAATGCATGAAGACATAATTCACCTTTTAAGTAAGGAGATGTAACCCTAACCTTAACCACCTCTTAGTTAGTCAAACGTTAACTTAGCCTTTTCTCCAGAGCTTCTGCCTGCAGACCAAGAAGCGAAGGGGCCTGTTATGAAAATGATGGTGGGCAGGTCACACCACAGTTGTACTCACTCTGTGAGCCAACCCCAGCTTTGTCTAATTTGTGTTTCTCCTCGCTATATTTGCATTTATTTCCAGCTCCAGGATTATCTTAGCTTCCTCTTGGATGTTTGCCACTTACTGTCTGTTACCTGGTCACAGTATTTTTCCATAGCCTAAACCTCACCTGAGTGCTGAGCCCAGGAACGTCCTGAACACAGCAAAACAAGATGAAAATACAAGCAGGAGTCTGCAGATAAATACGCTGCCACACACTTCTAGTGTCTGCTCTTGTATGAGTCTATACCTTTAAAGGCTTGTTTTATATTTTTGTCCGTCTTCAAACATGCCTATACCTCCTCCTCCTCCTCCTCCTCCTCCTCCTCCTCCTCCTCCTCCTTCTCCTTCTCCTTCTCCTCTTCTTACGGGCCTGAAAGAGATATTATGTGCAAAAATGCATTTAAAGGTTCAGCCAAATCTAATAAGGTTTCAGCAGTCTGAGTCATATCAAGTGGGTATCTTCAAAATGTACATTCCCACAGGACTTCCCCAAGAGGGAATTCCACACTAAATATAGTGTAACTTTGGAAGATGATATGAGCCTCAGCTGAAAGTAAGAACGCATTTTACACAACCTGACGGCTGTGGATTTAGTCCCCCATCTCTTTCGCTGGTATTGCACTAGGAAGGATCTCTTTACAGCCAGTATGGGCAGGTGGAATGATTAAAGCGACAAATAACTCTTCCAGTGTACGTTTACAGGGGCGTGTGTGTAATGTATTAAGATAGGCTGGTATAAATGTGAACCAATCCTTTAAACTGAGACATGAAATATGTGAGTGAAAGCCGTAATAGCCACATGCATTATGTTAGTTGACACAAAATTGAGCCAGACACATGTAGCGTGTGCAGTTTATTTTTCCACCCAGAGTCTCATCTGCAGTCAGTGCCAGAGCTCAGAACCATTGTATTCATTGTTATCCTCTCTGCAGGTGCGTGGTCATTCTCTGTATCGGAGCTGGCGGCGCCAGGTGTGGAGGTGGGCCGCCTCACTGCCACTGATCCAGACCTGGGAGAGAATGCACAGCTGGAGTTCACAATCCTGGACGCAGAAGAGGCTGAGGTATTCAATATAACCGGAAGAGACCAGGAGGCTGTTATTGTTCTGAACAAGGTAAGACAGAGTGTCTGCGTGTTAAGTTTTCATAATAACCGAGGATCTGAAGCTACATGTGGGTGGTCTTGCTTAAATGGCCACGTAATAAGAAGAACATCCAATATGCGACATTCTAACACATTTTCTTTGGTCTGGTGTTGGAAATTAATTTTATTTGGCCATTTAAACACTTGAGTTCTCCACTCGAACACGCTCTGTGGCTGACAGGTTCAGATTCCCAAGGCTCTACACAAGCAATTAATGAGAAACAATGAACTAATAAGCAGCTGGTGAGAAACTGCAGCTCATTCGAAGCGAGCAGGCCGTGTTAAAGGCAGCCAGTGTGACTTGTCTTTTTACTTCTAAGCATTGGGCATTCAAAGAACTATTGCTCAGTGAAATCTTAAATTAAGAGGTTGCAGCGGATGAGGTAAGAAGAGGTCGATGATGAAAGGAATAACTCAGAAATGTAATATTGTAAGAGAGTTTTATGGTGAGATAAAAAAGGGTGACGACGATGAATGAAAATGAATTATGAAGCACTGTATGTGGGAAGAAATACAGAACATATATACATATGAATCATACATGAATGGCCTTCAATAAAGTATACCCATCATATTGACACTGCTTCATTCTTCACTCAACAGCTGCTGGATTATGAAAGCCGCAACTCATACACTTTCTCTGTGGAAGTTGCCAACCCTATAGTGGATGCACGGTACCTAAGGAAAGGTCCCTTTAAGGACCAGGCAACAGTGCGGGTCATGGTGCTTAATGCTGATGAGCCGCCGCGATTCTCTCAGGCTCGGTACCATCTGGATGTGTCTGAGAACTGCCCCCCTGTCTGCTCTGTTGGCCGGGTGCACGCTGTGGACCCAGACACAGGACAAAGCGCCAACATCAGGTGGTTATTTCACCATCACTCAGTCACTCACTCAGTCTGAGCTCTCCTCACCATCTTCTTCCTCTCTCCTCTCGCTCTTGCCTGTTTCTGTATCTCAGGTACTCCATCGATCCCCAGTCAGACCCTGAGGCTCTGTTCCGCATCGCCTCTGACACGGGCTTTATCAGCACAGTGATGGAGTTGGACCGCGAGCAGGAGCAGTGGCATAATATCACTGTCATCGCCACACAGAGGGGTATGTCAGCCCCTCTGCCCTCAGGCGCTATGAGCAGCAGAGCTTACCAGAGTCATATTTCACCGAAAGCACCGCCTGGAGTTGGGAATACAAAGTGTGCCGTAAAAATGATATAAATTCAGTGATAATTTCAACATTAGTGTCCGTTTCCTTTTCTTTCAGACAATCCAAATCTTGTGTCAAGGGTTGTGGTTGCCATAGAGACACTGGACCAGAATGACAATGCGCCAGAGTTGGATAGACAGTATACAACGTCTGTATGTGACTCCAGTGCCCCCGGTCAGGTCTGTTCCTCTTTTGTTTTTGCCTTATATTACATTTAATGTCAGACTTTTTTTTTGCTGTTGTTATCTGTTCAGTCTCAGACTCTTGCAAGAATTTCTCCTCTTTTATTTTTGATTTGATATAAAGGAGCTCTTTACGATAATCAGAGCATTAATATAGCAGCAACAATTATTTTTTATGTGGTGTCCTGAGCAGAGGATGAAGTTTTGCCAACTCTCTGTTATAGTCCGAGTTTCTCAGTTAATTGTTGTTGTTGACATGTAGCTACATGTGCATGTTAGTGCATGTGAGTCCCTGTGCGCACTGGCTAGCAAATTTGTGATGGTCTGTCAAGCTTTCGGAGCTAGCATGGAGCCAGCGCTGTAACTAACTGCATTCCCTTAAGAAATGCTGTCAAATTTTTGGGAAAACAGGGCGCTCGAGGGGATCCAAACATTGTTGATCTGTGCACACTGTGATGACTCACAGCCGGTTAAAAATCAGCAAAGTTTCCCTGTTTCCCTTCACTGTTCCTATAAAGCACAATAGGTCTTTATTCACTGTCATTTAAAAGTGAAAGCAACATGTGTATACATTCAGTAGGCTATACCCTCAGTAGCTAGCTAGCTAACCCTACGCTTTTCAGGGTTTGATTTTGGTTTTGGAACAGGGACAGAACATGTATCTCCTCCCAGCATCTCCAGGTAACGAGTATCATTATTACACGTGTCCCAGGTACAGTGTTTAGCCCAAATCCTCAAAACCAGCCTGGAAATGAGGAAAATCTGTATAATGTAGACAATGACGTGGCTTTAACTGTTGTTGTTATTCTGATGTGACTTTAGCCAAATGGCCTACGTGACTTCAGTCATGGTTTGGCGTAGTTCTGGCTAAACTGGGAGAATCAGTTGTTCTCTGAGCCGGGTGTCTGAATGGCAGGAAATAACACTTGGGAAGTACAGTCACTCACTATAAATTGTCATGATGTACCAAGACTTTGGCTTTTCTCTTGAGATTAAAAGTCCCTCAGATGTGTAGCTCCATGTCTGAGCTCAAACAACATTGCAACATTGCATTAGTGTCTAATGAGTCTGACATGTAGTTGTTGAACCCTTGTTGGAGCTGCCCTATGATTGGCCAATTTGGGTCAGAGGGCCGGACTTGGCAAAGGATCACTTGCCGACGCTCTGTGCTATCACTGATAACGGGATGGCGTTGCTGTGGAAATGCAGCATCCACTTTCCGCATTATTCTCAGTTAACATTGTTAGCTCTGTCAGCACTGTTGCCATAGTTAGCGATGCTCATGTTGTTAGCATGGTTAGCTGCTAGCTGCCGGCTCAGACACCTCTATGTTGAGAATAGTGTGCAGTCAGCTTTTGAATCATAGATATGCTCTGAATATCCTATAGAGCTCCTTTAATTTAGATCCCTCTGTTCCATCATTAGGAATTGGTACAGTGGAGGCAAACTTGTGTCTAATACTGTGAGGGGGCTTATTCTTTGAAACTGATCTGCATTAAAATAAGAAATGCAGAATAAGTTTCCTGTAACTGCTTCACTATGAATGCCCCCCAGGGTTTTACTGGTTGAATACTTTACTGTTAGCGTTAGCACTAACTTCGTACAGCTCTGATAGAGCATCAGGAAAAGGAGTGAACAGTAAACAATGAGGCTGATATAAAATTAAAAAGAGTCGCATTGGATTACATGTTGCATTGTTTCCTGTGATAGCCGTGTGGCGGACTCCGCCACTAACAAAGAAAACTACTAGACAGAGAGGTAAATACATTGAATGGATATTGCAGAAACAATGTTGACAGTAAGTGGTATCAAAGTGGGGATTCATTTCACTGAAGTCAGACGGATTATAACTTTAATTTGCATCAAGAAAGAGCAGTTTATTCCAACTTTGTTTCTCCATGTGACCCCTTAAATTTAAGCACTTACAACCCCTCATGTTGCAAATGTCAGCAGTACCACCAGGGAGTGATTTTTATGTAGCAGATTCTTTTATTTTAATAATATTTAGATTCATTAAGAGGAAAAACTGAGCAAATGTCAAATATGTCTAATTCTGTGCAAAAATCTATCCCTTTTTCTCAGAGGTTTATCTTGATAAGCAATAACATAAAGCATCCTGATCTGTTTTGCAGGTAGTTCAGGTTCTGCGAGCCATCGACAGGGACCAAGGCGTGCAGGACACCCCGGTCCACTTCAGCATCCCTCCAGAGTCCAGCTCTGCTCTAAACCTCACCATCAGGGAAAGCGGAGGTTGCAGCGATTGGCTCTGTTTTTCTATTTCACGCACAATCAAAAAAACATGACACCAGCCAAAACATGTGTGAGCGTGTTGTGCAGTGACCGTATTTGATGTGTGTGTGTTTTTTTTCTCTGCCACGTTATCAGGTGTGACAGCCAGCCTGGTGCTCCAGTCAGCCTTGGAGCCCCTCCCTGGCTTCTCCTCATCCTCACTCACCCTCTATGTGCCGGTGGTGCTGCGCGACGGGGCCTCAGGTCTAACCAACACTGGCACGGTCACTGTGACCATTTGTCCTTGTCTGCGAGGGGGCATGCAGACAGAGGATAGAGGGAGACAGAGGGACAGGAGATGGGAGAGACACATGGTTTGTCTCCCCGTGCCCTCTGCCTCCCCGTCTCTCATATTCAGTTTGGTCACCTTGCTCGCCATGCTGGCTTGTGTCACCACTCTGCTGGGTAGGTTTGTTGGGTTCTTTGAAGCACTATAAATATGTTGTTTGTGACTTTTTGAAAGATGCTGAGCAGTTGTGTCAGGTTGCTTCAGTAATGTCTGAAGAGTATGGTGGTCATGTGTCTCTTTTTTGCCCTTTAGTGGTGTGTGCACTCTCGCTGTCATTGCGCCATCAGAAGCGAGACTCCCACTCACCCTTCGAGGAGGATGATGTCAGGGAGAACATCATATCCTATGATGACGAGGGGGGAGGGGAAGCAGACACCGCAGCTTTTGACATTACAGCGCTGCAGAGCATGCACAGAATACAGCACATGCACAACAGGAACATGTGAGCTGCTCCCTAAAATAAAAAAATAAGTTTATCCTTGCCATGGTTGCTTATGGGAGCGTGTGCATGTGTGTGTGTGTATTAGTGTGTGCCTCTCTGACATTTATCTCTTGGCACAGATGGTACACCCAGCAGAATGCGCCGAGGGCCAGGACGTACAGCTGGAGTCGTAACCCGCGCCCCGGCCTGGACCCACAGCAGAGGCCGGGCTCGGCTCCACTCTATGGACGCCTCTGCTACGGCATCCACACGCTGCCTGTTCTCATAGATTATCCAGTCGGGCCACTGGAGGCAGGTCTGCAGCTAACACAGCTGACCCATGGGCTCACCGGAGGTCACATTGGCAATTCCCTTGTCATCCAGAACCAGAGCACCTTTGAGCCTCTGCTGCGTTCTCCTGAGATGAGCCCTGCTAGTTACGAAGCAGGGCACACACTGGCGAAGAGCAAAATCACAGAGAGAAATGAGGGCAGTGAAGCAAACGCTGCCGACACAAAAGAGAAGCAGGATCAGGCAAAGGTCAGATCATTGTGTTGATAATAACACAGAAATTATGTCGCGCATACACGGAAGCAAAGAAAGGCCATAAGGATTTGAGTCGTATAAGCAAGTGAATAATCTTGTTCCCCTTTAAAATAGCCTAAAATATTCATGCCTAAATATGCAACAGTGTGATTCATCTGGAATCAGATTTGATGGAAAGTCACTGTAGCAACCCACCAGCTGTCATCAGATTCTGAATCAGATGTTGCTGCATTCTGAGTGGTGCACGGAAGCAAGTGACATCACCTTTTTTTTAACTGAGTCCCATCCACCTCAAACTGGTAAGAAGAGCTCAGACAAAAACACAAATACAGAAATCTGTCATGTGAAATTACAAGAACTGGAGTTATTAAAGTTTAAAAAGTGCTGTTTTAGGATCCCGTCTCTCATAGTATGAAGCTGAAAAAATGTTTCAGGGCCTGTACTATACCATTGAATTTATAACATTAAAAATATATACTTAAGAGGTTTACTGGACAGGATATTCCTAAAAAACAATGTAGGTTGGGGCTTAAAAAGGTCATGAGCAGGTGCCAGACCACAAGCAGAAGGCGTCCAAGAGAACCAATGCCAAAAAAAAAATTAAATGTGAAGCCCAGTTCAGACCAATGATTCGTGATGAGATTAATCGATTTTAGGACGTTGCAGGGAAAAGTTGCGGTGGTGTGAACTAGCCGGCTGATGGCGTCACTGATGGTTTTAGAGCGTAAAGCACGTCGCCTGCTTCAACAGCCAATCAGCTTGTGATGAAGTCCGCTAGTCAAGTCAAAATGACCACAGGTGGTGTGTTTGCCTGCTGCAGCAGGTGCTCCGTCCCCACCGAGCCCTCTGTTTCCGTCCTCACGTGTGCAGGTGTCGGACGGTGGGTCACTGCTGCTACTCGCCGGATGTGCTTATGCCCCACCCACCCTCACTGACTGATTACTTACTCATATTGTTGTGGCACATATGTCATGAATACAGTCAGTCTGATGCTGGTTTTATGTTTTTTGCCACTTTATCACTACTACAGATGCAGCTGTAGCCACTATCTCACTATCTCTATCCTCATCCAGATTTTAAGAAGCTACAAATTATATACAGCCACAAAATAAGTCTGAAAAGCTGCAAATCAGAACAGAAGTACAGAGAGTTGTTGCATAGAGATGATACACTGTCTCATCTAGTTGCATTGGTGTGAACAGGCAGGTTTTTAGAACGTTGCAGAATGCTGTGTTGCCTGTTTTAACTCATCTCATCTTTGGTCTGAACTGGGCTTAACAAGACGAAACACCAAATGAGAGTAAATGTGAGGTTGGCTTTTACTTCACTTTCGCCAGCAAGTGTGTTTACGAGCAGTCTTCCACAGTCCTACACAGTATACCTTTAATTTAGTCATTTCAAGTTGTGTAATCTCAAAAACTTGTTTTTAAGATTTCTTTTGTTTGTTGGTTGTTTTCACAAAGTTAGATGGAAAATTGTCTGATATACAAAATGTTATATACACGTTCAAATTCAATTAGTTATTTCTGGATTTAAAAATTGAAATGTGGTTGCTCAGATTTGATTGGCTAAATTCAGACAGCAAAATTTGACTCAGATTTGTTCAGACTTTATTGATTCTGATATCGATTATATAAGAAACTAACTAAGTAGTGTGTTTGATGTCACTCATTGGCATCAATCATCAATCATCAGTTTTGGCTGTCCCCACCAAATTTGGACGAGGAGCGAGGAATGGATCTGATTTACAGACTGTGGTGACACCTCGCAGTCAGACTGTCACTCAAGTGGCTCCACCCCTAAATATGCGTAACTTTAGGCCTAATAAAATGTAAACAGGTGACTAAAACAAAAACAAACCCCTCGTAAAGTCGTCATGAATGTTGAAATGAGCTATAAAGACCAAAACTGTCCGGCTGTAAACATGTTTATTTCTGCTGCAGTGTTGTGCATCATGAGGGTCCACAGGGATTGACTGGCTTCTGGAGTCAGCCTCAAGTGGTCATTAGAGGAACTGCAGTTTTTGACACTTCTGCCTTTATAATCATACTTAGTTTCAATTTCAGCCGAGATGTTCATTTCCTGCATTACGTCTTTTTTTCTTCCTTTCTGCACTTTGTGTACCAAAATTAGGATTAAAAATGTCAACATAAGCATCAGGTCTACGAAGGGTATGAAAAAGGATGTGGAATTGAATCAGTCAGACCCTCGTCCAATCAGGTTTAGTTCTGTCAGTCACATGATCCAAGCAAGAGACGTTTAGATGAGCACATTTTAATTTTCTGTCTGAAGTTGTCGTCATAAAGTATTTAGAAGTGATTCAATTTCACGGTCAGCAGTTTTTCAGTGGCTGAAAAAACTGTAATCATTATGGCCTCTCTCTGCTTCCGTACATTTACCCCTGCATGTGTGTCTGAATCATCTCATATCACCCTTCCTCTTCTCGTATACAGATAAACCCACCAGAGACAGAGTCGACACCAACAGCCACCAACGCTGCCAATCCGACCCACTGTGACCCAAATGAGTCTTCATGCCAAA
Source organism: Chaetodon striatus (assembly GCA_029783705.1). Classification (NCBI taxonomy): domain Eukaryota; kingdom Metazoa; phylum Chordata; class Actinopteri; order Chaetodontiformes; family Chaetodontidae; genus Chaetodon; species Chaetodon striatus. The sequence continues at coordinate 29,498,953 of JAPZEB010000021.1, forward strand.
GTCACACCAGCTCCTCGTCAAACCAGCAGGAGGGCCGACCGGGGTCATCGCAGACTCAGATCAGCACTGCAGCCACCAGCTGCACGTTGGATGACATTGACACTGATTCCTCCATCCCCTCCGTTTCAGAGCGAAATTATTCAAACAGCAGTGAGATCAACTCTGTAAACCCTCCTGTTTACCTGAAAGGAGACACGTACAGCATTGTTGGCTCGCTGAATCCAAACAGCAGAGGGACGTGTATGAACGGGACTAGCGGCGGCGGGTTGTACCCAGCGGGAGTGCAGCTACTGAACATGTGCAGACTCCAGAGTAAGGATTTGACCCCGCAGCCTTTGTCCTTACCTGGGGGGATGTTTGGCAACAACAGAGGCTGGGCGTGCGGGGCGGAGCCTGCCAGAGCAGAAGCCACCAACCCGCAGCCCCTCCGTATGGAAGACCTCCTGAATATCCGTCTGGATCAGGTCACCTTTGACCTGTCCCAGCCGCCCTATGACTCACTGCAGACTTATGAGTTTGAGGGCCGTGATTCAAGGGCTGAGTCACTGAGCTCACTGGAGAGCGACGGGGAGAAGGACGATGGGAAAGTGGTCGGAGGCATGGAGGAGTTAAACCAGAAGTTTCAGAGGCTGGTGGAGATCATCAGAGAGAGGGAGAAGGAGAAGGAGGGAGAAGGAGGGGAGACACAAGCGGTCAAGGGAGGCGAGACTGCAGTGGATGCTCACGATGAGACTCATAAACAAAAGGAGGACAAAGAGAAAGAACAGCAGAGATGGGATTTCTAGACTGCAATAAAAGAAAAGTTAGAGAGAGGAGAACTCTTTCAGTGGTGATGGATTTTAAACACAGCAGGGGTGGCAAAATACACAGCCTCTGACAGAGATCTTCTTGTCCCACACGCCCCTGCCAGGAAGAAAATCCAGGAGGCTGACAGTGTAGTCGAGATTTGTGGTGGAATCAGTGCACAGCGTATAGTTTTCACCTCCACTGTGTTTATAAAATGCATATGGAATCTGTCACTTTTCACACTTCTCTTGTAACAGATATTAATAATGCACTTGGGCTTTCAAAGCTAAAGTTATGAAAAATTAACATTTTTGAAATATTGATTCTGAGCCCTGAAAGCTGCATTGTTAGAAAATAGGCCTCATTAAATATTGACCAGAATTGTGATGTTTAATATTGATAGTTTAATAGGGGCACCCTCACTAGAAACCCTTGGAATCTGAATCGGAATAAAACCACACAAGCGTACAGTACAGTGCTGTAGGCCGACACTGCCGCGTGTTCACAGAGCCTCTCTGATGAGTCTGACTGTATACTGTACGTTCATAATGTGTAGCTCCGTAGAGAGCGTCCAGCTCCAGCGAGTAGTCACCGTTACGGTAGCAAAACCTGCTCACTATGCAATCTGCACACACTTAGAAATGATTAGATTGTCACTGTCAAAGACTTGTGTACTGTTGTGAAAGTACAGTAAATAACGTCCATATGTAGATAAACATCAGCTTCTGCTTTACTGGTTATTGCTCACGAGTGGACGATTGTTTTGGGAGGGGGATGTTTACCGGAATCCACACAGGAAATTAAGCATCTGATTTTCAGTTATTAAACTGTTGCAGGCGTAAGCTTACAATAGACAATGCTCCCCATAATTTCACCCACGCAAGATTAATTATAATTCACTATTGTGTTTGCGTTTGCTGGTCTAGAATTATCTCCAAAGGCTTATTTATCTCCCACCTTTTAAAGAGACAAAATTAGGCGAAAGCCATCATGTGGCGCGGTACACACAGGCATTGTTCCCGTGACGAGCCCAGAGCAACAGCAAAATAATCATTTACTCCGAGATTGTGTGATGTTATTCAGGCAGCCTGTCATTGGACAATGACTCATTTCTATAGCTATTTTTCAAAGCTCATTTCTTATTCAGAAGGTATCTGGATGAGTTATTAAAATAATGACATTATTTGCAGTAATATGATAAAATGTATTTGACTTCCTGCAATTATTCCCTCGTCCTCTGCAGTGGGAATTTAGGTCTTAATCAGCCAGCGCTCTAATACGATTGCAATGCTTTCAAACTAAATTTGACAGGAAATCTTTGGCGTCCTGACAAGAAGAATGAGGTGTAAAAAAGACTGGACTCCTCAGGCAAGAGAATGAAATGCAGAGGAGAGGGAGTGGGACATTATATGAAGTGCCAAGTGATAACTAGTCATCACCGCGCTGCATATTGTCAGTGCTCAGTGGGTATCTTCTGGCATGAGTGCTGCAGAAATGTCACCGTACAGATGATCAAGAGCCAGACACGTCGTCACCCTGGAGATCAGGGACAGATTTAATTTAACAATGAACTAAATATAGACTCACAAGTTAGAATGTGTGAGACTTTCTGCATTACCACTTCAAAAAAAATAGTTAGACAAAAATAAAATAACGGGAAATTAAAATGTGTTTGAAATTCAAATGTGTAAAAGGCATATTGGCGTTCACACACACTTTAAAGAGAGCTGAGAAGAAGTGCTGTGAAGTGGTGGACGTCAGCGTCTGTCCAGGCAGCAGCGACCGACGGTACAATGGTGCCACCTGAAGTTAAACATGTGCATTGCGTCTTTGCTGTCGCCTGAGCAGTGAGGAGTGATATAACGATGAAGCAGCACAGAACAACAGGAAAATTGATTCAGTCTAGACAAAGACCGTATTTCCTTTTGATCTATAAAAACAAAATGCTGGCTTGATTAAGTTTGATTTTTAAGAAAAGTTTAGTCGGGCAGAAGCTGCTGTGGGACTCTGACACACTGTTTATGGCTCAGATCTATTATTAGACTTTATATGGCCCTAAGGGACGGTATGAAAATAAAAATTATGGGGGTTAGGGGAGAGATATGTAGTTTTGTTTCTAATGAAGGGAGGGTTTCTTGAATTTTATGGCGAGCAAGTAAAGGCCTTTAAACATATTCTCATCCCGGAGGTCAAGCAAAAAAAAAAAAATCACATATTTATCACAAAAAGATGGATTTGTGTGGGCCATAAGCAGAAACTTAAAATAATGGACGAAGCTACCATGACGTCACCTAATGACTTTAACTGTTTGTTTACTTTCCTCACTTCTGTTTCTCTTCTGGTGTGCCAAACTGTGATTTAATGTGATTTAAAGCCTCGAGTTCGGCATTTCAGCCGTCACCATCTTGGTTTTTTGGAGCCAGAAGTGACCATATTTGGACCAGAGGGTGGGGCTATAGAGGAGCGAGAGGTGGATCAGCAGCGCCTCACAGACAGCCTTTCACTTAACATGCTCCGCCCTTAATTATGCCTAACCTCGCAAAAGTCGTTATTCTGAAGTCGTTATTTCCCCGGTACAGTTGTCATGAAAAGGGGAAATTAGCTTTAGAGACCAAAACATTTTTTGTATCAGGCCGTGAACATGTTTATTTCTGCTGTAAAGTTGGGTCTATGGGGATTGATTAGCTTCTGGAGCCTGCCTCAAATGGCCATTCAAAGAACTACAGTTTTTGGCACTTCAGCGTTGGCTTTATTTTTTATGCCTTGAGGCTGCTGCTTGGCCACAAGTCATTAAGTTGTATGAGAGAACAGTCATTGACGTGTCAGTTTTGAGAAACAGACTAGACGTGGATCTTTGTTATTAGTGATTGAGTCTTATGTCTCCATAGCGTGCAACATTTGCCTAAAGACCTTTAGTTTATTCGGCCCCTTAACAGAAAGCTGAACTACAGCAGAGTTATGTTAAACATGTCATGTGAAATGACAGTGACAGCTTTGGTTGAAACATAAAGATTGTTCTGACCGTCACCAGAACTCATCTAAATGTGTCCAGTCATGGTGATAATGAGCTTGACAACCTGTTCATTTAAACAATAATTTCATTTTTTAGCATTTAATTTAATGGCGTTTAATTTAGGGGAGCTGCTACACTCCTACAGCTGCTGCAGACTTCGGGGTGTTTTCCACTGTCACGCTGGAAAAAGAAAGAGAATGGCAGCAGACAAAACAGTAGCAGACATCCAGCAGCTGACATCACCTCTGGGCCCTCATTTTGATTTGATCACATCAAAATCATTCAAATTTCGGACAAAGGTGCAGGTTAAATATAGAACGGGACCAGTCTGGAGCCCAGCCCGAGGATTTCAGAGGGGACACGGGGGACACACCCCACTCAATATCCAGAACATGAGCATTTGTCCCCCCAGGTACAATCATGAAAGTAGCAGAGGGCTTTATTTTGACAGAATTAAAGACATTTACAATATAAATTGATGCAGAAAAGGAACAAGTTGGTGCATAAAAATTCACCACAGTGCAGAACATTAAGTATGTGACTCAAATTTTCCGGCAGAGGAGCCTCAAAGCTCCTGTTTCATGTGTCAATGCCAATGTTGAAACAAAACCTGCACCCTTGGATAGATACATCTGCATTTATGTGTATTCTGTATCATGACAGGGCTTACAGATAAATCAAGATTTACTATTTTGACTTTAATCCCAATTCTACATACAGACAGAATGAGCCCTCGTCCTACACAGGACCACTTTCTTTCTGTTTTCCATCTCTTTCTGTTTGCTGAATAAAAAACATTTGTGTAAATATACAGTAGAGTAAATGAACAGTCAGAACAGTCACCATATTTCTTTTCAAAGTGCAGATTACAGATTAAGGCTTTGGCAAAACATCCACACAAACGCCCTCTTACAGAGATCTACACAGACATTGCAAACATTTATTTAGAAAATGAAAAGCATAAAAACTGCAAATGCTTGTTTCTCTTTTAGGCAGCAGGTAATGAGATTATAGAGCTGTTTAGAAAATGACTTCTACAAAAGAAAAGAATCATGAAAATGATTAAATCATTTAAAGTGTGTAGGATTTAGGAGGATGTCTTGGCAGAAATGAAATATGATTTAATAGGTGTGTTGTCTTTAGTGTGTAATCACCTGAAAATAAGAGCTGAAGTGTTTTTGTTACCTTTGAATGAGCTGTTTATACCTACACAGGGAGCAGGTCCTCGCCCACAGAGCCTGCCATGTTGCACTGCTATGTCTCTACAGTAGCCAGGAACAGACAAACCAAACACTGGCCCCAGGTAGGGACACTCATGTTTTCAAGTTGGCCATCAGAGTTAGCAGCTCCTCTGTGACAAGCAGTGTCTGATTTTTAACATAAAACTTCTTTTTTTTCAGGGATTTTACTGGTTTAAATCACAGGATCTGTTTGTTTTGGAGAGGAGGAGACCTCTGTGGAGAATTCAGCTCACGTTAAAATCCTCCTGAACGTCTGGTACCAGTTGCACAAAACACCCGGGGCAATATTCACAGACAGTCTGAGAACACTCTCAGAGAGC
>JAPZEB010000021.1:29530332-29541163 GCA_029783705.1 Chaetodon striatus
CAGGACGCCACAGTTTATTCCACACTACTGAAGCTGCTCCTCTTTTTGGAACCACAGCAGAGTCCATAATAATTTCCCTTTTTAGCTATTCTTTTTGTTGCCGTGGGTAACAGTATGACCTCAATATGCCATCAACTGGAAATATCGCGTGTATTACGATGTGAATTTTTCATATGGTATCAAAAATTATACCAGTATTACCTTGAAGGAGATGAGATGGCACACCCCTACTCAGTATCGTTGGATCCATGTGGACACACTGACACACAGACCTGAGACCTGTGACAGTATAATTAGACTCTACCCGACCCGTGAGAATAATTTGAAACCAGCTCGGGCTGCTAGTGAGATCTTAGTTCCTCAGAACCAAGTGGACTCTCGAAGACCTCCACAGTTTTTCACTCTATTTACTTACCATCAGTTATAACTCGTGGTCTTAGGCAATATTTAGTTTAATAAATGTGCTCTCCATCCTGAATTTTCCCTCTTAAATCCTCTGTATTCATGACTGAGGGACATTCCCCTTGATTTTGTCGAGTTCAGGCCCGGGCTTAATGTAACTGATTCGGCTTTTTGTCCTAATGCAGCATCAGTGTGACTCATCTGTCTCTTTGCTGCGGTGGAGTGAGATGGCATCAGCATATCTGCATCAGTAGATAAAAGCTCAGTCAGACAGGTCTTCTCTCCTGATACAGAGATGCAGCGATAACATGGACGCAGTCTGTGGCCAGATCTGATCTAATATAAGCAGAGTGTGTTTCTGTGGTCATTGCGCTTCATTAAACAAACATTAAATAAGAGATTTATTGTTCATATTTTACAGCGTGTGAAGCCTCCCCACAAAACCACAATAACAATGAAATGTCTCACCGGGGAGCTGAACTTGTATTCTTAGCAGGATCCTGCTGGTGTCCAAACCCATTCTCACTCTGGTCAAGCTCAGTGTGAAGTCAATGGTGTGTGTAATGTAGTGCTGTGTCTGTGTGTGCTCCAAGAAAAAAGGCTGAATACTGAATCTAGACTGTCTCCCACCCACTCACTCACTTTTCTCCCACCGGGTCTCCATCGGTACAGTGCGAGGGCGAAAGTGAGCACTGACTGGTTCCTCCAGACTGATGCTGAGGGCGACACCCATTCCCTCATCAACTGGCCCTCGAGGTACACCCAGGCTGGTTGTGTCTCCCCCCCAATTTTCACCTGCCGTGTTGCCATGCTCGCATTTAGCTGGACTTACCAAAACCCATCAACCCTTGTGAGCAGTGCTTCTTAAACTGTAGGGCCCAGACTACACCCTGTCTTATCTCATCTCATAGGGTGAACCCTCATTTACTCAGTGTGGGTCCTGGGCTGATTAGAAGACACAGAGGTTTAAGAAGCTCTGCTTTGAGCTCTGAGAGTCAGCTGACATCACATCATGATCATCCCCATTGCTACAAGCTCCTCTTCCCTTTGCTTCGGACCATAACTTCATCTCTCATGCATATGTTGCTGTGTTGAGTTTAATCTGTGTGATAACAAATGTTTGAAGGAACAGTTATTGAACATAGTAATGCAGGATGAAACACTGGGTACTGATGTAGCAGTAGTGCTTTTTTCTCTGGAGTATCACTGACCTTAAATCAGAGACTATTCGCAGCTGGGTTTACAGTATCCTCACACAGGAGTTTCTAATAGCTATTTTAGCATGACTTGTCATGGTGCAAATTTTGAGTGTTGAACCATCTATGATTACCCCAAATGTAAGTAAGAAAAAGAATAAGAGTAGGGGTACAGTAACAATAAAAACCTGTGAACTTACAGGGCACGAAGTGTCCTAGAACATCTATAGTAGTATAGTACAACTGTCATGCAAGTGTATGGCATTTCTAAGTGGCCCAACATGTTCTCAAAAATACATATCTTCCCTCTTACCTGTAGTGCTGTTTATCTCTCTAAGTTGTTTTGGTGTTAGTTGCAGAGTGTTGGAGATATCAGCCATAGATACGTCAGCCTTCTCTCCAGTATAATGGAGCTAGATGGCACTCAGCTTGTGGTGCTCAAAGTGCTAAAAAAAGTACATTTGAAAAACTCAGCAGCAACGTCTCTTTCCAGAAATCATGACCCGGTTACTAAAGATAATCCACAGACCTTGTCGTGAGCAGTTTCATGTAGGAACTATTTTCTCTCTGCCGAGCTACACCCGTCAACCGTATCACTGCACAGAAGGAAGTGTGCATCTACTCATGGACAAGAAGCTCATGCTTGTGACAGTGCGAGGTGTAAACATCAATGACGTCCTCCTCAGCTGAACTGTAACATTAGCTAGCTCAGTGGTGCTAGGTGAGCTGACAGTAGATGCACGCTTCCTTTGGCGCAGTGATGTATTCAGTTGGTGTGGTTCTGTAGAGGGAAATTGTTCACAACAAGGTCTGTGGATTATCTTGAGTAACTGGATCATGATTTCTGGAAAGAGACATTGCTGTTGTATTTGGCACCAAGCACCACAAGCTGAGTGTCATCTAGTTCCATTATATTGGAGAGAAGGCAGACATCCCTAAAGCCCATATCTCCAACACTCTGCAGCTCACACCAAAACAAGTTAGACTGATAAATAGCGCTACAGGTAATAGGGAAATTATGTGTTTTTGATTTGGAGGTGAACTGTCCCTTTAAGGTCAAAGCTCCTGCAGCACAGTCCTTCCTCTCTTATCTTGGAAGTCACATAATCCCTCAGATCCTTCCTCCATTACTGAGTTCATCTTTTCACGGTGTCTTTTTTTAATCACTCGTGGTCCTCGACGTGCCCCTCTCTACTCTCTCCACTCCTGTATCTCTAACTCCTCCTCTCCATTAGTGTTGCTGTGCAGTATCACCATTTCTCTGTCTCCCCACAGGATGTTTTACTTAGTCTTAATTAAAACCTAGAACACTGGACGATCCCAAAGGTGCCCGTTCTTATATTTTTCACTTAGTAAGACAAACTGAAACTCACACCGGCCCAAACCCCGCAGAGACACATGAGTGAACTATGGGCACAGTTAAAAATAGCTTCCTTAACATAAAACATGTCAATCTTAAGTTAAGGGTGAATATTTGATACCAGCGTTTGCAGGGAGCCCTTGGGATCAGTTCAGTGTGCAGCTATGGTGAATGGAAAACAGCTTCATGTCTGCAGACGTAGACACTGTTCATACTTTGTTCATTTCATTTTGTTTTTAAAAGAAAAGGACAAAGACATAACTTTCATGTGGATTAAGATAAACAAACTTCACTTCACTTCATCTGACTTTTGATTTGCTTTACTTTCCTTTATCACTTCAATGTATTTTACTTTATTTAAAGGGTAGCTTCAGTATTTTTTAACTTGGACCCCTTCCCATGCTTTTGTGTCTAAGTAATAGATGGGGACAACAATTTTTTCAAGTTGGTCCAGTATTGAGTGAAAGCGGTGCAGCCAAGCAGCGACAAAACAGGCTGCAGTGTAACTACTCAGAGCAAGTATATCAGTTTATGTCCACTAAAAGTGCTTGTTTTTGCCACTGACAGGCTCAAAATATTAATCCAAGTGTCTGACAATTTATGGAAAGGATCCCTACAGAGATAGACCCTTTTGTTAAAGAGCAAGATCCTTTTGTTAAGCAGGAACAGCCCCGAAACTAATATTGCTTTACCCACCGGACTCCACTTTTGGGGATTTTGGGGTTGTTTCTGGTTAAACAAAAGCATGGGAAAATAGAGTCCAGGTTTAAAAATATCAAACTTACCTTTTACCTTCCTACATCACTTGATTTCACTGAACTTAACCTCATTTAATTTTAATTTACTTCACTTTACTTCCCTTAACTTCACTTTACGTAACTTCTCTTCGACTCACTTTTTTAAATTTCTTCTTTTTTCAACAGCAGTTTATATAATAAAACATAAATCAAGACAGAATAATTTCCTCTGCCGTTTGGATTTGTTTTTAAATGTAAGAACTTTGTACATTTCGGGAGAGATTCAGTGTACATGGGACTTCTGGTTGAAAGGTCACAGAGAGTGACACCCTAGCAACAGAGCTCTGGTATCAGCCTTAAATTTCCCCCAATTTCAGGATTTATATTCATTCATTCGGTACACATCAATGTAATAATGAGTGGGGACGATACTTAGAAGGGTGGATACAGGTTAAGAAATAACGCCGCCTGAGAAATTGAGATTCAGTGTGCATATAAGCACCATGACGTACTTTAGACTTGAGGAAAACACTAACACAATAACAGTCAATAAGGGTTTACAAGAATACACATCATCGAGTCTTCTCTCAAGCTGTAAGTGTCTTTCGTATTTCACCCACTTGACCCAGAATTGAATGAACACGTTTTTCCAAAGATGAAGAGGATCAGTAATCTTTTCCATAACATAAATGTAATTTACAATATCTATTCACTGCTCTGTTGTGGGGTTCTGAGAAAAACACACCAAACATGTCCCATACCTCCCTGTGTCAGGAGTTAGCCAGCGCCATGTGAGAGCTTTCTTGCAGGCAAATATCAAAATACCAAACATACATTTGTCAGAACACTTAAAATCAGTGCATCCTAAAAATAATGTGGAAAACTGCGATGGCAGATCCTAACCCTACTTTTACACTTCTTCACTAACCTTTGTTTTTCTTTACTTGACTTTACTGAACTTTCACATATTCATACTTTGCTTCACTTTGCTTTTCCAAACTGAAACTTTTCCAGTGACCACAGCTGGTCAGTTGGTGAGACACTGGGCGGGCAGCCAGTAACGATACTACTGCAGTCATGACCTACGTGCCACATCTTTGTTTTGTTTTCCAGAGCACCGCAGAGCTGAATACACATTATCTGTCAGTCCAGCTATTATCCACACTCACCAAGGCCCAGCGTCTCCTCCTGAGAGGGGAGAAATCGACATGTAAATGCATTCAGACAGAGAGCTATATGGTGAAAGTCATCGCTCATATCTTCCTCGTGTTGCGTTCGCTGGCTTCACTCTGTGCTCCACAGGGAGATTTGGCATCTATAACTTTATTTCACCCAGTTTGGTTTGCTTTTTGTTAGCTAGCCCGTGTTTTTATCAGTTAAATGAGGCAAGTCGTAAAGCCTGTGTGACAGTGACAGTATTTCTTCAGCCCGTACATTGCTGGATTGAGAGAGCCGTGACCTATGGCTGCTGTGACCACACATACTGCTGATGGGGCTCCTGTGGTTTAATGCCACTGCAGCAGCTACTACGATACCTTCTTTTAAATGTTTCCATGCTGTGGTTGTGTTTCACATCCAGCGGTGCAGTGAATCTCAGGGTCATTATTTGTGTCTGCTCACATGTCAGTTGCGTTGCTCAGCTAAAATGGATTTTTAGGTTTCTTGGGTACGATTTACAGCAGCGGCATTAGCCTGTTTAAACCATCAGGAGAGCCCAGGCATTTCAGCTGCCACCGCAATGGAGACAGCAGCCCGTAGAAATTAGTGGATCAAATTCACTAAATCCAACATTAACAGATGGGAAATGATGCAGTGCTGAAAAAGTACAAAAGGTGCTGCTTAGTAAGAAATGCCTTCAGCTTTCTTAACAACTAATCTTAGAGCTAAAATGAAGAAATTGACCTTCACGTGTAGAGTCTGTCTTCACATTGTTGCACTCTTAACCTCTGCTGAATGAAAGCAGGTGGGGATACTTTAGACATTATGTCTAGAGGAGAATAATGGCTGAAATGCAGCAAGGAGATGCAATAAAAGCACATTAATCCATCATGGCTGCTCCTGAGCAGGCAGGACGCAGCAGCAGGAGAGCACTAGATCCTGGTCCCTGCAGGGAAGGTGCTAATTTATCCAGGGTCAGGGCCGACACATTTCATCCTGCCTCTTTAGCAGCTCCTCATATTATTTCACTTCATCATGACATCAACACCAGTAAAACGTATTTTATCCTACAGCTTATGTGGTCAGCATCTTTACAAATCTTTAATTTTTACTCATGCTTTTACGTTGGTGTGTGTCGCAGGAGGAGAGCAGTGTGAAAGCTGAGGAACAGGGTCCGCGCTCTAGATTTGGACGAAGCACTGAGGACCTGACGAATGCTTCAAAACAGGTCTGAACTGCTAACATAGACATGTTGGGGCCATGGTTTTATTTTATGAGTGTCTGTGTGTCTGTCTGAGCGATGAGACCAACTTTTACTTCTGAAACTTTCCTTCAGGACGTGATCGCAGTCTCTCACAGTCAGCCACCGCAGAAGCCAGTCCGCAGGAAATACCACCCAGAGAGCCAGAACCTGGAGACGCTACCTCCACCTGCCATGCCGTTTCCTACGCCCACCAAACCTGCTCAAAAGTCAGTTAAAACATTTGACTCTGTAATCCCAAAATATCTTAACTAGTAGCAGTGGATAAGTTTATATGAGCAAAGAGAGAAAACTATATTTGTAAGGTGACTTGTGTCAAAGCTGATGTAATGTATATTTTTAACATTATGGAGAATTACAGCCACATCAACTTTATAAGGTGATAATACAACATGTCAGTGTTGTGCTCACAGCTTTTTGCGCTGCCCCCAAGTGGCTAAAACAATGAATTTAATCAGGTTAAAGAACTTCTGATTTGTACGTACTCAAAGGCGATTGTTAACTCCTGAAACGTGTCCAGGAAAAGGAATTCAGCAGACGTTAAGGCACACCCTAACTCACCGTAACGACTCTAGCATATGTGCTCCTGTCTCGTTGTTGACCACACGACTCACTGAGAGTATCTGTCATCAATAACAGTGGTGACTGCTGCTAATGGCTGCTGATTGATGTAAAACCTCAGTGCTTTGATCGTTTCAGTTTTTGCTGTCTTTGAGTGAAGAAGCCTGTTGCTTTAGAGTCTGTTCACTTCAACTCAGTGTATTTCATTCCATCTTCAAACACCGTGTTTAGACCCAAATACGACTGAGAGAAGTGGAGGTGGCTCAGGAGTTAGGTACATGTTTTTATGTGTTTATATTCTCTTAAAGGAACACTTCACCCCCAAATAACCATCTGTACGTCAATACTCACCCGTGTGCTTTTCTCACATCTCCAGCGAACAAAGACCCAAAAACAGAGGAAATTCTTGATGCATTTAAGTCATAGGGGTCCAGGTTAAACAACAGCAAAACTACTGTTGTCTGTCAAAGCAGACGGCCATCTTTGACGGGGAACTGAACTGAAAGTGAAACGTATATGCTGAATATATGAGACTTGGATTATATCAGTTTAGAAACTGATGTTTTGATTTAGTTTTGCTGTTGTTAAACGCAGACCTCTATGGTCATGAATTTCCCGCTGTTAACCTCCCATACTGGGGGAATGCTTTTGGGACCAACTTATCTCAGCAGCGCTCTTGTCAAGCCTGATGACTCCATCCTTTATGTTTAATGTTGGAATCCAACTGATATACAATCATGAGCGGAGAGCTGGTTATGCTGTTATTATTTTTTGAATGTTCCTCAAAAGACACGCTGTCCCCTCTCTGTCCGTCTGACCACTGCAGTTCTTCTTTTCACTGAACACAGTACGACAAACCTGTGACTTTTATTTATTGGGCTGAGTAATTGATTCATAAATTGTCATTTGGGAGGTGAGGTATTCCTTAAAGTTGTGTTTTGAACCAGGTCAGCTATGTTACACCATGTTATCTATCGAGAATATGAATTTAAACTCTGATAAAAGTGGATAAAATTTGTCTCTCAGGCTGCTGTCCAAACAGAAGAGGGAGATCCAGATGGCGATCCGCAAAAACAAGGAAACCAACGCAGTGTTGACGCGCCTCAATAGCGAGCTCCAACAGCAACTCAAGGTCAGCATATCTTCTGTTTCCCAGAGCACATCACACTGTAGACGCAGCCATACCACGATGTATATCGTATCCTGCTGAGGGAGAGTGTGTTTTTCATGTGAACGGGTGTGGACGACACCAGTGGCTGCCTGACCACAGTGACTTCTTGACATTTGCCGCCCTCCGCCTCCTCTGGGACTCTGTGAAATGGGAAAACCAGCTCCACAGTTCTTGAAATGTTGCATGCTTGACACAGAGAGTGCTCAATCAAAGGACAAGGACGTTTACACACTACATTTTCACCACGAGCACGAGAGCGTGGAAGTGTCCCTGTTAACACTGTTTCAGAAGTTTTCAATTGTGTGTTAGAAGTTGAATCCTACGCGCTCTCAAATGAGCACGACAACAAACGCTCCCACTGGTCCAACGTGGTGAAAAGCTCCCAGCTCAACCGTCTGCTCCCCGACCCATCACTCATAGCTGAACTAATGGCACTGACTTAGCTGTTTGCATTGGAGATCTGCCTGTGGCACACGCACTCACATTTGGAACACATGCCGCATGCCTGTCATTCTCCTCGTAAATGATCCGGCAGTGAAACCCTCACGCTCATACGCAGCGCTTTCACAGCTTTAATACAACACACACTAAAGAATAAAATAGGCAAAATAGACATTTCGAAGCTTTCATAATAACGTCCGTCTTCCATTAATACTCGGTAATCTAGGATGTCATTTATCCGCTCCAATTCTGCTGCTTCTTCTAGGCATCTGTGGAATTTTGCAGAGAAAGGCATATGAGTCTTTATATAGACTCGAGCCTTGTTGAAATACCAAACAGCTACTGGCATTCACAACTGTCTTCTTCAAAATAGAGCCTGGGCTGGTCAGGCATCCAACGACAACAGGGTGTGTGAGGAAGGAAAAGAGGGCGGATGGAAGGAACAGCTCCTCTTGACTTTTTCTCTAAAGTTCAGCAAACACTTGAATTAAAGACAATTTCTGCCCTTTGATCCAACCTTGGTTATTTACTCTTGCTCTGAAGAAGAAAGCGCACTGAACACTTTTTATTTTAGACGTTTGGGCTCTTTTTATACGGCCAAAATATCATCCCATGGCCTGTTTCTGCAGTGCGCTGATTCCCAACCTGGGGTTTGCGACGCCTCAAAGGGTCCTAAGATAAATCTGAGGAGTCACAAAATTTGAATTAAAGATTAAAGACACAAATGAAAATACTACAATACATGCTGTGAATGAACTGCTTCTAGCCAGCTAAATCCACACTACACACTTGAGGGCTCACAATACATAAAAGCTGGAAACCCCAGAGTGGAATTATCTTTGTGTGCTGTTTATTCTGTCAATCACTTTCATACTTTGGGGTGTAATGAACATTATCTTGTTGTAGACCACCGTTACCATGGTGTACTAAACAAATAATAAAACAAGTAAAGCTTGTGAGCTAGTTCCTTGACCCTGTGCCACACTCACATGGCATACTGTGACTGCAACATACTGTATATCTATAACGCACCCCTTTTATCATGGCGGTGCACTCAAGCCGTCAGTACTCTGCTTACTCCTTTGCTGCCACGCCATGACAGTTAATATCATCACCCCCCGCTTCCTGCTGTGCAGAACTTGATGCCGTCTTTTTGGGGAGTGACAGGGACAGAACGTAGACGTCACATATCAACACTGTGCATATTCTGCATTCTCACGATAATCTGTTCCATGTGAGTTTGCTCTTTGAGTTGACCTTGTGACCTTTTACTTTAGTGCCACCCTCAGTTAGCCCTTCTTCTGGTAACACCCAGAAAGTCTTTGTCTTTGCAACAGTTTTATATTTTGGGGTGTGATGAACATTAGGGGCCCTGATCACACAGGGAGTGTTTTGCAGGTTGCAAAACGCAAGGCACACTGCACTGCCTTTTTTCTTTAAAATTGAATGCCACTAGTAAAAAAAAAAAAATGTATATCTGTTGTGCCTTTTTATTGTTGCCAGGCAACCATGCCACCACCTCCTTATCCTAACCTTCCTGTGTAATCAATCCACTGTTTATTTTGTCAGCGAAGAGTTTGTTGGGCACAGGGAAACGGAGATCTGTGTAGGTACATGAGACCCTAAAAAAGAGGGTGGATCATGGGGAGTACCACCAGTTGGTCCAGGAGCTTCACCTCAGTGATGGCTATTTCAAGTACTGCACTTATACGCTTATACGACGGCTGTTTTTTATAGAGATCATGGTCACTGCAGTCTGAAGTTTTGGTGAAAAGAATATTTATTTACTTGTGCACGCAAGTAAATGTATGTACAATCTCAATGGGGTCTAACTGCCCCCATTGAGATTGTGTATATATTTAAGGAGGGTGATGACATCATAGTGGAATAGGTAACACCCCCACGGGTCAAGACACTGATGGTGGTAGAGGTGGTGAAGATGAAGAAGAAAAGATGGAGAAGTGCTGATGATCTGGATGAGTCAGGAATGAGCCTTCATTGAGCTCGTCCTGGACACTGGATGCAATGGTTGGAGGTGAACTGGGGAGGGTGAGACAACTCTGCCTAAAATAACAGCTGACAGCAGCAGAGGAGAGCAGATTTAAAATTTTGCAGTAGCATCCTGATTGGCTGATAGAGATCGTGACAAAGTTTAATTGGATGACAAGAAGACGCAACACCCATAGCAGGCTGATTGGAGGAAGCAGTGGGAGTGGGATGGAGAGAACTGTGAATGATGAAGCACAAAGAACTTATGCTGAGCTTCATTTGGCATGTGGTAGTGTGTTGCTAGTGTGCTACTGGTTAAGCAACTGCCTCCCAAAGGTGGCCCTGTGCCTAAGGTTGCTGACCCCTGCTGTAGTGTGACTTTTTTTTTTTTTTTTTTTTAGCTTTATTATTGGTAAAATCAGAGAACAGGAGAGTCTTTGAATGCTGTTCATTCTGTTCCACACATATTTTTGCCACTTTAGGGGATTCATCTTGTTCGATACCAGTAGTTCCCAACAGGACCAGCCACAGGGTCCAGATTTCTCCTTAGTCTTT
>JAPZEB010000021.1:29543347-29554148 GCA_029783705.1 Chaetodon striatus
TACAGAACGGTGATGTATACACAAACAAAATGGCCACCGCACGAATGTTTGTCTGGACAGACGACGAGCTGGAGTTGCTAAAGTGAACCTACACTTTGCTGGAGAAGCGTTGATAAATTCAACAGGGTGAGCAACACACACAGAGCTCGGGAGTCCGCCATTGTCCGCCATGTCACGCTGTCATGTAAACGATCAGTCAAAATACTACTAAAGTTTACCATTTTTGCTTGAAATCGTTGTGTAACAGGACCTTAGGGTTGCTCTGAGTAGCATGAATGTGTTAAACCTGCAAAACTAATTTTAAAATGTTTTTAAATCATGTAAACAACAGAAAATGGCACTGAAATACCAAAGGCATTTATCATCTTCCCACTTCCAAGACTCAAAAAGAGGTGACATTGAGGTTTGGATGCATTAACAGATGTATCAGAGGTCGTTATCGTCAGTGAGAGAGATCAAACAGACTGCAGCCATGACCCTCTGGCTCTCACCAAGCAGCTGTGCTTTCTCCGACACAGACATAACAACCAAGGGTCAAGCAGATCGCCACTGATGGCTGTATTCCCAGACCCTCCGCCACTGCCGTCCAAAAATATCCACTGACACACTTGGCTCCCATTTAGACACCTCACACACTGATAGGCCTATTTCTCTCTCATTCATGTTGCGATCAAAATCCACTCTCACTCCCAAGTCGTCCAAGAAGCTGCTTTGATCGCAATCAAGGACTTTGATGTTTATCCAGACATTTTTCTAACTCACTAACATGTTATCAACAACCTGGTTTTAGCTCTACCAGCTGCAGGGCTCCAGGGATGGCGATGTCGGTCTGTCAGTGAGTGTGTTGGTCCGTTCACAGCAAGTTCTGTACTGAAATGTCTCATCACTACAGCCATGAAATTTTGTGCAGATGATCATGGTACCCAGACGATGAATCCTAACGACTTTGGTGATCCCCTGACTTTTTCTCTAGTGCCACCAGTAGGTCAGACTTTCCACTCATTCCATGAAATATCTTAATATCTCCTGGATTTGTTGGCACCAAATTTGGCAGAGATATTCATGGTCCCCAGATGATAAGCCCAAATGACTTTCATGATCCCCTGCTTTTACACCAGCACCACCAAGAGGTTGATGTTTGTGGTTTTGTGTGACATTTGTTGACAGTTGGATGGATCTTTTTTCTTATATTGAAGTATACCTGCCAAAGGTATAACCAAGCAGAAGGATCCCTGCATCTACTGCTAGCTCAGCCAAAGAGGACACCATTAATGTTTACATCTCGTGCTGTCACAGGTACGAGCCTCTTGTCCATGAGTAGATGCACACCTGCTGCGCAGTGATATGATTGGCTGGTAGGGATGTCTGTTTAGGTTAATTATGCTTTCAATAAGTTTACAACCATAAACTGGAAACAAACTGGTTGATTTTTTAAAAATTCCAGAAAGACATCTAAAGGACTTTTTTTTGTCCAAAATTGTCACATTTAAAACTAAATACAACTTCACTTCGTGACAATCACATTTGCACATTGAGTCCGACACATTCGCTCGTCAAAGTTTCCGAAACTGGTTGGATTCTCTGCATTTTTTGCATCCGTCAGAAGGTAAGGTCAGAAGCAATGACTACTTCTATTTTGGGCCCCAATAACAACAAGACGACATTTTAGGACTCCTATGTAGCCTACAGCCCTGTGGTGGCAAAGCATGTTTTGTCTCCAGCTAACAAACTGACATCATTGTGATGTGGGCCCCAAAATGGTCTATACATGTGAGCAAAGGTCCCCAGACCTTGACAAATGCATTAGACCTTCCTTGGAGAGAAAGTCTTATTTTCTTGAATCCAGTGAATGTGGGACGGATGTATAGAAGACCTCCACTTCTTCAGAATTGATCCCCCAGCCAGTAAAGTGGTGCAGTGGTTACATTCTTTTGGGATTAAGAGAAAGAGGGGAAAGAGGTTGACACCTCAAAGAGAGCGCTGAAGGGGTTGAGGTCAAGCTTTCGACCTAATAATTCAGACAAATAATTTATAATCATTTTCAATTTTAAACAAGGATGTACATATGTGCAAGATTGGCAGGGGCCTGATTACATCTGTCACAACTGTCTGTGGATACTCTTGAGTAACTGTTTTATGCTTTCTGGAGACTGCATTGCTGTTGATTTTTTTTCAGATGTATTTTTTGGAGCTTTGAGCACTACAAGCCATGTGCAATCTAGTACTATTATATTCAAGAGAAGGCAGACATCTCTACGGCCGATTTCACCAACACTCAGCAAAACAATTTAGGCTGATAGATAGCACTATAGGTATGAAAAAACTGATTCTTTATTTTGGGATAAACTGTCTCTTTAGCATGTTAGCATTGTCATAATGAACATGTTAGAATGCTTTTGTTAGCATTTAGCTCAGAGCACTGTCTGCTTTGCCTCAGTGCAGCCTCAGAGCAGCTAGCAAGGCCGTAGACTCTTATTACAGACTACAAAGTTGATATATTCTGCGTCACATTTTTTCCTGGAATTACCAACATATAACTCATTTTAAGGATGTGAAGCAAGACTAGATTGAGCAAAGAACCAAAGACAAGTATGACTATGAATTTAAGTGGGTGATTGAAATCACAGGACATTTTTAAAGAAAGAGCAAAATGAAACAGTTTCTTAAAATCCAAAGAAAACAGTTGAGCGGTGTTTGAGCCTGTGTTAAGATGTTTTGGAATAATGCGCTGCCCACATCTGAGAAAACGAATGGAGAAAATGAATGAACTGGAGTGAATGAGTTCAGTGTGGGAGACAGACGCAGGATGCCAGACGACAACAAGGCGCTCGTAGCTGCACTGTGCCATAACCGATATTTGGCACAATCCGGCATGTCAGCACCTGCTGCATCAACTTGGAGTATCTCCCCCTACACTGCAGGTTTTATTTCATCTTATACATCAGGAGGGGAGTGTGTGTATTCATTCAATCAGACAGCTTAGCAGGGAGCCATTCTTACTGCACTATAAATACCACTTAAAAGTGTTTGGTTTGCATTTCGAGATGGCAGCTGCACGTGATGAGGAAACTATATGTGTCGGCCATGTGTTGCCTCTCTAAGTATACGCCTGCTTGATATAATTGACATCTAGCTATCTCACATAAAGTCAGCAACTGGATTATTATTACCTACATGGTTATTACTATTGATTGGTCTGACTGGAGACAGAGATATTTAGAGGTCTCAGACTGAAATAGAAAAAATCCTCAGTGACAGAATTGGGCCTCTGTAGATGTCACAGAAAGTACACTGTGATGACCAAACGCTTATTGGAATAAAGCAAAAACTCGGAGTGACTCTGATGAAATGAACTGACGAAGACATGCAGAGTTCTTCTTCAAATTCAGTGTGACTTCACTGTAAATGTACGATGGCTTCTCCATAACTTGTATCACCCCCGGTGGCTTAAAGTTAAAGCTGACCCTTCTCATAACAAAGATTACCAGCTTTTGTCTGTTCAAGTTAGCCCCTTTGTTGCGGCACCATTACTCAAAGATGACGGCATACACGGTTTCTCTCGTCGCTCCTTTGTCCCCGGCCTGGCTTTGCAAAGGTTGCACTTCTGGTGTGGACATTAGTTAGGCCACAGGAAGGGCTTTTAGGCTGTCACCTCTGCCGATTCTGGCCCCGTCAGCTGGTGGGATTTAGTTAAACACTCATTCAGCAAATGTGAATGAAGCTCGGCCCAGGCTGTCAGGTCTGCACAGTGAAAGCAAAGGTTAACCTAGACGAGGAAATTATAAAGTAAAATGAGAATCCCCTCAGTTAAATCGCAGGGTAAGAATGAATGAGGAAAATATTAAGTCTTACAAGTTGCAAACATTGATTCTCTTTGGAATTATGTATAAGCCTAATAATTATTACAGTCCTACTTAAACCTTTGTTAAAACCATGGATGCATTAATGAACAGGCCTACTGGGCGCAGGGCCAGGGGCCCACAGTGGCACTCAAATTAACATGCGCCAACTAGGAAGAGATTTAATATGACCACAAAGAAACATGAAACAGCTGCAATGAGACACAAACAGGTGTAACTACTTTGAAAAGAAGCAAAGCATCCACAAAGACAAATAAAATGATGACAAACAGATTCAAAATGACTGCAAAGTGACACACAAAATGACAGAGACACAAAACAACTACAAATATACTCAAGATGACCACAGAGAGACACTAAATTACAACAAAGAGATGCATAACAGCTGGAAAGAGGCACACGGAGACTTGAAAAGACTATGAAAAGGAGAAAAACAATGATAAAGGGACACAGATCAGATTAACTACAAAGAGATTCAAAGTGACCACATAGAGATGCATAACAACTACAAAGAGACTTAAAATGACCACAAAGAGACACAAAACAACAAAAAGAGACTCAAAATGACCACAAATGGACACAAAATGACCACAAAGAAACTCAAAACCACAGAATGTTGGGTAACAGCTACAAAGAGATACTACAACAACAACAACAACCAAAAGAGCCCATGCAACTCTAAAGTCTATGTTTCCTGGTCATATGTAGGAGAGGTGGTGGGGCCTTTTGCATGTCTGTGCCCAGGGGCCCATTGTCTCATAATCCGCCCCTGGTAAAAACACGTATTTCACTGCAGCTTTTGAGGAGACTGCTCAGCCAGATACCCTGCCTGCTTCTCTCTGAGCCGCTTGACTTTCCCCTGCTTGGTGTAGAGGGAATGTCACACACACAAAAATCCAAGTGTGTTTTTTCATGTGAGGCAGAAAGAGGCTGACCTAAAAAAGGATCCATCCCTCCTCCATTTCCACCTTTAATGCACCCACAATACAGCCAAACCACCACAGTGTCAATAACAGAAGCAGAGTGATGCTTGTTCAGGATATATGGCACGAGGTCTGTGTCATTATTTTACAATTTCAATAAATCTGCCCATTATGTTTTCTTTATTCAGTAAATTGTTTGGTCTATAAAACGTCAGAAAATAATAAAAATGTCCATCACAGTCACCCAGAGCCTGAGGTCACTGCTGAAATGTGTTGTTTTGTCTAACAGTCCAAAAGGTTGACAGAGGTAACATGTTTTTACCAGCACTCAGAATCATTGAGATCTAGTTTGAACACACTGAAATAGTTTGGTTTTTTAAAAAAATATTTTTCTGCAGATGACTATAAAAGTGACTTGTTAGCTAGAAATGGGGCCATACGATGTATTCTCACATACTCATAGAAAATAAACATTTTACACCTGTTTTTCTAAGGTTTTGTGAAACAATTGACTGAATGTGTGATTATGAGTGAAAACCAAATCAACAAAGACAGAAATTTTTATATAGGAGCTTACTGTATATAAAAACACTTCCAGAAAACCTCAATTGACAAGAAGTAGTGTTTTATTCCCGAAGGAACCATTTGGTTATTAGTTATGTACATGTACAGTGGTCTATGTTTATAAGAAAGGCCAAAAAGCACCACTTGAGGTCAGGAGTTTCATCGGCTGTAAGAAGCGTCAGTCATCAGACGTGTTGGTGAAGATTCTCAGTCATCCAGGTCATGGTGATCTTAAGTGCTGTATCATAGGCAACTGGACTTGCTTGAGTTTCTGGAAGACATTTCACTTGTCATCCCAGAGGCTTCTTCAGTCCTGTCATCGGACCAGCTGCTTGCTCCTGGCTGCCTTTATAGGCCAACACAGGCTCTGGTTGGCTATTGTAGCCTCTGGAGAGGACATGGAAGCTCCTATTGGGTCAAATGAGGTGTCAATCAAAAGGTCAGACATCAGCCGCCATTTTGATATCTTGCTGAAATGGCAGGCCATGAATATCTGAGGGTGCTCTCAGACCTAGAGTTGTCTCCTTTGGTCTGAATCAGGAACTGATTTTGTTCCATAGCTGTATGATTGCCTAGAGTTGGTTCGTGTTCTCACAGCAGCACTTACAAGCGGATCGGATCAAGGTTGAAAAACCTTCTCACCACAAACTAACCACACCAGGTTTGTTTGTAACCAGACTGAGACCAACTCTTCAAGAAGGTCTCGGTCCAGGTGTTTTGGTGCACACCCGAGTGTGATTGCTGTGCCCAAACAAACTGCACTGAGGGGGCAAACGAACTTGAGTTTGATTGAACCGCACCAAACAGGGCAGGTGTGAAAGCACTCGAAGGATGTATTAATTTGTAAACGTTTCACTGGATTTAGATCGTATGGACATTTGCCAGTGTATGAGGACTGTTTTTATTAATATAATCAATCTGAAGATTATGATGAGGCAAAATAGGTGAGTAGGAACTGTTTGTTTGTCATTTTATCTGCTGTGGTTGTTGTATCTTGAAATGGTCTGCATCAGTTGAACTGCAAGGATCTTAGCTTTCTGTTGATTTGTCGTATCAGTAAACTGCTTAAACACAGCAGTTGTTTAACAGCATAATCATCTAATAAACCATAAGTGAGCCATCAGGTAGTTATATAAGCAGATAAAATCCAAATACCCCATGATAAGGGCACAATATGAGCACAGTCGTTTTAAAATTTAATTAAAGTAACATCAGTGATGATGTTGGTTCATAATAGGCCATTTCTTAACATTACACTCAAATGAACAACATAATGGGGACTTTCTAACAGGGCAAGTTGATGTGATGCTCTACAGGAAAAGACGGCCGGGCTGAATGCAGCTTTACTGAGCGGGCTTCTGCACTCCCCCCCTGCTGCACCTCTCATAGCTGTGTTTGTGGTAGATTTGAAGTTAATGAAACAGGACAGAGGGGGGGGAGCTAAACAGTGCATAATCTTATAAACCAGGCAGACATTTCTGTATTTGATGAGGTTTTCCCAACTAAGCAGGTTATATTTCTGCAGAACGGCAATTATAAAAACTGAGTGGCTTCTTGTCTGAAGTTTAAAGAAGACATTCGATCTAATAATTTCAGTTGCAGTCACAAGAAAGTAAATTTAAAAAAAGAGAAAATACACTTTGGGTCTCTCCTCACCGACCTGTCTAATGCGCAGTTACAACACTGAGGGTCTGTATTTAATGAGACGAACTATTTTTGATTAATTATACTTCATACACAGACCAATGAAACCAGGAAAAGCCTCACTGAGATTAAAAATGTACTTTGTGCCATATCTTTAGAAATTCCCTCAAGGCGTCCTTGAGATATCACACTCACAATAATGGGACAGACGGACGGACGGATGCAAGGACAACCAGAAGACATAATGCATTTAACCACGGCTATCACCGGTGTGGAGGCATACAGACCTGACTCACAGCACATCAAGACATCAGGTCACCTGGATCACACAGTCTGATGCACCTTCCTCCAACTTCTTAAATCTATTTTTGCTCCCATGACCCAAATAAGTCTACAGCAGAATCCAAGCCAGGAGCAGCATACCTAAAAGCTCCTTTTTCCCAGTTCAAGACGAACGCTGTGGTCAGATAGCGAGAGCACATCTTGTGAATATGTCACAGAGCACAGACAGTGGCATCCTGCATTTTCAGATGGATCAATTCACCTACATAAGAGGGAGGCAAGTTAAAGGTCCAGTGTGTAGCATAAAGGGGTTGTATTTTTGTCACCTTAGAGTAAGCCGCTTATGTCCACATAGGGAACAGGTCCTCATCCACAGACATCGTCATGTTTCTATGGTGGTGCAGAACAGACAAAGCAAACACTGGCTCTAGAAAGGGGCATTCGTGTTTTTGTGTTTTCACGTCAGCCACTGTAGTTGGCAACCAATCTGCAGCAAGCATGTGACACCACTTTATTGAGTCTTTACCAGTTTAAATCACCTGGTCCATTTGTTATGGAGAGGAAGAGACCTCTGTGTTTAATTTAGCTAAAGTTATCACAGAAGAAAAGTGAGCACACATAAGCAGGTGCTAGGCTAGCAGTCCGTCTCTGACATGTCAAACAGCATCAGAGAAACTCTGATTTGTAAAGTGAAACTGCTTTATTCAGTGTTTTTCCCAGTTTAAATCACCTGGTCTGTTTGTCTTGGAGAGGAGGAGACCTCTGTAGATAATTCAGCTCCCAGTAAAAACCTCCTGAAGGTCTGGAACCTAACTAATCACAAAACAAAAAAGGTGCGCACACACTAGCAGGTGCTGGGACAATGGCCTGTCTCCAAAGAGCTGAAAAATACACATTTTTAATGTGAAACTGCTTTATTTAAATCACCTTGTCTGTTTGTTTTGGAGATGGTCTGGATCAGAAATAAATAAAGTTAGCGCACATTAATTTATCAGAGAAAAAGGGTGAGCACACATAGCAGGTGCTGGGCTAGCAGGCTGTCTTCAACACGCCAAACAGTGTCGAAGACACAGTGATCTGTAACGTGAAAGTGTTTTATTCAGTTGTTTAACAGTTCAAATCACCTTGTCCGTCTGTTTTGGAGAGGAGGAGACCTCTGTCAATAAATCCACCCCTGGTGAAAACCTCCTGAGTAAAGAAAACAAATATAACACTAGTGGATCACGGGGAGTACCCCCAGTTGGTCCAGGAGCTATGCCTCGAAGATGGCCATTTCAAGTACTGGAGCTACTAGAGCACAGAAATGCAAGGCGTGTAGCAACATAAAGACGGCAAGCAAAAGGCTCAAAAACAATTACTAAAAGCCATCTACAGCTGCTACAATGCTGTCTGTGTGACCAGGGCCTAAAGTAATTTTAACTGGGAGAAGTTTCAGTTGGTTGCATTTTCAACCCTCACCACTAGATGCCACTAAATCCCCCTAAATCTGACACACTGCTCCTTTAAGAATTGTCTTATGATGTCTTAAAATCAATCAGCTTTTTACTTCCTGATTCTGTTATTTTCACTTTTTAATTTAAAAAAATGCCTTTATTATTTTAGAGAGAGCTGAACTGAACTGGCTTCATACTCTCTCCTATGATGTGACGTTAAAGGATAACTTTGACATTTTCAACCTGGACCCTATTTCCCTGTGTAAATTAATCAAAGAGCCTGATGTGAACAACAACTTTTGAAACTGTTCCAGTATTTAAGGAGCGGGCAGCGACCAGCAGTCGTTGAACGAGCTGCAATGTAGGCACACGGGGCAACTGAACACTGTCACTGTACGTCCATTGAAAATAGAGACTTTTGAACTGAATGAATTCATGTTAGCCAGAGTATACACATGAAGAGTGGACGAGGAGAGAGTGAGGAAAATTGGACTAATTTCAAAAATGGGACAGGGAAATAGGGTCCAGGTTGAAAAATGGCGACGTAATCCTTTATTTTGCACCACAGACTTTAGGTCTGATGTGTATGCAGTGTTTTAGGACCGTACATTTTCCCTGAGGGCTGTGAAGCCAACACGGCAGCTCCACAGCGAGGCCGTCCTGATCCAGTACAGCCAAGACTCCGCTCCAGGTTTTAGCGCCGCCTGTTTTTTAAAAACCACCTCTACTTGTGAGCAGTGGAAAACACACTAGCATTAGGGGCAGCAGATGACCCGGCGCTGCAGCCAGGAGCACAACAGTCCTCTCTAACAAATGAAAGGATGGGGGGCATCAGCAGCAGCAGCAGCTGAACTCAGAGGACCTGGATCAGGGGCC
This sequence comes from Chaetodon striatus, assembly GCA_029783705.1. Lineage (NCBI taxonomy): Eukaryota > Metazoa > Chordata > Actinopteri > Chaetodontiformes > Chaetodontidae > Chaetodon > Chaetodon striatus. The sequence continues at coordinate 29,552,930 of JAPZEB010000021.1, forward strand.
GAGCGGAGAGAAGCGCTTCCTGCTCACTCTCGGGACACTTTAGCTGGATTTATCTCCCGGTCCACACCAACATGCCATTTGCCAAACGAGTCGTGGAACCTCAGTTACTGTGCAGGCATCAAATCCCAAACGAGGACGCGGTGCTTTTCGAGGATCTGGTCTCCATCAGTAATGTGGCTCTGTCCCGGACCCTGCGGCAGCTGTCGGACCTGGCCAAACATGCCTGCTCCATATTCCAGGAGCTGGAGACCGAGCTCACCTCCACCAACCTGCGGGTCAGAGGGCTGCAGGGCAAGATCAGCCTGCTCCAGCAGGGCTGCTCCGAGCTGGACCCCAAACAGGAGGCAGTGCGTGAGTACACACACTTCTTGTTATCTGTCGGACACGGGAGCTGGAGCCGCGTGCGCACGAGCCGCGCGGCGCTCCGAGAGAAACGTGCACGAGGACGCATCTTCACACTGAAACCGCTTTATTGCTCTCAGGCTGAGTTTGCTCTGAAACAGTGACGTAGATAAAAAATAAAGTTAGATAAGTTACCAAAAGTTGCGTAATGTTGAGTCACGACAGAAACACCAACATGCTGCTTTATAAACTGCAGGACAGTCCCAGTAAAGTCACAGCTCATTAAGACTGGGACATGTTGGCACTTAACCTTTTAAAGTTTAGTTTACTTTTTAACATAGCCTTAGTTGTGTTTGTACACTTTAATAAGTGTATTAGTTCACACTGGGAAACACGCGCTGCTGTTTTCATCTCTTCCCACGCTGAGGGGCGTGTGTCAGTCTGTCTGTCTGTCTGTCTGTCAGCCTGTCTGTCTCTGTCTGTCTGTCCACAGCTCATGCAAACAGTCACATACAGCTGTAACATTGAAATTTGATTTATGCTGTTATAACATTGGCTTTTTACTCCTGGACTGAGCACAGAGTGCTGTTAGGGCTTTATGTAACCACAGTTAGAGGTCTTGTGGGAAGCAGTTCACCTGTGAAGCTGTAACAGTGACAGTAAGTTTTGGCATCACAAATAAACTTAATAAAAAAAAATAAATAAATAAAGGCATTATTTGTAAAATTTGTATTACTTTTTTATTTTATTTATTTATTTTTCCTTATTAAATTGTTTTCATGTCTTTTCAGATTCAGAGTCAGTGTTTACTTTAATTTTTTTTTTTTTTCATTCATTTATTTATAGCATTCTGGAGTGTTTTTCCATGACAGTATTG
>JAPZEB010000021.1:29554248-29580831 GCA_029783705.1 Chaetodon striatus
TGTGGTTTTCTATTTTTTTCTTCATTTAATTTTTTTTCATGTCTTTTCAGATTCAGAGTCAATGTTAACTTTTATTTATTTATTTTTTTTAAACTATTTATTTATTTATTTATTGCATTCTGGTGTATTTTTCCATGAAAATATTCTGGGGTTTTTTTTTTCTTCATTTAAAAAAACAATCTTTATTCACGTCATTTCAAATTTAGTTAATTTTAATTTTTACTTTTCTTTAATAATTTTTTTTATTATTTATTCATTCATTTATAGCATTCTATAGTTTTTTCTTTTTTTTGAATCTTTTCAAATTTCAATTTTTATTTTTTAGATTTATTTATTTATCTATTTTTTCAAAGGTAAGGAGGAGGAGGAGGAGGAGAGGGGCAAGGAAAGCATAATTTCACACTTGTCATTGTAAAACACATCAGAATGCAAAAACAAAACAAAACAAAAAAATCTTAAAAACTGTGTTTTATTTTTCAGAGGATTTTTTCCTAGCCATTGTTTTGTATTTTAATGCCAAATTTTATTTCTGATGCCAAACTTGGTTTCTTTCTCTAATTTCATCAAAATGTTGATTTTCTTCATTTTATTTAAACACATCAGTGGATGTCAGCGTGTTCTTTTTTGAAAGGGTGAGAAATGATAGATATTAGCTGGGCACTGCTATCTATTGAGCAGTGGTGGAATGTAACTACATTTAGGCTACTCAAGTACTGCACTTAGTACAGTTATGAGGTACCTGCACTTTACCTGAGCATTTGGATTTTCTGCTACCTAATTCTTCTACTACCTGACACGTCAAATGGCAAATTTGTACTTTTTACCCTACTACATTAATTTCAAACCTTTAGTTGCGAGTAACTTTGCATGTATGGATCGATTGTGGAGCGGCAACAGCTCAGTGATTACTTGTCAACCTTTAGCCTGATTGATCGCCAGCTAATTTGATAAACAATTAATTGGTTTAAATATTCTTTAAAGGAGAAACGTCTGAGATTCTGAGATTAACTGAAGTACCATTTTGAATGCAGGACTTTTACTTGTCTTTACTTCTCCCATGACTGCTATTGCACCTAAATGTTTCAGGTCAACCACATCGCTCTGCTGTTTCACAGTTGTCCTGCTTCATGTGTTAAACTTTGCTTGACCACCAGTGAGAACCCTGATAACCCAGCATGAGGCCATCGCCTGGCTCTTTCTAGTCTGTGTCCCCCACCTGAGTGACTCGGGGGGGTGAGGTGATAGTAGTGTGTGAGTATTTATGTATAAACCCACTCTGCAGGAAGCACTCAGGAAACCTGTGTGCCCCTCTCTGCTCCCCCCAGGATTGTCCACCCCGGAACCGCTCCTCCAGCTCGGACATACCCCAGTGGATTTACCCGGCTTTAGTTTAGGTTCAACAAGTCCATGCATGTTCCCCAGACCCTGCTTCCTGTGGTCTGTGAATAGGTTAGTTTGCCTGCAGGTATTTATCTGCTGCCTGCTCCGACACAGAAAGCAGACCTGACCCCTCTTAAACCTGATTCAAACTTCAAGATGTCTGCAGAGATTTTTTTTTTCTGCCAGCGCTTGTGGCTCTTGTTTGTGGCAAAATTTGCTGACTAGTTGTCCTTCCCCTTCACACACACACGGTCACAAACAGCTGACCATTTGCAGTATGTCCGTAAAGCTCCCGACTCATGTTGGTTATATCTAGATGTTGTAAGTCAAAGGCAACCGGATTCAGCCCACTGTTGGCTCATGACGGCAGTTTGAGGCTGATCTAAAGAGGCTCCATCAGTTCAGATTTGGCGGTACGCTCCTCTCTGAGCTGGAATGCTGCACATTGTGTTAATGGGTGATTAAAAGTGGCACTTTATGAGTTTATCATAGTTTCCCTTTGACTCCAGCTGTCTGTATCAAACCAGACTGTGTGTAAATTAATCAGTGACGCCACTTTGATAAAAACCAACTCGGAGAATTGGTGATAAAAAGCAGTGTTGTAATTAGAGCCATATTATTGTGAATAAAGCACTGACAGCTCAGTTTGTGATTAAGCCGCTGTCTGAAGTTGACACCCACAATAAAGTCAAATGATTTACTGTGTGATTCATCCCACGTCTGCGGGGTGGAGTGTTGGGATGAGATGATCGATTCCCTTCACGCTACATGTTGTACAGGATGTTTTGCGTGCTAGGCTCACCAGATAACCCCCTTCTGCCTGGAAAAGCCTAATTACTCTTAATTGTGCTTTTCATATTAATGTGTGTCAGGGGCAGCCTTAAACAACAGAGCCCTCCCTCATCTGAATGACAATTAGTGTAAATGGAGCAGTTCAAGGCACTGGGAGCTCAGGAGGTGGGGGTGGGCTTTTTATGATGTGGCTGTGACTTGTCTCTGCTGAAGGACACAGCTGCAGATTCATTTGCCATATAGAGAATAGGACTGTGACATGAGAAGTGAGCAACGTGAAGCATTGTGGGACTGCAGGACATGGAAACTACTGTAAGGACCAAGTCCTGGTAGAAAGCACAGTTGAGTTTGTGCTTTATTCAGCTTGAAAACACGGCACAGTGGTGAAAGTTTGCTGCATTATCAACTCCCCTAACTGTTCTCATGACCAGCATGGAAAACTGATTGTTAAGGAGTGTGATTTTTTTTCACTGGCCAGCTGCAGTGCACACTCCACTTGACCACTGGAACTGAGAATCAGCCATGGCTTGAGCTGAGGTTTGCTGAGGCATTGAGAGTGCAAAAATGAAGACATAAATAGCAATAACATAAGTGTAAAATGAATATTAAGAAATACCCCAACCAAAATAGCCTCCACGTTTACAGCTAACGTTAATGACCACGATGGAAACTAGTCCAAAACAGTGGCAGCAACAACAACAATAAAAACACCATTGCCACTTCAGCTGGAAAGCAAACTATAGCCCCTTCCCACTGCAGAAAAAAACAACTAACATTTTAAGTGCTACATCATTGGCAGCTGGACTTGCTTGAGTTTCTTGAAGACGATTCAACTCTCATCCAAGAGGAAGGATGAGAGCTGAATTCAAGAAACTCAAGCAAGTCCATTTGCCTCCAAATATCACTTAAGATTACCATGACCTGGATGACTAGGAATTATCACCAACATCCACTAATATCAAGCTTTTGTGTGCAATGGGAAAGTTTACAATCCAAATTCACACCCGGGTCAAATGCCTCTGCAGTGGTCACGGGTATTTATTGGCTTTGATCGGCATTGATGGAGATACAACACCTGTGTAAACACCTTAATTTTAGCCCCTTTACTGGCAAGATGCAATGACGCGCCACCAAAAAATACCGTCCATTTCCACCCAAGCAGTGCGCAAGTGTCTTTCCAAATTAGTCTGCAATGACTTTGAAAGAGAGACTGAATAAGTAAGATCTATATATGTAAAAAAGTAACCACTATAACATTTTTACTGGCCCCCATGCTGCTTTCTGCTGTTTAATAACCTTTTTTCCCGGCCTGTCTGTGATGTCAAGGCATATTTGTCTACTGCAGAGCTGTGTACATGGCTCTAGTCTACTGGCCAAGGAGTCTATAGGTTACCTACTTTTGTGCGTAAGACAATTTCCTGGTCGTTGACACTGAAAATCTGCAGGTCAGTCACCCAACCATTTGTCAACTAAAGGTGGGCCTCGAAATATTTATAGTTTCCAAACGACTTCAATATGTAAGCTTTTACACCACAAACAAGGTAGGAAAACAAGCCCAGAAACGTTAAAATTGGTAGCTAGTTGAGATCGCCCAACAACACTTTGTGTTTGTTCAGATGAAGGTTGTTTATTTCCTTACATTTTACCAAGTAGTGCTCCTTTGCTTCCTTGTTCAGCTCCTCTTAGTAGGGAGTGTTGCTCTTGCTCTTCAACCGGTCCGTTCTTGTTTTTTTGTCTCTGGGGAAGAAGCATGTCCTAAAGTAAAGCAGCTACGTCCCAGAATGCAGTGTGCCGTTGCCTGTTCTCTATATGCAGAATCAGATATTGACCCTTTGGTAATGAATCACAAGTTCTGTCTCATGAAGCCTCCCTGCTGTTCGAGGAAGTTCATCTTGTGCTGCATCATACGAGAACCATTGTTGTGCAATATTGTTGCTGTTTTCCCATTCCCTCTGTGGAAATGTTTGTATGCAGGTATATTTTTAAATGCTTGGCGTGATGCTGACACATTTGGGTCAAACGACTTGCTGGAAGTGCAGTGTTTCTCTTTCACTTTTGCACCATCTCATATCGAGGCTTTTATTCTCTATCAACAACACCAGCTGTACAAGAGCTGTACTTAGTACGGCAGCAGGTCCATATATAGCCTCTTAAGTGATGCCTCTACTGTCCGTGATTGATTGGCATTTCTATTTATACAGTGGAATCCACCTAAACAATACCAGAGATCCTTTAAGACAAACCGTACACACTTGAAAATGTCTCTATAAAGATGAAAAATAAGATGAAGTCTCTGTTTGGTAATGTATTTTTCTAAATCCTCTTCCTTTCTCATCGTCTGACTCTTATCCTCTGCCTCACACACACTTCAACACACTTATACACACCAGGAGCCTGGCATGTATCCCTCAGCTCTGTGTTTGGACAGCTCTCCCGTGACACCCCATCAACGTCTGCATTTGACTACCATCAGAGCTCCTCAGCCAGACCGGCCTCTGTAGCGCAGTCCCATGTTAGAGCACTCTGCTGGGTTTTAAGTTACACTGGCTCAGTGTGGAGGGGGAGCTGTAATACTTGTGGCGGCAAGTGGCCCTCTGGCTTTTCTGGTCCAAAAGCACATGGCTGGCAGTTTCCCACATTCCTCGCACAGGCCGCTCCACAGACCGTCTCACATTGCCAAATAGAGGAAAGTAGTAGTCTCACAGATCCACTGAGTGAGTCGAAGAAACTTTAAACACAGCAGCACACAAGATGCCTTACATTTCTGGCACTGTGTCACGCTCCTTCTGCTCATTAAGACCTAGATCCCGTTAAATCCATCATGCATTAGTGTTGCAAACTGTGTGCACAGTCTTACATGGTAATCTTGTGACTTAAAGTAATACGTTGGGAGTGATAATGTTATTGGTTGTAGTATTAGAACATAAACCTTCAGTACAACTGTAATTTATTGACAAAAACAAAACGTTTGCACCAAGAAAAATGTTTGGAAATGATCCCACACAAAAAAACAGCAGGGGTAAATGTCAAAATAACTTTGACGTGTTCACAACTCACAGTTCCCGCACACGTTTCAGGAGTTTACACATGAAATTACACATGAATTCACCAGCTGACTAATTAAGTTTGCTTTAAAATTCCAGTAGTACATTTGTAACTGTCAGGTGCAGTTAGCCTCAGCGTTTGAACTCAAAGTAATCAGCTCGTACAGTAAGTGCCCTGCCTGACAGATACTACATGTTATGTAAGATTTAAGAAAAGACAAGAGCCCGCAGCAGTTACAATTAATCACGACTCTGCTTAAAGGTGCTTTAGGCTTTTCACTGTGCTACTTTTCCGCCTGCTTAAACAACCCCTTCAGACCGAGCACCGTGTATTTATGTTCTGCTGTTGCCATCCTCTCTGTTTCTCAATTTTACTCCAGAGCCGTTCCTCCTCTTCAGCGCTGTGACGCTCATGCAGCTCCGTGATCCTCGTGGCCTGGGATGAAAGTCTCTGTGGACGGTTGTAGCACATCATCTACGCCGCTATAAACTCCACCATAAAGCAGCTTAGACCAGGAAACCACATTAGCCAGCTGACAGTCCCTCTCTGCTGCATTTCATTGACCCAGTCCCGCCATTACTGGGGCTTTGATTTACTAAGTGAGGCTGCAAAAGAGATTCAATGCACACTCCATCCAAGGTCAATAGCAGTCAATGTGAGGCCAGAGATATATTTGCCTTTTAACCATGCGTTTGCAGAGACAACTGGCTGTGTCATGAACAGCATTGCTCACATACTTGTTATACTACAGGTGTTAGTTGAGGTTCAACTGGAGGGCAAACTGGAGAAGCCAGACTGTGTAGAACTTCTGGATTTGCATGATGTAAAGTAAACAATAATAACAGCGGCACATCTTTGACTACATTGTAAATTCTGACATCACAGCGGTACAGTAAACTGTATGCATCAAGCATGTTGTGACAATGGCGAGTACGGGTGCGTCCTGAATCACATACTTTTTCTTTTTACTTTAACTTGGTCCTACAGCTGCCCTTAAAAAGTATGTACTGTTGCATGCAGTATGCACACAAAATGCAACAATTCTACTTCCTACTTTCTCTGTCATTCTCATTTGATGTTTATGCTCTTTTGTTGTTGGTTGTATTTATGATTATTTTAAACGTTAAACAACAAAAATTTCTATCATATGCGATCATGCTAATCGACTGATGAGCAGTCACCTGAATTAGCTGTCATCCATCACTGCGACGTCCGACAGTCGATGTGACATTTCTTTCCCTGCACAGAGGATTGTGGGTCAGAAGCGCCAGAAAAGCATGCTGGCTTGCACACTGCAAAATCCGACGGGATGATGTAGAGCATCCTGGTATCCATGACATACTACACATTGGGACAAACTAAATGTTTTTCTGGAGTAATGTCTCTCGTTCTGCCAACACTGCCCCTACAGTTCATGTGCGCTTATTGCATCTCGCAGACATGTCGCATTAATTTCTGAGGACATGCACAACCAGCGCTCCAAAGGTTATGTGAGGCAGCCATCAAGCCCACACAGTCAACGCACAGTTTAAAGCAGGTATGTCTCCAGCCTTAGCATTCACGATGGAGCTTCAGATGATGATGATATTTTGTCAGTGAGTGAACTCACATTTTATCAGTAGTGTCCTCTTGTGATTCCATTTTTATTTATCAAGTAGCTATAATTTGTTGAGTTGTGTACTTTCATTTTCCTAAATCTTTTCAGCAATGTTCAAACCCTGAGTGATCTGTAGTTTTATTCAAAGAGCGCTTAATTTGGTTGCCTGTCAGTGAAAATGGGGAAACAGGGAGATACCAGATGATGCGTCAGAGAGTGGAGAGCGAGGAAGACGTCAGCAAGCCATCGTTACTTTGGCTATGTTGACTACTACAATTTCTTAGATAGATTAACAATGAATACAACAACTCCCATGATCCCACGCTACTTTACGACATCATCGAAGTTATCTTTTGTCCCTTTGTGATCATTCTGTCCCCTTTCTGAATTCAGAGGTCCTTGTTGGTACCTTAACGCAGCGCAGGCAAAACTCTTCATGAGTTTTACTTTTTTCTTTGCATCAGAGTTGCAACTGCTGCAGAGGCGAGTGAGCACAAACTTTCTTTTGCTGGTAAGCCCCAGCACTGCACTGAGGGGTGTGCAGTTTTCATGGAAACACAGCCAGTTTCATTTTAAGTAGTATGGAAAAAATGATAGATAACACTAAAATATGGGCAAACAAATGGTTAAGTTGCAGTTTCACTGTGCTTGGCGCTGCGCTGCTTCGTCTGTGCTCCGAGTATGCTGTGTCATGAGAGAGAAAGAAGGAGAGAAACACAGCTCTAAAAAATCTAAATGAGGCGGCAAATGCTGATACTGTGGCGGCGCGCCATAAATAAATAAATGAATGTGTGGGAAACCCTGGACTTAATGCCACAGGCCTCAATCTCTCTCCATAAAGAGAACAAAGACTTTAAGTCATTCACACAAAGAAAAGAATTACATCTGTGAATCTTGGATCACATTTTAGCACAGCGATTGAAAGCCCTGACTCCTCTTTTTTCTCTTTCATTATGAGAACTGTAAGCATATTTCTGCAGGTCCAGACAACCTGCCGTTGATATACTACCCCTGTTAATTATAGAGCACATTTCAAGGCCTTGCTCATTTATTCCTGCACCTTCCCCCTCCTCCCAGACAGACACTGCGAACGCCTAGACAGCCATGAAGCTATGTCCTGTTGTTTTCATTCAGCAGTCTTATAGCTGATGTCATTCATTCTTACTGATACTGTCATGTCTTTGTACTTCCTCACGGATTATATTCAGCTCTCTGACTTTGCATTTTTGGGACCAAAAAGTACCAAACTATGAACAAACCGACGGCTTTGTTCAGTATTCTACAGTGTAACTTGATAATGTGGTATAAACATGTTATTGTCAGCAAATTATTTTTACGCCAGATTGGTTTGACACTGAAATGAGAAATGCGGTCTGCGCACCAAGTTGAACGGAAGGTTTCTCCCCCTCACTCCATTACCCATGTGTGCGTCCCAGCACCTCAGCCCCCGGTGGGTCGGTCGGCCCGCGATTGAAGTGGTTTCTGCTCTGTCAAGTCAAGCATTCCAAAAAGCCAGTGACCAGGAAACCACAGTGCTCGCTTGCACTTTGCACCCCACACATGCTCCCTAAATTGGCCTGGATGGCTGGTGTGATTAGCGGAGATGGGGGAGAAACTGGAGTCGAGGGGTCGAGGCTGTGTTTGTTTATCAAAGGAGACGTTTTGTTAAAATTAAGGTTTTCATTGCTTTGCTGGAGGGAAACGTGTGAGTGATTACACTTTGCATTCCTGTGGCGGGACCCTCCATGAGAGCAAGTGCTGCTAAGTGTGGGCGTCCACACACTCACCCAAAATCCCTCTGCTGCTCCTCTGTATATTTTCAGGTGTATAGACATTTGTGTTAAGTGTGTTAAGGCCTCTCTGGTGGAATGTGTGCGTGTTTTGGTAACGTCAGGTTCCTCCGGAGGAAGTTAAGCTCCAGTTTGTTGTTGGCGAGAGTGGATTATTTTTACTGCCGCAGAAATCGGGGGCCATGATACGCTATCTAAGCTATCTCTGCGCACTGAGGTGTCTCTTATACACACTCAAACTTATTCAATAACATTCCCCAGCAGTCATTACTCTTTATGGAGTTGTGAGTGTGAGGCTGCGGCACCGGCAAGACAATTCAACCCTGTCCTGAAGAGGAGGTGGGGGGCAAAGTCATTTACCCCCTGACCTCAGAAAGCCTGCTGACCTCGACACCCCCTCCCCTCCACACACCCCTTCAAAACACAAAAGAGCAAACACAGCCGCCTCCATCTTGCTTATCACTCGGCTTCTAAAGACTTGACCGGCCAATTAGAGTGGATTTAGCGTTTGACATGATACTGAATAGCCACAGGTCAGCGGACCGGCAAAACCCAGACCAGAGCTCGGGCTGATTAAACTGTCACAGTCAGCTCAATAACTTAAACAAAGTCTTCTGCGCAGGTTGTCTCTCACGGCTGGAGAGGAGCTGAGCCATGAACAGCTCTGGGCTAGGTTTAGATGTTTCTTTTTTCCATCCTTTACTGCCTCCAGTGGTTTTAAATCACCCGTTGAGCTGCAACAGCACACACTCTAGTACATGAGGCTGTGTTCAACATTTTAGTTGTGCGTCAGTTTGACAGACAGGGTCGTAAAATTCTGTCATAAAGTATAATTACCTGTCAGTTTAATCTTAAGCCTTTAATGATAATAACACATGTTGAATAGCATTTGATTTTCATCTATTAATTAAACTTTTGTAATTATTACCTTACAGAGCGACCTTATAGATAAAGCATTCATAAGTACTGGAGCACACCTATGATGCAAGCATGTGTGTGCACACGCATGGTTATGTAACTGTTGTTCTACAGCGGCAGGTTTACATACATTACTCAACTAGAACTATAGAATGAAAGGATGTTTTGCTGCCTCTAGCTGCAGCTATAGACTGAGAGAAATATAAATGAAATAACAGTGCTGCTCAAAGGCTGCAGCAACAGCTACAGGCAACTTTTAAGATGGAATGTTGTCTTGCATGACACTTAGTGAATGAGTTGATGCCATGAATCAGTCAGCACACCTTAAATGTCTGCGACAACTTTGACCATTCCTTGTTTTTATTGCCTGTCTTACATGACGTAGGTTTTAGTGATGACTGGATCTTGAAGAGCATCATAAAATGACTATGACGGAGGGTTTCTCTGGCGCACTCCAACAGCTCGACAACACCTATGTAGGGCATGGAGAGAAAAGATGAACAGATACACCAACTGTGCAAATGTCTATCACACACTCAGCTGATGTGACATTTTGCAGTGGTATGCAGCAGTATAGCCGACCAGTGGTCATACCAGTTGCGTATACCACTTCATACTTTATGCTGGTCGGCAAAAAGCCATACTTGCATTTGGCCGTGTTGTTGAGCTAGTTTGCTGTCTCTGTCAAGTGGCTGTCTGGTAGTCACTCACTCTACAGCAGGAAATGGTGCTTCAAAATAAAAGTTCTGTGCTGGAAATTTAATGTTTCCTCAAAATAAAGTGGTTTTTTTTACACACACCATTCAGAATGGACCTACCAGTTGGGAACCACTAAATTAGATGAGCGTGAGCGTTAGATCTAAGATGATTAGACATTCGCAGATATGCACACGAGCACATGTCACCAACCGGACACGGCAAAAATTACTTGATGTTATGATAGATCGCCCTCAGTCTTCTAATCTATGAACTGATGGACAGCCTTCAGATTTTTCTATCATTGTTGATGGATAATGTTCAGTTAACCAACCTCTGCTTTAGGGTTGGGTGAAATGGCCAAAATCTTTTATTACACAAGTCATTTTATGTCACTTACAGTAATGGTGTTTATAATGATACACTAATTGTTCTGGTAATTTCAACTGAGAAATGGTTTTAAATCAGTGGTTCCCAACTAGTGGGTCACAGTCCAAAGGTGGGTCGCAGGTCCATTCTGAATGGACCACAAGTGACTCGTGAACGCTTCGGTTTGTTAAAAACACACTTTATTTTGAAGTACAGTGAATTTTTGGAACAGAGTGTTTATTTTGAAGTGCTGTGTCCTGCTGTAGAGTGAGTGGCTAACAGACCACTACTTAACAGAGACAGCAAACTAGCTCAACGACATGGCCAAACTCAGGTATGACGCTTAATGTATTTAACCGTGTGGACCTCAAACTAATGACTGAGGAGAAATCTGGACCCATGGCTGGACCAGTTGGGAACCACTGGTTTAAACTAACCACACCATTCCTCATCACGTTTGATTATTTTTGCCAAATCTCTACTGGTAGACACATTTGTACAGTCCCATGGTGTATGCTGTCATAATGCCTAACCTGAATGTACTCTTTTACTATTTTAATGACTGAATATTTAACCACACATGAACAACTTTGAGTCACATACAAGGCTACAGTGCTGATTGTCTTTAGTAGTTATCATGACCTCCCAAATTCTGCTCTGCAAAGCAGTGTTTTTGTACCTAAAATTGTAAGAACTGCATGTAATATCAGACTAAAGATCAGTGTGACCTCTCCTCTATTTATACAGGAGAGATATTCTCTGTTCTTGGCTCGTCAACATCTGCTCAGCCTTCTGCCTGCACCCACACATAACTGTTATTCTTCACACTGTAGCTGAGACCACAAGATTTTGCCCAAAAATCAAATAAATACACATCAGACTTCAAGTTAAACTAAGTTTACTGTAGCATGCAGTTTACAGCACCTCGCCACATTCTTTTCCGTGGCAACCTGGAGAAATATTGACAGGTTACAGCACCATAAAACTTTTGTCGGCTGGTCTTTGTCTTGCCGCCAGTAGCCAGAAGCATTTCAGGCCACCTGCGTGGATTTCCACTCTCAACTGAGACTGTCTTTAAATGATATGATCTCCCGCCCTGCCTTTGTGCCCCTCCACAGGCCACCACCGTCACAAAGACAGACTTAAGTGTTACGCAATGGATTTATTCTCACAGAAATGTTAAGACACATCTCAGGATCTCTGCAGAGAGGAGAAGATAGAAAGTAAAATTCTTAGGAACTCTACTTTCCTTACTTCACATGAACTGTGCCTTGTTATCTGGTGAGACAGATTAGTAGGAAGTGAGAGATAAAGGATCTGAGAGTGAATCACTGCTGTATAAAAAGACCTTTATATTGAGTAAAGCCTCTCATGCTCTTCCACCAATGGGAAGTTACTGTACGTGTTGCTGATGTATGTATGCACATCTACATTTTATAATGGACACTTTTTACTTAAAGTTAAGACAAACTTTAGATATGACCATGCTGGGGGGTGGGAAAACCTGAGTTAAATATGACTCGGTATTTTAACAGGAAGGAAACACATGTGAATTTGTAGTCTTTGCCATGCAGGTGTTTAGACTGGGATTTGACTGGAATGTGAACTCCCCTCACCTCGCCTCTGTGTACGAGCCAGCGGATCAGCCAGGTTGATTCTTCAAAGCTGAAAGAGCCTTTTCATCACTTGTCCTACCATCACACAAGTGATGCGAAAAAAGAAAAGCACCTGTGGATATGTGGGTGTGTGTGTAAACGGTGGGCTCATCAGTTCAGGCTTAAACAGTTCTCTTCACACGTAAAACCGTCTGGTGTCGGGTTTTCTTTTCAGTTCAGTGGGACAGTTTGAGCGAGCTCATCCAGGCACAAAGAGATGACATTTAACAGGTAATATTTACAATCTAGCAGCTAATGCTACTACGAGTTTAGAGTTTTGGAGTGTTTTTTGTCAGTATATTTTGATAGGCCTATTAATTGTTCAACATAAGCAACACAGCAGTTTTTAATACTCCTGGAATAAAAACTGTGTCTGGAATATTTGACAATAATTTCTTATCACAAGAGGCCTAATGAAGTTTGATGAAAGTGATGCAAGTTGTGTTGGAAAACAAACACATTGAGGTTTACCCTTTATACCCTTTATCTTCAAATCCTTCACACTGACAATTTGCCATGTTTGGTCCTTGATCTCAGAGAGGGAAATACATTGTCTATATTTCCAGGAAAGCTAATTGTCTGAACTGTTGGCCAGTGTGTGCAGTGACAATTTAATGCTGATTGATTGACTGATTGAATGAGTCATGCCATTTATTTCCCTGCTGTAAGATTGGGTGAATGATGCACAGCTGGACTGGTGGCTCCCACAATGTTCCGAGTAAAGTTAAGTTATTAATAATTTACAGAAACTTTGCATGTAAAAGTCTTTACCTGCCTCTTTGTCTCTCTCTGTCACACACACACAAACACACACAAGCCAGAGGGAGTGCCGCTCACTTAATTAAGCAAGAACCAAGAACCAGACAGGAGATCCACACACTGCATTAAAAGCTCCCACTCGTTTTCATTGTGCAATGTTGCACAATTTAATAAGCGTTTAATACAGTGTATGTCTCCTGTCTGGTTCTTGCTTCAGTTTGATTTTTTGATCAAGCACCTGTAAAAGTTTTTTGGATGTGCGTGCCCTCAACCCTGCTAGTGCCGCTCACCTGACCAGCGCATCACCGTGGGTGACGTGAGATTATAATCACGAACACACCAAAATTAGTCGAATTTTCTGCGTTAGGACAGAATCAGGCTAGCTGCTTCCTGTTTCCAGTCTTCATGCTAAGCTAACCCACCTGTCTGTGGTCGCATATCTAACGATCAGACATGAGAGTAATATCAATGTTTTTATTCAACTCTTTTCAAGACCAGCAGATGAGAGTATTTTCCAAAAATGTCAAAGTATGATTTTAAAGATTTGATATGTCTGTTTTCTTGCCTCTCGACTTGAATGGCAATTACACGTAACAAGAACCAGACGCTCCCCTCCCATTCAAACAGATTTTATTATCGATAAAGCTTCAGTCAGAAATCATCTTCTGCCATTTTTTTATTTTCTGTCCTGTTGGTGGTAAATGGCTGTCAGATGTAATAACCCATCCTCAGGCCAGTCTCCCTCGTCATGGTCTTATCTGCTTCCTGCTGTGCTTGTGCCGTCCTGCGGGCCCTCACTTGTCACACTGATTTAAACACTTTTAGTGTAAGTGGTGGATGGCACCCTGTGGCAGGCTGGTGGAGTGTCTGTGAACGAGCGTCACTGACCTGGATACTGAGGTTTTCGGTGCTCTGCTTTTCGTCACTTCAACACCTTTCCACGAATGAACAGCGTCACTTTTGACGCAGGATGTTTCTTTTTCTAACTTTAATCTTCCAATGACCAGTCCAGCGTCAGGGATGAGTGCTGAATCTTACCTTGTGTGAATAATTTATGAGCAGACAGGGACATCTACTGAGCCCACTCCTTTTTTTTTTTCACAGTGGCGATTTCACGGCAGATGTGCGTCATTTTAACGCTCCAGAAAACACTAGCTGTGGCGCTAAGAATAAACTGAGGCCTCCGCACAGGCCCTCCTGGACAGGTCAACGTGAGAGGACGACTGTCCTCCACCCGCCTCATTGTGCTACGAAGCACGCGCAAGTTCACCCGTCCTGCTCTGGCTTTTGTTCCTCCCTCCTTTATACCCTCCTCCTCTGGGATATTTCCTCGCCATCCGGATTCATCTTTTATTCTTGCCAGTAATTTCTGTGCCTGCTCGCTCCCTCAGGCATTTAGTATACTTTGTTCTTCTCCTCTGACTGCTTTCTCTGAGCTTCTGGGTCTCTCTCCCTCCCGCTCTCACTCATCTCTGTATCCCAGTTTCTTATTTTGAGATCCAGCCAGTCCCGCTCCTAGCGGCCCCACTGGGGAGAGACCATCCTGCTATAGCAGCAGAAAAGTGCTTTGCCATAAAAATGGATGACCTGCTCTCCGTTATGTTCTGCTTTTTAGTCAGTGATTCTCTGAATTAAACATTCACTGACCACCAATCAACCCAGAACTGATGCCTTGTACTTGTGAATTCACACGGGTTAATATTTGATAGTAATGTATAATTCAGTGAGCAGTGAGCTTTTGTAAATGAGGGTGCTTAATGTGTCTAAGAGGGGCTGAGCCCGCTGTTCTCAGAGTTTGTTGAACTTCACTGCAGTCAAATGAGTAATCAAATGTCCCTTGGCTCGGTCTGAAAAAATAACAAGGGCCATTTGATTTCCAAGTAAATCCGTTTGGTTTCTATTATGGCCATTGTTACTGATCTCATGACACATCAAACCTCCACACAGTCTGCTGCACACAGCTCGTACCATTAGATATTTAATATAAGGAAAAAAACCCGGAAATCCCGGCTTACCATCAATCTATCCCACATGTTTCCCAGGAATGGATTCTCCAGTTACCAATCTAAAAGTTGCACTTTCAGAGCTCTCAGGGGAGTTTTAACTCCGAGGGAACTTCCACTGACATCCGAGCACTGAAAACACGAACTGAGTGAGACGCTGTATTGTTGCTTTTCCACAATAAAGGTACAGAATTAGTTAAATCTTTGGACTCCACCTGTCTCTCCAAAACTGTCTGGAGCTGTCTTATTGTGAGTGTAACTCTATCGCAACAACTTTGTTTACTGTTTTACATTCGAGAAGCTGAGAAATGGAGCAGTCCATCAGTAGTCACGTGGAGGGATAACATCCATGTGTCTCTGTAATGTTGAGTAGTCTACAGCTTCAGGCTACGACCACACTAAGAGGGGTTTCTCTTAAAATGCATAAACACTGCTACATTTACGTCCAGCATAAACACTGGCGTTTTGGAAGACCTTTGAAATGATGCTGACCCCATTTTAGTTTGAAAGCTCAGGGGTTGTGTTTTAGTCTGCAGGGGCAGAAACTGAGACTTATGGAAACAAAGACCCATGTTCGCTTGGGCCTTTCCAAAACCAGATCCTGCCCACTCCCACTCCGTTGTGTAAGTCCAGTTTCGTGTAAGTCATGTGTAAGTCCATTTGTAGTCACCTTTACAGCTGAGCGAAGAACCCTTGATCAAAGTGAAGGGTTTAAATACAGCAGCAAGCTTTGGGACAAACGTCCCTAGCTGTGGCGGGAAAAAAAAAGATGTAACTTTCGGTATCCATTGAGAAAAATAAAGTTTAGTCCCATTTTGTGTTAATTTTTTGTAGCTTATTTGTAGCACTTATATTTTGTTCATATGTGCTGTTATTGTACCTGAATTTTTGTGTAGTATTCTTTTTTTTTTATTAAAATAAATGAGTATCTCGATAAATTGATAAATAAATAAATACATTGAAATAAAACTTACCCCTAAACTTCTTTGGTGGCATTTCCTTTCTCCTTTTTTCTATAAACATCTCGTTTTTCACTCTGATTTTCTCAAGCTACTTGTTTTTTGCAACAGTTCCCACTTTACAATCGAATCAACGTGACTGTTTCTTCTAGCGAAAGGTATTTTTTATCATTCTAATACAATGTAACACGAAAGGTCTTAACATCTGCCTTAGCTCTAGTAGTTAACGTGTGTGGCAGTAGTTGTATGGGGCTTTATTTGTACGGAGCATCATCCGTGACAAACACACTATGCTGTGGCACATGGTAAGTGTAAGTTAGCAGCGATGCAGGCTGTTGGAGGGTTTTATAACCCACTCATCCTCCTCGCTAGTTGGTTTGGGACACTACTTAATGTGGCAGATTCTCCCCATGAGCACAGAGACAGGAAGTGGGAAGGTAGAGGATGTAGGAGGTGTTTGGGAAAAGCCTTTTGTCAAGTCAAAACATTATGGCCAGGCCTACAGCCTTTGTTGTGATTTCATCCTTCTTGTGTGCGTACTCCTCTCTCATTGCCATGTCCTCCCCCGGTGATGGATAATGCTCTGTGCACCACTCTAATACGTCACTGTGTTTGCTTTGCAACAACTCCCAAACTGCTTTCCACCACCTGACCGTCCTTTACTCTCGTGTTACTGTCAGTAACACTTCCATCTGGTCATCGGTCAAAGCAAAGAAATCTCTGGTATTACTTTTCACCACCTCTGTAGTATTTTCTGTGACTAAGCAATCAGCTGCAGAGTAGACAGTCCACTTCCTGTTTACATCGACACACGTGCTCAGTGTGCGTGAATCATCATGTGATACTTTCTGAAACGGTGCTGAAACACTCACGTGTACGGAGATTGTTTTCATTTGAAAACAGTGTTTTAAAATGAAAACCTATTCTTGTGGATGTGTGGCCTGAGTGTGTGATCAGTAGGTTCATACTCGACACTGAAGTTGTTTGGAGGCAGAGAAAAATTAAACAATATTTGGGACAAACCCAGTTTTATATCCTTCATTATAGCTGCTGTTGGGCCCTGTGATGAGTTGCCCAGTCTGTCTTGGCAAACGCTCTACATCAGGCAGCGAGCCATCGCAGAGCAACTTACTACAAGAGTTTAGGCTTCATTTTTAGTCATACAATGTAAAATAAATCAAATTTGCCATTACTTCTGGGTTTCCACTCTCTCTAAAAGAGCAGCAGTAATATCAAGTAAATGAGTGGCATTCTTTCAAAGATGTTTTTTATTCTGTGAAGGATGAAGTGATCATACTGAAGGGACTGCACCTCTACATCATGCGATGGGAAGAAAATTGCTCGGGAAGCTTTTCCTCCTCAGTTATTTTGGTAAAGTTATGAATGCTGTGGGCGATGGCAAAAAAAACAGGAACCATCAGCGAATACCAAAGTCTCAATGCAGCCAAAAAGAACAAAGGTGACTTCAAACAGGAATCAGTATTTGAATAATCCTTTGATGCCACCGAGCAAGGTGTGTAACTACGATGCCAGAGGTCATTACAGCTGGCAGAGCTTTCACTTCTGTTTTCATGTGAAACATGACCTTGTGGGAAGCACCGAGACGTTTGCTAAATTGGTCCTAGCAGTCTAGTCTCCCAAGATAGGGGCACTGGGGAGCGCCAGTGTCGGTACATACATTAATGACATTTTGTTATGGATTAAACAAGATATAGTTTTAGTGACTACACTTGTGGTTTGACTTGTTTTCACTGACAGTCCCTGGAGAAACAGTTCCTGGAAATAGCTTTCATGACGAGTCATTTGTGGGAAATGTGAGGGCTGCTGTTGCATCACAGAGCTAATGGACGGTCGGCCTGCTGTGGATCGTACAGTTTGTCTGAAGAGAGTATTCCCTCCCTCAGGCTGTCTCTGAAATGGTAGCTGGATGCGGTGCAAGAGGGAAAGTACCTGAAGGTGCTGCTGTGTTGTTACCAGCTGATAAGCCCCATCTGTTGGCCGTCAGCCTGGAGCCCATAGCGCTGTGGAAGGTGTCTTTCATTAGAAACACGGACTTTCATTTAGACTCTCTCCTCCTGCAGGAACACGGCTAAACTGTAACCAGACATCAGGGTTTGTTTGTGTGTTTCAGTACGTGTGTGTAACTTTTTCCCTGTGTGGGAGATATTTGGTGATTTGTGTTTTCTTTCCAACTCAAAACCTAACATCCCAAAATAATCCATTACAGTGTGAGGCTTGTGTTTTACAAGACTAATTTTATACATCTCATAATAAAAATTATGTGGTCACCAAAAAACAAGGCACTGCTGAGAGTTAACTAAACCCAGCCCGAGTCTGAGGAGCTGAGCAAGTCAAGCCTGAGCCTGATTGTCTATAGGTGCATTTCCATCCGCCTGTTTTTATGTGTATTTTTTATTTTGAGCCGAGAAAAATCTGTGTGGAAAGGCCAAAAAGTTTTCACGCCCAGGGGAAGTGGAAAAGTTGGTGTATCAATAAAAGGTAAATGTGACAAAGTGGAATGGAAACAGAGTTAGTGAATAAATGTTAAAGTACGGTCACTGCAAGCTCTCCTCGTTGTCTCTGGAGGCCTTTAACAGCTCATGTATGCACCGTACAAGAGCACAGAGCTGTAATAGTAGTTGTTCAAAATGCTCTATATCCATTGTCCTGTGTGTTCTGTTATAATACATCCATTTTTGTCCTTTGTTTGAGATTTGACTGGCGCTCTTCTAGTAACATCATCTTGTCACGCCCTCTTCTTGGAGAATGATCCACCCCTACTGCTTGTCTCAAACCGACTCCCAATATTCAGTAGTTCATGGGAAAGTGCATAAATTGACATTTTCTTTTGCCAAAGTCTGAATATTTAGTTAAAGTCAGTGCCACATTTGGATGGAAACTCAACTACTGGAGCTTGTATTGACACTTTACAGGACATTAAGTGGTCAGTTGGCCAATAACTCCATGGTCATGATGTGTATCAGTCTGTCTGTGGGAAACTGCTGCATTTTCATTTTCATTTATTTTGTTTATAAGGACAGCACACATTAATCAACATTGCTGTAAATGTGCCAGTGTTCAACTGCAGCCCTTTAGCAAGATGTTTAGAGGCCAATAAAAGGATACAATTCTCAGCACAAAGACATAAAGACAGAATTAACTACAGCAATAAATGGTTGTCAAGGTAGAACAGAAGCGATGCAAAGCAACAAGCAACAGCAGAGCATCAGTACGTTACAATAACACAACAACGACAAACAGCGTGTCAGCACAGGCAGACATGTCGGCGACGCGAAGCACCAACACGCAGATTAGCATTACATTCAGACACGCAGAGCAGAAAGTAAACAAAGATAAAACACAGTCGTCATTATGTTCGGTCATGTGCACTAACACACAAGCTATGTGACAGGAAGGTAGCCATGCTGTTAATAAAATAGGTATTGCATACATAGCTGTGCAGAGTTGGCTGCCTGGCAGTGGTCAAAGACAGAAAGCAAGGTAGCAGCAAGTAAGCTAGAATAACAGCAACAGTGGTTCGGTGAGCAGTGTACTGTGTTGATATGTGTTGACTGTGTTCATAATAATCATATCCATATGTGCTTTTAGTCTTTAAGCTGGACAGGTGGATTGTTGTAGATATTTGGTATTTTATTTCAGGTTTCCGAAATAACCAGGCAAATCACCCTCCTCCATCTGTGTGTTGAGAGGTTTGTCCTGCTGTTCACACACTACATATTTGACTAGACACTCTTTGGAGGCAGTCAGGATGCATTCAAAGTATGCTACATGCAAAGCTGGCTGATATGGAGAAACTCACATATCATGACCAAATACCTCAATATTGACAGTGTTTCCCACAGAACTGGAATCAAGATGTGGTGATGCATCCCCGACTGCTTTGACTGTAAAATATGTAATGTGTGAATAGCAGGACAAACCTCTCAACACACAGATGGAAGAGGGTGATTTGCGTATTACATAGCTTGGAAAACACTTTCAAGCTCACGCCGGAGCCATGTTACCAAACTGCCGCAACAACCCACCCAGGGTTTCCCACATAATCATTTCTTTGTGGCAGCCAACCATGTTTGATTTAATGTTCTGTTTTGTGTCCATGTTTTCTTGACTTTCAGTCTGTCCCCTCTCTGAATTCTGAGGTTTTTGCAGGTCCATGAACGCAGCACAGGCAGAACTCTTCATGAGGTCATATTTTCCCTCAGCAGCAGTTTGTGTTTTGAGTCGCAGGATGATGATCAGTCGATCTGATCAGAGCTGATCAGATCAGATTGATGGATGAGAGAAGCAGCTGTTTGTGAGTGAAAGCAAACTTGTAGACCCCGCACAATGAGAGATTAAGATTCACGCCTGGCGCTCTGCTGCTCCGTCTGTGCCCAGAATCGCTCTGCACTCAGAGTGTGTGTGGTAACTGAACAGTAAATGTATTCAAACAGCGCTCCTAATCAAAACATGGCGGGAGATAATGATATTGTGGCAGGGCGCCACAAATAAAGGTGAATGAGTGAGAAACCCTGGGTGGGTTGTTGTGGCTGTTTGGTACCTTGGCTCTGGTACGAGCTTCAAAACCTTTTCCAAGCTTTGTAATGGGTAAATCATCCACATCCATCTGTCTTTGAGAGGTTTTTTGTCCTGCTATTCACACACTACAAATTTAACTTGTCTGTCAAAGCAGTCGCGATGCATTTGCATTCAAACTCTGCTCGATGTGTGGTCAGATGTGTCTCTGACTACCTCCAAATGTGGCTTGACCAGTAATATCCCAGCGTGTCCACAGTAGGGCTTGTATTCATTTGTGATTTGAACACCCAAGGTTGGTTTTGGGTTGAAGCCTGAACAGGATCGGCCAAATCAAAAGCCCACCCAACTCCCCAGAGTCTCAGCCAGCCAGTAAATGGGAGCAAAGTGGAGGTGAGTCAAACGATCCCTCTAGGAGAGAGACACAGAGAGAAAGAGAGAGACACGTCTGACTGAGACCCAGACATAAAAGAACTTGTGCAAATAAAATGGAAAGCAGAGCTTGAATGGCTGCCATGCTGAAACAGACCGGCGTTGGGGCGCAGGCCTACCCTCGCAGATCTCTTTGTGCAGCCGAGCTGCATGCCAGCTGGCTGGCTGCTGGGAAGTTTTGTGTGACTCATTACCTCTTCATTGAGGGACACAAAGCCAGGCCGCACTCGCCCATCAGAGCTCACAGTCTCCAGGCCGCCCGTCTTCACCTCGACGTTAGGTCAAGGTCACGGCTCCCATGCTGGGATCGTGGCGTCCAGCAGCCAATCGGTGACAGAAATCTCAGTCACGGGACGTGTTTGAATGAGGCTGTCAGTAGGAAGTCTCCCCATTCACTTAATGTTTGGACTGTTACCTCGGCAGCACTTTGTCTAAAGGAAGAAATGTCCCAGTTGGGCCCATTTGGCAGGACACATTTATGTCCATTGATTTGAATTCTTTCACTACATGTGCCCTTAAAGTCTCATTCTGTGTTTTATTGCCCCTCTGTTTGTTCGCTCTCAAACTAAACGCCACTGTGGCACCAGCTTGCGATAAAAACGCCTCATTCATCACCTTGATGATGTCTGTTCATTCCTGTCATAAAGACGTTGTTTTTTATTTTGCCAGTGAAGCTTCATGTTAGTTTGAACAGGGTGTACCGTGAGGTGGGGGAGCTGTGCTAAGCAGCGCCTCATTTTGAATGTGTGTTTTTAGAGGTGCAGTGCTGCAGGGAGTGCACAGAGGTGGATCAAAGACTCGTTCATTCTGACAGATGAGAATAACATAATCAAAAGCATATGCAGCATGTTTTAGGAGGTTGTAGACGGAAAGCTGTGATGTAGGTGTGTAGATACGGTGTGAAAAATAGCTGCTGTGTTATTCTGGACTTAAAAACATAATAAACTGCATACCGAGGCAGATTACGATGGCTTATCAAAAGCAGCAACAGTTTCTCTGCTTTTCTGCGCTCTCACTGTGTGTGTGTGTGTTTTGGTTAAGTGTGTGGATTTTTCATCTTAGTTCGGCTCGTATCAGGTTATCTAAATGTGGGAACCTGTGTGAGACATGGCCGGGACCATCTGTGACTCTGCAGATGGCCCTGCTTGTTAAAGTGGGCCATGGTAGGACCCTGTCGTCTACCCAGGACGGGACAATGGAGATTACGGGTGTCTGATCTCTTGGTTTAAACACAGTCTGAGGACTGCAGGACACGGGGAGGGGCACACTGCCCTGATCTTTGCATCGCACCACTGTTGCTTTATCCACATCAAGGAATTATAAGACGCGCAGGCTTTGTCGGGCTCTGACCAAGTCATTCACCCTGTCACTGACGTGTATTTATCTCCTGTTTACGAGGCTGAGTTCGGAGAGTCAAGCCTCAATTGTAGCTGTGCAGGCTTTTTTTGTTTGTAGGCCATTTGTCCTTCAATAGCACTCGTGCTGCCTTTTGTTGTGTCTTTTTATGGCGGCTCTGTGCTGAAAGTCAGGCCTTAAGAAGAGTGTATTCAAGAGAAATGGTAATGATTAACAGAGGTCCAGAAAGTTTTGTTTCTTTTACTTTAATTTTTTGGGTCAAGCATCGCTCTCGTCCATACGAAGCACACATTCCCACACCCTATTTGGTGTTCCTTGTTTCTTGATTGTTGTTGATGTTGGTGCTCGGCCAGAGAATGATCTGTGTGCTCGACCTGTAGGGCTGCCAGAGTGAAACGTTGTACTCTGGCAGATAGAAGAAAGTGCAAAAAAATACTGTATACACAGAGGAAGGAGGGAATTAACCTTTCATCAAAGATGTACTATGCAGGATTTTCCTAAAAACAATGACTAGATAGACTAATACAGAAGTAATCCCTCTTAATCATTACTTATGACCTACTACAAGTGTGTGGAGATGTATTTATCTGCAGAGACTCTGCCCTCTTTCTGTGATGTCTTATTTTCTTTTATGTGTTGGGACATTTATGGGCGTGTACCCCCACAGCGCTCAGGTGAGGTCTGGACTTAATACAAAGGTAGCAACCAGGTGCCAGACTGTAAACAGCAGGTACCCAAGAAGCTGGAGATGCATGATAATATAGGCACGTCATCTGTACTGGCCAGTATTGGCTTTAAAATGGCTTTTTCTTATATTACACAATGAGTAAATATCACATACATTGAAAAGTATTGTATTTCACTGATTTCACTGATTGACACTTTGTCACCATTTTCTGCCATTTTACAGACCAAACAGCAATTGATCGAGAAATTTAAGGGTCCCTGCGGATCCTTGAAAAGTCTTA
Organism: Chaetodon striatus; assembly: GCA_029783705.1. NCBI lineage: Eukaryota > Metazoa > Chordata > Actinopteri > Chaetodontiformes > Chaetodontidae > Chaetodon > Chaetodon striatus. The sequence continues at coordinate 29,577,504 of JAPZEB010000021.1, forward strand.
AACAGGCATTGGAACCATTAATCTAAGAATAAGTCTTTAATTGATATTAAAACATCTTAAATCAATATTTCAGAAGTCATAAAAATGCCAAGACATGGGAAGTAGGATTTTATGTTTTGTTTTTTGTTTTTTTTATCATTTTGCATTGTAAAATCTCAAAAAAAATTGGTTACATCTGTTTTCTTTTTCTTTTTTAGAAATAATTTACCAAACTCTTCTTGTATTAATGTCATGCAGATCAGGACAGTGGAACCAACAACACTCGTATTTTGTTTTCAGCCAGGGTGTTCAGGGCAGAGGATCCACTGTCTGCCAGCGAGCTGTTCTTGTACCGTGGACGACATGGGGAAGGACAAATTCAGCAAAAACTGGCTAGTAAATCAAGTTTTCGCAGCATGGCTGAAACCGGTATAAGACAGTGCACATGAGGCTCTGTGTTCTTTATGCAAAAACTTTTTAATTCTCAGTAAGACGGGAGTCAAGGCAGTGGAATCCCACATGCAGAGTAAGAAACACCAGGTGTTTCCAGGTTATGTTACCCTCGTCTCCGCCACACGATGAGAAGGTTATGTCTTATATAGGGTGGCTGTGGCTCCAAAGGTAGAGGGGGTCATCCACTAATCGGAAGATCTGTGACTCGATCCCTGGCTCCTCCAGTGCGCGTGTCTAAGTATTCTTGAGCAAGACACTGAACCCCAAATTGCTCCACATGGCTGTTCCATTGGTGTGTGAGTGTGTTAAAAACTGCGTAGCAGGTGGCACCTTGTATGGTAGCGTCAGCCACCAGTGTGTGTGAACGGGTGAATGGACTCGTAGTGTAAAAGGCGCTTTGAGTGGTCGGGGGACTAGAAAGGCGCTATACAAGTGCAGGTCCATTTATGCTACAATCAAAACTTTCCCCTTACCCTAGGTTGTTGTCGTCGGCCCATGTTTTTTTTTTTTGTCTGTTGTGGATATTGTCTTGACTTTCATTCTAAGTGGCATTAACGTCTCAAATCTAACTTGCATTAAGCTGCAGGAGCCCTGGAGGATGTTTGTGGCACACTGACACCTAGAAAATACACCTTTGTCTTACTATGTTGGCCGTGCATTGAACAAGTGCATTATGAAGAAAGATATCAAGGGTTCAGGCATCACATGCATCTGGCATGGGTACATATGGACCCTCCTGTTCTTACTCCTCAGGGGGTCTGCAAGTTAAAGGAGCATGGATCCTGATCTTATTAAGGAGGTGGCAGCCAGCTAGTGAGAGTTTAAAGTAACAGTAACAGAGTCAGACCGTCAAGGCTGCTTAACTTGGTGTGAGCTGATGATGTGCCAGGCGTCATCTTTGGTTATTTATCAGGGTGGGAAGAAAGAATGATAAGACTGTGAGATGAATCTCTTTGTTACTGTGATCACTGAGTACAGATAGTGTTTTGTCAGAGTGTCTCTTGGCATCAGGTTGAAGCTGAGCGATTGCACAATATTCACTTGACTGGTTCCTCTTCCCACAGTTTTTGTTTTCGTGACCTCTGCCACGAGAATACTTAAGAAATCTGAGATGTTGGGAATGATCCAAGGCGAAGGTATCCAGGAGTGATTTACCTCTCTTCCTCCTCATCCGTGAAACACCTTTTAATTTATGACTTCATGTGAGGGAGTGGAGCAGTCTCAGGAAATGTCTCAGGGCGACTTTGACTCTAAATGATAGAGGCTACATCCTAATTAAAATGCTCACATGAGATACGTCACTTCAGCCATATATCTTCAGTTATATTACAGCAGATACTGTAACACTGTATGGACTTTAATCACTGATTCATTCCATCGTCATTCCTCATCTATGTTTTTGTCCGTAGAGCAGGATATTCCTAATAACAGCCAGTGAAGGTTTAACTGGAATATATTGTTGGATGAAATTTCTTCAAGATGTTGGGAGGTAGCCGAAACGCTCAACTGAAGCTTTCACTTTCTTTTGATCGTATCATGTTGCACTACATGCAGAGCCAAATCAGATTTCATGCCGAACAGTTGTGACAATGAAAGCTGGAACATAATTCAGACTATAAGAGCCATTAACATTTCAGAGTTAATTCAGGGTTTAGCCCGTCATTCATTCTTCCATTCGTCCTCAACCCATCTCAGTGCTTCTATTATGTTAAAGGCTTGAGGCATCACACTCCTCTCAACAGACAACAATGCTTTCCTAATAGCAACACACAGGGAAACATGGCTGTCCGATGATGTCATGTGCAGCCAGTCATGCCATAAGTAAGAACTATGCCGAGCTTCTTGTTTGAAAGGCGTCTGGGCAGCTGCCTCCGCGTCCTCCATCTGTGAAATGTATACGTTCTACGCGGGCCTTTGTTGCTCAGCGGTGATGGCACTGACCCCAGGTCAGGGGTTTGATTCCCACTGTGGTTACCCATTGTGAGAACATCCACACTCATTGTATTTTAGCGGAGTTTAATTTGGACCAGGTGTCATCCCCACGGCTTCATGAAAGAAGCTCAGGAGTGATTCAAGGGGAAATGAAGATTGAGATGCAATAAGATAAGAAGTGTTATCAAGAAAGCAATCTGTTTGTTCTGAGTGTGGGCAGAGGGAGTGTTAGGCATGCAATCTGTGTTTTCATACTGCCTATCATTTTCTTTCACAAGAGTTTGTTATTTTCAGTAATCAGGCGACGGCTCCTACACATCAGCCTCTCAGTTGTTGGTGCTGCAAGTGAAACACATTATGGCTATTTGCTTTTTGGCTCCCACAGAAACTTTTTGTCTATGCAAACCAAAGCCGGTTGAGCATGTTCAGGAAACATTTGATCTGGTTGGTATCTAGTTTACAGTTTACAGGCAATATTCAGGCCATGTGTAATGGCTGCAAAGTGAAAAAAGATATGGTCTATTGATTGATATGTTGGTAAAGGTAATTTTAAAAAGTCACAAAGAAACACCAGGACTCGTTGATGATTTGTAAAAACAGTATTTAACTAGATGTGGTGGCTACAGGGACTCAGCGCTTCAGGTTTATGTAGGCGTTTTTGGAAAATGTCGCGGCTGAAAATGCCTGAGTTTAAGGCAGCTTTTCTAAAAAAAAATTGCAATGCATGCCACATTGTTTCTATGTTTTTTTTCTCCATTCTGAGTTTGTATATTTAATCTAACTCACCTTGATTCTTCCAGCATGTGCAGTACATGTGGATGCAACAGCGTCCGTCATGGTGATTTGTCTTGTCTGTTGTCCACGTGTTTCAGCCATTCTGTTGGTGTGTTTTGCTGAAGAAGAGTTTCAGTTTACCCCTGCTTTCATGCCTAAAATCAGAGGATTGCCTTGTACGGTCTCTAGC
>JAPZEB010000021.1:29587033-29598999 GCA_029783705.1 Chaetodon striatus
AACAACTCTCTGTACTTCCGTTCTGATTTGCAGCTTTTCAGGTTTATTTTGTGGCTGAATATAATTTGAGAGTTCATAAAATATGAATGAGGATAGTGATAGTGAGATACTGGCTACAGCTGCATTTGTAGTGGAGATGAAATGGAGAAAAACTTCTGTATTCATGACAAATACGCCGTGATAATAGAATTAACCAGCGGGAATTTATCTGTTAATAAAAACTGTGTGTGGGCGGGGCATAAGCACATACAGCCCGCAGCAGCAGTGACCCACCGTCCAACACCGACACACCATGGGGACGGAAACAGAGGGCTGGACGGGGACGGAGCACCTGCTGCAGCAAGCGAACACGCTGTCAGCAGTCATTTTGACTTGACCAGCAGACCTCACTACGAGCTGACTGGCTGTTGAAACAGGTGACATGCTCTACATTCTGAAACCAGCTGACAGCGATTTGACCAGCTGAGCTGCAGGTGACACCATCAGCCGGCTTGAGTTGAGCTCAGACTGACCAGTTCGCACCGCTGCAACTTTTCTCTGCAGTGTTTTAAATTGGTTTCATCTTGTCGCAAATCTTTGGTCTGAACTGGACTTTTTGAACTTCCTGGAGTCTCAGCTAGCTGCTTAGCAACCTTGCGGTGTGAAAACTAAACTTCAGAAACACATCAGTCCACAAACCAAGGTGTGACGTCACGCTGGCTACATCCACTTCTTTTACAGTCTATGGTTTATATTGGAGTGTGGTATCAATCTTCTCAACTTTCTCAACAGGAAAGGAAGTGCATTTGTAAAATACTTGAACTATTCCTTACATATAGAAAGAGATTATTCCTCCAGTGTCTGAACATACTATAGATGATTTAAAACCTGACTAACTGTAGGGATAACTTCTTAATAACCAGGGTGGCGTCAGCAGTGATGTTATGATCTGTTAGCACTAAGCGAGCTGCTGTTTAACGCCTTCAGCGTATTACTTCATATCTCACAATCCTCTTGTTCACGATTAGAGGTCCTGCAGAGCTGCAGCGAAGCTGTGGACCCACAGACTCGTTCGCTACTATTGGATTTCCAGTGGGGCCTGCCAGGGCGGGATAAACTCGCAGCTCGCAGTGATGTCACTCTGCCTCGGCTACAGAGTTGATGTGATTACCATCCTAGAAATCACTGTCAGACTGTGGAGACCAAATTACCATGCATGTTCCCTCGGCTTCTCTCCCTCTCTGCCTGCGTCTTCCTCGTCTCTCTGCGAGCGTTCCTGTTGAGCCAGGTTCACCCTGCTGTGATATCATGCCCAGTGGAGCCAGACTAATCACAGTCACTTCCCAGGATCATTCCCACACTGTGTAAGCCATTCATTTTCGAGACATGGGGCTGTCTCTACTGCTTAGTCAGAGAAGTAGAATAAAGATATTGTGCTTCTTGCTGAATGTCAAGTTTCTGTAAAGTTTTTTTCTTCTTCTTTGGTGCAGTACAGATTTTCTTCTCTTGTTTTCCTCCCATAAGGGCTCGACCCTGCCTCGTGAGGTGACTGTGCCAATTAAAATCCCTTATCTTATTGTGCCTCTTCTTCAAAGGGAGCTTATTCTGCACACAGGGAACCACAGGAACTGTACGAGTGGCTTGTGTACTAGATTTTGGTGGCTCTAAAAGCATTGTTGGCTTTCCTCTCCACTCGCATTCTTGCAGCTCTCTTGAGCAGCGTCCTGACCACACAAGAAGGCTAACGCAGAACAGTTGAGGAGAGACGGAGGAGTCTGTGCACACAGTAAATATTTGATAACTGGCAGTTATTCTTGTGTTTGCGTGTTGGCTCAGTGTTAAAAAATCTGAGGCATCAGGAAGCAGATTAATGAACGTCTGCCAATCTTCTGGCTCTCGGAAACTGAGGAATTAGAGTTTAATTTACAGTTACTGATTAGCGAAGTGACGAGCTCACAGATATTGTTTGGGGCCTTGAAGACAAAACCAACCGCACAAACAAACCAATGAGTCCTCTCACGAGATAAAAGCTCATTTAAAGGGAGGGGTTGGTGGTCACGCATAACTGAGTGGCGGCTGCTGAGTCTGGGGTCTTTCACATGTGGAGAAAGGACATCTTTAACCGCCCCCCCCACCAGCCCAGCCCAACCCCCGCACACACACACACACACACACACACACACACACACACCCACATTCTCACACCATATACACATTTCTCCCTCTGCTACTTCTGAAAGAAGTCTAATCCTTGGGTTTGGTAGATCCTTTCTTAAATCACCCGTTCCCCAGAGTCTGCAGCGACGCACTGTAGCTGCCACAGCTTTAAACCAAGACTGCAGTTACAGATTGAATGGAAAATTTAAGTCACTTGGCCTCATTTTGCCCCACACAAAACCATGTCGTGCCGCAAAGAAAAGTGTTTTTAGATTTTACAATACCTCGAGAATACATGCAAATATATGACAGTTTTCTTAATGAAGCACACAGTTTGTATATTAAAGGAATACTTCACCCCTTAATGGCCACTTACATGTATCACTCACCCCGTGTTACATTGATTTTATGAAAAGAACTTCACTTTTCTGGCATGTTTCTGCTGTGAATGAAGAATCCAATTGAACTGAAAACATCTGTTTACAAACTCTCACATAACTCATGCAGCATAAATCAAGTCTCATTTATCCAGTCGTATGCTCAGTGCTTCACAAACAGACGGGGACCTGAACAAAAAGGAAAACTTGACTATACTCTCCTCAAAGACAGAGTCCGTGGACAAAAACAGGATTCCACATGGCTGAACAGAGGAGCCGCTGGTCTCCGCTGCCTTGGTTGGTATTTTGTGTGTTAATGTGTGATTGTGGTGTTTGGAAAGGGCCAGTTCAGATTCACCAAAGTTCCACAATAACACAAAAGCCCTCTTTATACAGAGGTAGCGCTACAAAGTCCCTTCTTTACAAGACCTTTTTACACTGAACCAAACAACGGCTGCAACATGTGGCCTCACCGTGTGATTTCAGACAACATGTCGGCATCCTCAAACTGAAAGAAGTGTGACAAGCGTGACGTGTAACACAACAGCATCAGCCTGTAGTGTGACACATGACATACGCGTCGGTGGCGCTTTATAAACAATAACAACGTCACTAACATGGTAGTAACCATCATTTACCGTCCCTGTCATATCACAGCTGATGTTGTGCTCTGCTCGGTGGGCAAGGAGCTCCTGGACCTCACTGTCTTGCAAGTTTGCGAACATGAGTTGGCTGCTAACTGCTTCTAGCTGCTTTTTAAATCTCTCGGTGGTGGGTCGCTCACATAACATGTCTTCAAAGTGTCTCATTGGTCCCGTCCTGCTGCCTGTCCCTTCCACACAGACATTGATTTGGTGCTGTTCTTACCTTTGTTGCCGGCTTAAATGCAAAACAACTAGGCCCCCACTTCTGGGATTGTACCTTTATTAAAAAACATTGAGGCGGAATAATCACGTGGCATTATGGCCTTGAACAGGTAGTGTTAAAGGGACTAATCAAAGAACTGATGAAGGCAGTGGTAGACCAGCAGCTCCTGTGTTCAGTGAGGTAAAATTGCTGCTTTGAAGAGAGCATAGAGAAGTTTCACTTTCAGTTCAGTGTCCGTCTGACATTTGGGAAGTACTGAGCCTATGACAACTGGATAAATGAGACTTGTATTATACTGCATGAGTTGTGTGAGAGTTTGTAAGCAGATGTTTTCATATAGTTTTGCTGTTGTTAGAAGTGGACCCCTATGACTTCAATTCCTGAAGAAGTTTCTCAGTTTCTGGATTCTGCATTCAGCCTGGAGGCATGTGAGAAAAACAAAGTTTCCTTCACAAATTCAGTTTAACACGTGGTGAGTAATTGATATACACATGGTAATTTTGGAGGTGTAGTATTCCTTTAATCACCGATATAAGAGAGTGTATCAGCATTCACAGGAGTTTGAAGTGTTTCCAAGATATTACAGCTCAGAATAAATGGAGAAGTTGTCTTGTCTTGTGTGAAAACAGAAAGTGGTGATCAGTGAGTCATGTTGAATGGATAAATTGAGATGTTCCTGTTACAGTTATGTCTGTATATCTTACATGTGACAAAGGTGGTGACAAATCAGTTTCATAGAGCACAGTGTCTTGAAGGGCGTGGAGCACATCGCAGAGAAACTAGGACAAAGCTGTAACATGATACATCAAGATGAGTTTAAACACTAGATTTTACAGTGGATAAACACTCAATAGGATCCCAACAGACGTTAGCAATCATATCGAGCTGGAAGGTCAGTCAAATTACAGCTGTCCGTTAAAAACACCTCATTTTGAAATTAAGGTGGGTGTAATTGTACCCAGATTGCCCTAGCTGCTACTTTACAGAACCTGCCTTTAGTTTAGTCTGTAAGGTTGCTCTCTCACACAAGTTGCAGGAGATTTCATGAGGTAGAGGAGAGAAGGAAACTCCGGTCAGGGTCCACGTGATGTCTGGACTGGAGCAAGTAAATCCTCCGAGCTGTGTTGCCAGGCAAGTTGAGCTAAAGCTGCCTGCTTGTATTTATACTGGCCCGGTGTATCTGTAACTACAGATAGACTGAAACATGAACACTGATGCTCGTCTGTGCAGATGGTTTGCTTTGGAAAAAGTCTAGATATGAGGAAAATATGCTGATCCACAGTGTTCCTGTTTGAGATATTATCTGTTGATGGTGCTCGCTGTGTGTTTGTCTGGACACAACGGAGTCAGTCTGGTAGTGAAAGTGCTCGTGTGACGTGCTACTGTAGGAGCTGTTTACTTAACAAATTATGTTCCTAAACGGGGAAGGGCAATGAAAGGAGAGGACAATGAAATCATCTTGCTTGGTTGGCTCCAGTATTGAGGTCGGCTCTGTTATGAGCAACCCCTCCTGCTCCCCCACACACCCCACAGCAGAGGGACGAGGAGCACTGAACACACACACACACACACACACACACACACACACTCGGTAACAATGCAGAGCAACGCCATTGGCTAACAGACCACGCACTTCTGGCCAATAGTAGCGTGCGGAGATGATACTGTATTTGTACCCCAGAGAGCGTGATTACCTATTCAGAGTGTGTTTTTATTTGAACTGTTGTAAAGCAGGAGTCATGCAACTGGAAACGTGCACGTGTGGAGCTGCTGTCTCATCTTGGTTTTGCTGGTTTCAAATATAATCAGCGTGGTCTTGTTAAAATAACCAATCAATCTTTTTGGGTTTCCTCTCAGTAAAATGGGCCTCTAAGAGCAGGAAAAATAATCTGAGTCCATTAATCTGTTGTAGGCGATTAATCAGCTGATAATGACCTGTCAGCTCGTTGTCGATAACCTGCTGACACTTCACAGCGAGATCAGAAGAAGACCCGAGTGTTGTTTAGATGTCTAAACTCCGGCGCACATCCGGGGCTGATGTCATGTGAGTTTTACTCCGGCTTTTGGTTACATAACGTGAGCATGTCAAGAGGGGCAGGGCCTGTGATGACTTCATCGTCTCTTGGCAGAGAGTGTCCACTCCTGAGGTATTTTCTGGGAAGTTGTATGTGTGTTTGAAACCTGAGAGCTGCTGAGCGTGAGCTCGTTGAGGAAATATCCTCCTAATTGATGAACATAACCCTAATCCGTTTCTTTTGTAACCTCATAGTGTTGAAGAATGTTTCTAATCCTTAACAACCTAGAAACAGAGCGAGGTGCAGCGCTTAGAGGCAGAGCAGAGTTTACCTTGGCCTGGGGGTGGTTCAAATGTGCGAGACTTGTCCGTGTGAAGCAGGAAAGTGAGCAAATGCCAGTGATGGTGATGGTCTGCCCGCATCAGAGGCATTTTAATCAAGCAAAATAGGTTCTATGAGCAGGGATCAGTGTATAGTCTGGTTCGCCAGAAGCTGTAATGTGGGAAAAGAAGGTTTCTACGCAGCCCAGTCGCCAGAGAAAAGTGTTGGCATTGTATGTTTCAGAAAACCCACAAAAAAAAATTACATTTATACATTTTAGAAGTTATGTGACATCAGACTTTGTCATGAGGAAGTGGCGGGGATGGTGGATGGAGTGACACCTTGGTGAGACACCTGCCAAGCTGCAGAACACCGAGACCAACGAACAACGAAACTGGTTGTGATTTATCATAAGTGCTTTATCGAAGGCAACTGAACTTGCTTGAGTTTCTTGAAGACATCTTGTCTTTGAGGATCCTGTGTTGCCTGCATCTCAGATTAAAATCTAAGTGGTTCCTGTAATCAACCAGCTTCCTTGATGGTCTTTCAAATTCCTGCACCAGTCGAAGGGCATTCTTCCCAAACTGATTGGCAACTTGTCGCTGAAGATCCTCAGTCATCCAGGTCATGGTTATCACGACCCTGAAACTCAGAGCTCACGTGACCTCTACGACTCTGTCACAGAGTTTAAAGCCTGCAACACCAAACCGGTCCGTTAGAACTGAAGAAGCCTCTTGGATGAGAGCTGAAAGTCCAGTTGCCTATGATATAGCACTTATGATAACCGTGACCTGGATGACTGAGAATCTTTCCTGACTGGTTGTGATTTAGTGAGACATCACTTTATTTCCAGTGGCATTGTAGGCACCAAGCGTGGGTGTTTTGTAGCTTCCTGTCGCTGTTTCCTAGCTGCTTTTGAGGCATTAAAAACAGCCAATTTTTACTAAGACACCACTGTTTTTCCTGCTGGGTTTGTGCCCCCTAAACCAGGTATTTTAAGCCAGAACATGATTTTTTCCGAACCATAACCAAATTGTTTTTGTGCCTAAACTTAACCACACTTAAACCACAGTGTTCATGAAAAAAGTTTCAGTGTTTCTGCTTCATAATAACGATCAAATGTAACATATCTGTGGTTTACACAATTGTACAACGCCAACATTTTTACGGCTGACTAGGTTGTTCCATGACATTTAGTGCAATAAAAATGCCATGTTTTTCCCCCCGTACTATATTGGACAACCATCTGACCTTGATGTGACTTGAATGCCACTCTGTACTCTCATGTGTGTCGCTGAACCGCCTGCATAGTTTTCGTTTACATATTTTGCTCTCCTCCACGGTAACATCTGTTCAGCACAAAACTAAACAATATTTTACCTCACAGACTGTAAGCTGCCGTTACAGTATAAAAAGAACTTTGAAGAAGCCTGGAGGTGAAAAGTTTCTAGCCGATAGCAGCATTTCAAAGTCTGGCAGAGTTGATGAGGCTCAGAAAGTGCGTCTTTCATATGATATTCTTCAACATGTGAACACACAGGTGCACCCAGACACATAAACACACACATTAAAATCCTGAAACTGGAGACTTGACAGGAATTCATGGGAAATTCCAGGATCTTGCTTCCAGTCATCCTGCTGCACAAACCATTTACATACCGTTTCTAGCAACACATAGTGTATTGCATCATAGCTGCCTGTGCATGTACAGCTGTGTGTACAGGCCAGTTCCTCCCTCGCATCAATCCATAAGGAGCCATTTTCATTGACCCTTGTTCGCTGCTTGGTGTAGCTCCTTCACCCGTATATAAACGCCATTCTTCTTTGCTCAACAGAGGAGTAATATACCATAAATCAGCCTTTACTTTAGTGAGAGAAATATTAAAGGAAGCAAGTACTTTGGATGTTTTAACAACTATTTTCCTATGTGGTTTTTACCAGACCTTAAACAGCTCTAATATCTGATTCTTCAGTGTTGGATATGGAAGCATTAAATGTGTAATAGTGCTCATTTAGATGATAGGAGAGTCACTGTGTGAGTTTTGTTGCTGATTATTGATGTAAGACTGCACAAAGTCTTCACTCATTGAAACGTAGTCACAGTAAAATGACGGGAGGCTGTGTTGACATGTGGATTTGTTTTAAAGGGACACAGTGCAACAGTACACACTGATTGTGTAATGTGTTGTTTCCTGGCTGCAGCACTGTCCCAGTGTGTGCTCTGTTCCAGTAACAACTGGAATAGTCTGTGATCAGAGAGATCAACGGGGAGAGGTCAGATCATTGTTTCCTTGGCCGGACGTGGACCGGCGTGGATAAAACAGAAACCATCTGGGAAAAGGCTAACATCAACAAGTTTCAACCTGAACCTCAACCCAGTCAGAGGGTAAACTCTGCTCATCCCTGCCTCAGACGGAGACCATTTGCTGCTCTGCGGTCTCTGGCGTTGTTTATAAAGCTGCCCGTCCTCTGAAGGCTCTCAGAGCTGAACATCTTGAACGATGTCGAAAGTGAGAATAGCTCAATATTTTGACATGGCTTCTAGAAGTCTTGTGGCTTCCTTTCAGTCATGGTTTGCCCTTTGGCTGGGCCTGTAAAGCAGAAATCTGCGGTTAGACTGCTGCTGAGCGGTGCAGGCTCTGCCCAGTCGGCACTAAATCCACAGCCAAGGAATTCATTATAACACAGTGTGTGTTTTACTAGAATTCAGCTGTTTGTCAACAAAATGCAGTACGCTCCAGAGATGTGAATTTATAGCGGCCTAAGTGATGGTTTACACGTCCGAGTTAATGTGTGAACGACACACAGAGCCGCCCACACATTCAGTCGCTCAGAGTCAGAGAGGTCAGACAAGTGTGGCGACTTTCTGTGAGCACAAAGATAATGCGGAGCAGAGCTTAAGAAGTTGGGGAAAGTAATGAAGAAATTCCACTCTCCCTGCTGATCCCTCCAGTTCTCTGCCTTTTGTCGTTGCCCCCCCCCTCCCCCTTTCACCGGCCCCCTGTGCCTACTTCATCCTCATGTTATGGGAAGCGACAGGCAGTACTCCTGGGAGCGTCCTCCGAGCCTCGGCTCCTGTGAAGGCGTGCTCTGAGTCTACCCGAGTGTTATCTATATAAGGTAAAAAAGCCTGAGATCATAGAGAGAGGGAGCGACTGATCGGCAGATAAAAGAAAAATGAAACATAAACATAACGGCGACCTTTGATGTGCGCGTCCACAGATCCTCTCTGGCCGCAGCCTTTCGTGCATGAGGGATCATCGTGTGTCGGCTGACCTCCACAGAGGAATCATTATAAAACTCTCCTTCACTGGGAGCAGCTTCCATTTTCTTTACCCCCTCGTACACAGCCACAGACACCCGAGCACTCACGTTTCATACACACACACACACACACACACACACACACACACACACACACAAACACACATTATCTCTCCTCTATATTGGTCCCTTTGAAATCTGGCTGTCCAATAAAATGCGGCTGAGCGAGTCCACTCTCAAACAACAACCGTCATCCCCATGGTGATGTGTTCAAGGCAAACTTTCTCTTTCCTTTTAACTTGAGATTAGTCACACTGTAATGCTTTACTGAGCTGATTAATTCATTAACAAATCTGCTCATTTCCTTGTTTCTCTCTCTCTGGCTAGATTAAAGTAAGCTTTAATGATTGTCTGCTTTTAAAGCTGCTATGATTAGTATTTTTATATTAACAACGGATCACATGACTATGTGTATGCAAAAAGTGTCTCTCATAGTAACTAACCCACATAACAATGCTGTGCAATTTCTCTCAGCTTTCAGAGTGTTTAAGCATCTGTCATTTCATTGTTTTGGTTTTATGGCTGCAGCTTTTCTGTTTTGCTTCACTCTCACCGCTCTCATAAGCGTAGTTGCGAGAAGCAGCAGGCAGCTGAGAGTTAAAGGCTCTGACCCACTGTACACAACCTGCCCTGCACCGAACGGCAGACAGAAAAAGTTAGTGACCAGCTGGTGAACATGGTGGAGCATTTAGATTAGGGTGACCACATTTTCAAGTTAGGCAAAGTTCCCCCTCTGGAGCTGCCTGTTTCAGATGCCTGGAGCAAATACTAATGTTTGGCTTTCTTAAAATGATCTTTTTTATAATAATAGTATAATAATGAGAGGGACAGAATATGACGAGGCGCTGAAAACAAGTTTAATCTTACTATTGCTGTTTTAATTGTGATGAAAAATTAGAAAATTTGATTGTCAATGTTGAAAACTGGAACATTTTAGTATTTTACAGATATTTTCTATAAATTAGTTTGAATTACAAATCTCTTTTACTTTTATGTCCAGCGTTTAGACATGCCTAACAATAATCTTTTATGGGAATTTTCTGATAATAGACAGGTCCCAAAAAGCACAGCAACTTAAACAAATATTATAATCAGACACAAACCTGATAAAGGTGCAAAATGACAATTATAATTGTAGTGTTTGCCTCTTGGACCATGCAGCATATTGGGACTGTATGAGCATCCTTTGCAACCATGTTGGCTCTGTGCTCTGTAGCCATGTTGGCGCTCTCTGCCACCGTACTGCCTCAGCCCATAATGCAACAGGTGCAACCCCTGACCTCTAGTCATGTGACCTGTAATGAAAATGTTTGGCTGTATAAAAATGTTTCTCAGACAGTAACAGTCGGTAAATTAGTGGGTGTGGCCACAAACACAACTCCAGATGAATGTTAATGTTGCTCCATATCTGTTCGATGTGTTAACTGGCATCAGTTTGCCATGTCAGCCATATCATTTTCATACAGTGATAATATGTCAGCCGGTTGTTGACAGGCTGTTCTGCTGACCTTTAGTGTCCAAAAGTCAGTTAATGCTTTATATGAAAACCACTTCAACAACAATCACGGTGTTAGTTTGAGGGTAATGGGGCAGATAGAGTCTGTGAGTGGATGAGAAAAGACTTTCCACTGCAACTGGAGGATGTAGAAATTGATGCTGCCTGTCAGTGAGCTGACACTCTAATCAGAGCATGGTAAACGAAGCGTCTGTCTAAATAAGGACGACAGGCGTGTCCCTCAGACATCCATGTGATTAGATGGAGCTCAGCTTGTCAGAACCATAAAGACAAGGCAGAGGAACATCTGACTCCAGGTGAAAGGCGACCTCTATGGGAATAACCACCTCTGGAAACTCTATATGTTCTCTCTATAAAGTACAATGCAGCTGCTCAGATGAGCTCCACTGCTCCAGGAGGATGTGGATCTCAGGCTTCAGGGTGACTTCTGATATTTAGGCAGCCAGGATGCCAGGGGCCATGTTGAAAAGAAACCCGGTTGTTTGTGGGAGGGATTCAGTTTCCCTGTATGACAGACTGACAGCGTCACTCTCAAACACCGGAGGCCTGAATGGATCCAAAGTCGCTGCCTCAGCAGCTTCGTGGAAATGCGTACGGCTGAAACATGTATCTGCAGCGGAGTGTTGGGTGCTCGGTAACGGGAGCTGCTCTTCTGATATGATTTGAGGATTTGATGACAGTCGACTGTGTAGCGTTTATGGCTCCACACCTCCTCTAATACATGTGAGAAGTATTTACAACAGTGTGAAGCTGGCAGGTGGCCCGTCACATGTTCCTCGAGGGCGGACATTTATATGTCATCGATCTTTTTAATTTCTGTGTAAACTTAGCATCAACCATTAATCAATGTGATTAATGTCATATCCATGTTATTCATAAACACACAGTAGTCTCAGTGTTGGCTCTGATTTATATCTCGCCTAATATTTTCCGAGTGCTCCTTGGAAAGATAAATCAAATGAGTCATCATCCTGAATATAGTTTTCATTGGGAATAATTGATGTTTTACTGTTTATATTTGAAACATCACAGGGCTTGGCCCTGAATAAGTTTTTATGTTTATGTTTATAGGAGGGGAGTGTGGTGATATTCAAATATTTTTCCGTTTGTTAATGAATGCTGTAAAAAACCAAACCAAGAAGAAACTGATCCTACAAACAAGGATTATCTGTGTCTGATATATCTTCCTCGTCTGTGCTGTGAAGCTCAGTTGTGGTCCAACAAATAAAAAACACACAGCAAGTTCAGATGACATTAGAGAAAATCAATTTATTATGTTAGTCTGACTAAAACTGGACTTTTAAAACATGTGTTGTTACACTGCGATGCTAAATCTGGCTTGTGAAACCTCGTCAACGAAGGCTAGCAAGCCCGTAACTTAGACGTGAGAAATGTGCCTGGACTTCCATG
>JAPZEB010000021.1:29619371-29634816 GCA_029783705.1 Chaetodon striatus
AGCTGGTCGTCCACTAATCGATAGATTGGCGGTTTGATCCTCGGCTCCAGTCCACATGTCGAGCAAAATACTGGGCAAGATGAACCCCAAATTGCTCCATCAGTGTGTGGGTGTGTGTGTGAATGGTTACTGAGTAGCAGGTGGCAACATGTATGGTAGCCTCGGCCCCCACTGTGTGAACGGGTGAATATGGTTCGTAGTTTGAAAGCACTATAAGTGGTCAGAAGACTACTAAAGCGCGACACAAGTGCAGTCCATTGACCATGTTCTATGAACGGAGCGCACATTTAAGATGTCAATATTGCAGTCGATCATGTTCATTGAAATGTGGGAAGCTTAAATTGTGATCGTGATCAATATTGGATTCATTGCGCAGCCTTACTGTAAGTGCTAATGTGAGCTGTGTTTGTGTCTGTTTCCCCTTCTGAACAGAAACTGGGTGGCAACAAGTTTCAAGAGAAAATAGAGGAATAAATAATAAGAGTTGTATATAAAAAAAAACTAAAACACCTTGTATGTTTTCTCTGTTGTTGTTGTCCATGTGCACATGCTTCAGTTGTTATTTTTCCTGACCTGCTCCGTCCCTCTCTGACAGCGGTGTCTAACCTGGACGTGGAGAGTAAGCTGACAGCACATTACCAAGCTCCCTGGCACCAGCAGAGGAACGTTTTCCACCCCTCCACACGGCCAGCATGTGTTGTAGACCTCCACAGGCAAGCCAACCTCAGCCTGTTGGCCCTGCACCGAGGTGAGGCCCCCCTCCGACGCCCAGTCTGACCGCAGCACAGGAGCAAAGCCAAACAGCTGCTCCAAACTCTCCCTCTCTTTCTCTTTCCTCTCCAATTAATCCACTCAACTTTTTATTCGACATGTCATTTAAAAACATGGTCTTGTTTTATTTTTGTAACTTAAAAAGTCCCCGTGTTTCCCACCACAGAGGGCTGCTTCTGGTTATTACCCTGGTGTTGTTCTGCCTCCTAGTGGACATATTTTGTAACTGCACTGAGCAGCACAGGACAGTGTGAGCCTTGAGATGACTTAAGGAAATGTCCTTTTATCCAACACAGCTGCAGTCAGTCCTCATTTAGTGAAGCCTGTAATGTTTTTGTTCCTAAGTTATTTTGTTGTACAAATGAACAGGAGCACCGAACACATCGACAGTGAAAATGAATCACCTCCTCTCAGACTCAGCACCTGATCATTATAAGCTTTACAAAGGCAGTATTCACTGCAGCCCTGTTGTGTTTTCTGCTTTGTTATGCACTGTGTCAACTCCTCTGTGTTTTTGTTCCTTGTTCCTTCAGTCTGTGTTTAAAGTATAGATTCACATTTTCTCTCCTGTCCATGTTGATATTGTTCTGACACAGACTTTGGTAGATGGAGAGACAAGTCATTGGCAGTATCCTGAGGACTGACAAGTTCCTGTAGCTTTTTTAGTGTCGTAGATAAACAGCAGGTAATATTCTCACACCTGTTCTTCTGAATTTAAGTTTCTCTAGTTGGTTAGTTAGTCCACTGTTCCAACGATCACCACCTCTGCTTTGGTAGAAATAAAACCTCAACTCAACAGGCTAGTGGGAAAATATGCTGTTTTTCCTGCTGTCTCTCTCGGTCGTTTGTCTTTAAGTCTTGTAATGTTATCACCAGTCATCATGTCTGTCAGCTCAGCTGCCTGTTCCACCAGTACAGACTGACCTCTGATGCTGAGTGATGTGCACTATATACGGTACATCCTCAATTTAACATCTCTACATGAGTTTAATAGAAAGATGAGCATCTGTATTTTTGACAGTAGTAAAAATCACGCCGTCTGGATTCCTAAATTCCCTGGTGTGTAAATTGGGTGCAAAATTTGAGCCGAGTGTCCGTTGTTATCTTAGTTGTAGACGTCATGTAAAAAGACATTCAAATATTAGATGTTACAATTATGGTTTCATGCATCTACATTAGGAATCAGGATTAATGCACAGTTTCTGTCCAATGTAATTACACTTGACTTCTACAGGTAGGTTAAGGGTACAATCACATCTCTAAACATGCAGTCTTTTTCCAAAACTAGACTGTACTTGCTCCCACTTCCTCCTTTGCAGGCTCTTGTCACAATCTTGAGTCAGCCCGTCTCACCTCACATGTTACTGTGCTACCGCCCTAACCTACCTGTGAACCTGTCCGTTAAGTACAGTAGACTGTATGTATGGATGTGTGTGAGTATTTTGGAGGTTAAACTCAGATCGATTCTTGTTGCAGATCACCAGAGGAGACGATCCGGCAGCAGGGAGCGGAGAGTAACCATCTCGATCTCTGCGATGCCCCCCATGCCCATGTACCCCTCCCCACACATCGTCCAAAGGAAAGACAAGAGAGCCCCAAATCTGACAACGGTGAGACACAGAACGTCACATAAGAACAGTGTTTATTGGAAATGTTGTATGTGTTTAAAGGGGACCTATTATGCTTATCTGTATTTTATGTCATACATATAAATTAATAATGTCAGGTGTTCATATTAAATGTGGCCAAAGTTTCAAATAATGAGGTAAACGTATGTGTAAGTAACTCAGGCTTCATTCTGGATACTCTGTTTACAACATTATTTTTACTGTTGTGACAAGGTGACGTCAGCTTGTGAGGGATTTATTTACACTGTCATCTGCTCCAAGCACAGTAGTGCAAGTGTTTACATTACATACACTGCTACATGTAGCTACATGCTAACATCAGGCAAACATGTTAACTTGGCCGGCGATTTTGTTAATTTCTCTCCAGTTTCGGATCATAGTCCTGCTGGAACATGTCGGTCAAGCAGTTTGTGGTTTAGAAGTTTTAACTGGGGATGTTTCACGGTAGAAAGTGCCGCTATACTCCGTCACAGTCATTCTTCCGGCTGCAATGACAGCACAGAGACGCCGAGATGCAGTAGACCTGAAAACACTGACCAATCAGAGCAGACTGGGCTTTTTCTGGAGGGGGAACTGCACCGAGGCGAAGAGAGACAGGCAACAAAACAAAGTGTTTCAGACAGAGGGTGATACAAGTGTTCCAGCACAGACAGTATGAGGAAAGTTAAGTGTTTTTTGAACATTAAAGTATGTTCACATGTTCTACTAGGAACCCAAAATACAAGTATGAACCTGACAATGAGCATAACAGGTCCCCTTTAATCTAAAATGTTTGGAAATCAGGATTTCAGTCCATAAATTGAAAAGATCAACAGGCATTTCATTTTGACATCTACTGAGCTGAACCTACAGACTGTCAGTTATATCAATATTTTATCTTTTTGACCATATTAAATTATCATTTTTACACAGTTCCTTTTTTAGTCAAGCATACAGTTAAATTCACATAACAGTTTTTTTAATGCTGTGAGTTTATTTCCTTTTTGTAAGATTCTATTGTATCTTATGGAGATGATTTTGCAGTGTAATGCGATTTTTAAGTGACATTTTTTCCCTCCAAGCAGCCAGAGAGACTTGTTAGAGACGCAGCGACACAGTTAGCACAATCACAGGTAAAGAGGGAGGTGGAATGTGATCGTAACGTGTTTCATGTGGTCTGTGCAGAGCATGGTTGTTTAAATTTCATTCAACAGCCATGACTTTATATTTATGTTGAGAATATGAGAATAAATGTTGCATCAATCTTTCAGGAAGAGTTTTCTCATCTCATCTACGTGCGTTGACCGAAATATCCTCCCCAAGGTTACCCCAGTATTGTTGTCTTTTTTGTCCCTGTGTGTGTTTACGTTGAATATCTCCATGTTCATTCATGTCATGTGGTTTTGTTGTCCTTTTTTGTTTCGCCCTGTACTTCAGTTTGAATCCACCCGCTCCTCCTCCCCTACCGAATGTTGCCGCTTCTCTCCCTGGAGCAGAAAGGTAGTGGTCCTCCCTCCCTCCTGGCTCCTGTGTGCTCCTTCTAACACTTAATTCTCAGCTCCTTACCTGTTCTTGTTTGTTTGACTCCGTCTAATTTACATAATGAGTCTCTTTAAATGCATGCTCACTTAATGCAGCCTTTCTCTGGCAGTCGTTAGCATCCTGCTCTAACCAGTCAGGAACATGGTGTAACGTGTTTGTAGTGAAACTGACGGAGAGAACCACTTTAAAGTTTCGTCCCCGCCGACACGTCATACATTGACGCACTCAGACAGCGGTTCATGTGAAGGGCCGGGCTTTGCAGTATGTGAGGAATGTGTGTGTGAGGGCCACAGTCACAGCCGCCCAGCAGCCGGGGTTTCTCTAATGATAGGGTCGACTTCTCCAAGCTTGCGCCTGTGATTACCCATGATCCCTCAGTGCTGCGGTCTCCTCGCTGCACCCGTCCCTGAGAGGGCTGACATCCTCATGTTTCTGCAGCTTTTTTTCACCAAATATATCGTGCCTGATGCCCGCTGTGAGAGCGAAATGAGCCCGTGGACAAACACCAAACACTGCCACTCCTTTTTTTCCCCTCTCATCCTGTACGTGTCCACTCTTCCTCCCTTTCCTTCACCGTCTCTTTCTCCTCCTCTTTCATCCTTCCTCTCCTAAAACCGCCTCTCTGTTCTTGAAACAAATCAGCTGTAAACTCTTTCCTTTTGATTTTTTTTTTTTTTTACTAGTTGGGAGAAGTTTCCAAGGAAACAGGTTTCTTTTGTGGTCGGGGTTTTTGTCGGGGTCTCATTGGTCTGCTGGGAACAGAGAGCACAAAGGCTCAAGAGCTGGCTTTAAATGGGGGTGGGAGGTTGTCGGGTTGTGGAGGTGGGAACCAGTTCGGCCTGAGAATCACTCCCAGTTTCACATGTGTCTCTCTGTAGGAATCTCAAGGTAAGGACTTAATAGTCTAAATTGATTTATCACAGCGGTCCAAGTAAGAGGGGATGTAGAGTATTTAAGTTTGAAAGTCTGAGGAGGCCCATGGAAAAAGGATCTGGAGCTCTGGAGGAGTCAGAGGGGAGGACTGTGCAGTGATTGATACTGAAGCTGCCGTTCACAGGAATGCGACTGCAAAGTATTTCCTCTCAAATATTTCCGGAGACTTGTTATTACGCAGGAGAGTCACTTAAGGAGCCACAGATTTTCGGAGCATGAGCTAAGAGTTCCCAAACCAGCATGTTGTGACTGGAAATGACTGTTTGTCACATTGCTGTCCCGTGCAGTAGCTGTTAAGTGAAGGTCTCTTTTCCCCAGAGCTGAATTAGTATTTATCACGACATGTGCTGTACAGTGTGTGCCAAACTTTTTATTGGTCTGACATTTTTGCAAGCCCGGATACAGTCAATGCTGTTAACTTTTTTTTAAAGGTATAACAATGTTTTAACGTGTTTTAAATTCTGAATTTCTCCTTTGTGCACTTTATTTTTTGCATGAAACCTGCTGAGTAGATTCTTTGAATGTTTCTTGTGCTTTCCATTTCTGTCACTTTCTAAAGCATGCTTTTTATTTACATTATTTAAAGGAATATATTGCCCAAAAAAATGATGATTTGTATATCCGTTGTTCACCCTTGTGAAGAATACTTTGTCTTTCTGGCATGCCTCCACAGTGAACGAAGAATCAAAATAGACTATAGAAATATAACTCATGCAGTATAATCCAAGTCTTATTTATCTGGTCGTATGCTCAGTACTTCTCAAATAGACAGGCCTGTCCGATGGGAAACTGAACAACAAGTAAATCTTAATTTAAGCGCTCTTCAAACCAGACTTCACTGACAAAAACAGTCATTTTACAACACAGAACACAGGAGCTGCTGGTCTACCACTGCCTCAAATTGTAGTTTGTTTTTGTTATTGTGTGACTTCTGTGTTTTAAAGGGTTAGTTCGGATCCGCCAAAGTCTCACAATAACACAAACAAACTACTGATCAAGGCAGCGGTACACCAGGAGCTCCCATGTTTATTACCAACATAAAATTACTGTTTTTGTCAATGCAGTCTGGCTCTGAAGAGAGCATAAATTAAGCTTCACTTCCTGCTCAGTTCCCTGTCAGAAAGGGCTGTCTGAGAATACGACTGGATAAATCAGACTTGATTATACTGCAAGAGTTTGTAAACTGATGTTTTGATGTAGTTTTGCTGTTGTTAAATTTGGACCCCTATGTCTTCAATTCATAATGAATTTTCTCAGTTTTTGGATTCTTCGTTCACTGTGGAGACATGCGAGAAAAACAAAGTTTTCCTCACAAATTCATTGTATCACAGGTTGAGTAACTGATATACAAACAGTCATTTTTAGAGTGAAGTATTCCTTTAACGGATCGAACATGAAACTCAGCTCCTGGAAGGGCATGTGTATTGATTTTCCTCTGCTCTGACAGTAAGCAGTCTTTGCAGCAGATTAATAAGACTCTAATCTCTCCATCGAGCCTTCAGCTCTTTCCCAGATAAACACTTTGACAATACCAGTGCATTCCCTGACTTTAATCACTGTACTCTACACATTCCCCTTCCTGAAGCCGAGTTTGGTCATTTTTTAACTCTGCCTCGCCATTTCTCACGTAATGCCGCCTAACCTTAACAATCTAACCATGCAAATATCCATCTGTTGCAGGCTGCGCCCTCTGACCCCGACACTGACGGGGTGGCTTTAGGTCACCGGCCTAAGTTTCCCATCCCTAACATCCCCTCCACCCTGGACAAGCAGACTAACTGGTCTAAAGCCCTGCCGCTGCCCACCCCAGAGGAAAGAATGAAAACCAATTCACAAGTCATCACCTCATGCGTCATCCCCATTAATGTGACTGGTAAATTTACAGCGTTCTGTTTCATGTCTGAACTTCTTTGTTAGGAGAGATTCTCGCTCTGTTCTCAGCAGCTTTCTTTAGCTCTTCTTTGAGGAATAGTTTGGAAAATATGTTTGGCTTCTTGCTGGGAGTTAGAGGAGAAGATTGACAGCACTGCCATGTCTGTCTGATAGATATAAGCCTACAGGCAGAAGACGGTTAGCTCATCTTAGCATAAAGACTGTGTCTATTTGCACACGGGTGAGAATAATCACACTGCAGCTATTCTGCTATTTACACCCTATATATCCTATTGCGTGCTGCGATTGGCTAATACTCATCAAGTTGACATGTCAAGATCATAAGTGGTTAGGATAAGGGCAAAAAGGTCATGGTTAGGGCTAGTACTAGCCAATCTCAGATATTCTCTGAAAACAAAGCAGTAAATTTACGAGAAAAAAATCAGAAGTGTTCAGCCAGAAAGTCATGTGACATAGTATAAAGAGAGACACAGTCCACGGAGAGGAAGATGTGGTGGATTAACTGTTAAAGCACAGAAGAATGGCATTGAGTTCTGTGTTAGTCAATGTTGGTTTATTAATTTTAGACTTAGTTGACCTATTTTTTTCAAAATTTAGGATGCATAAAGTTGCTGAATACACACTGTGTACATAAACATCGGCAGAATAGATCAATAGTTTGTATTAACATAATATTTCGATGTTGCTGGAGCGCATTGTTGGCTACGGATACCTGGGTGCTTGCCCCGGCCACGATACTGTACACACCTGGTTGTAAACAGCCACATTGGCGATTTACACCCAGGGTGCAAATAGTATTATTGGCTACAGTTAACAGGGTGCTAATTGCATGTTAGCTATTTCCCCCTGCATCCAGTCTTTATGCTAAGCTAAATTAAGCTAACTGTCTCCTGACTGTAGGTGAACATTAAGCACCCAGATGTAAGAGTGATATCAGTCTTTGGTCTATCAGTTCTTGTCTAACTCTTCTCAAGCCCATTTTTGCCACTGTGATGAAAAAAAAGATCCTGTAAGTCCTTATAATGAGAAATGTTCTGAAAACAGCAGCTTGATACCTCAAATTAATGATGAACTTAATCAGAAATATCGACTTACTTATCTCACAATAATGACTTGGTATAGTTTCTGATTATTTTGATATACAAACCTATTATTTTTTGGAAAGTTTCTTATTGTTTTGAGATGCTATCTCATTATTGTGCAATAAGTAAGATATTATTTTGAGAAGCTTTCTCACTGTTTAAGAAACCTTCTCATTATAATCACTTATTATTATCATTATTATCACTCTGGTGGAAATTGGTTTCCATAAAAAAATTGTGATATTAATTTTGATAATATCGCCCAGCCCTATGGCTACAGTACCAGCCACTATAAAGCTCACTTATTAATACATTATATATTTTTGTTTGTACAGAATTAACAAACAAGATGCAACATTTACTGAGAGCTGATGAAAATATTGTGCTTTTTTCTATCAAGAATAAGATTCAAATATTATTCAAATAATATATAATTTGTTTTTTAATTTACTAGTAATGGTGACGTCCTAGGACATGTTTTTTATTTTTCTACCTGTTAAGATATTTGTGGCTGAGTTGTTAAAATGATGCACTGAGTGTTTGTTTTATACTAAAAATCCTAAAATAACGGTTAAAAAAACATAAAACATGCTGATAATGAGCTTTAGAAGTGCTGGTAGGTGTGTTTTTAAACATTGGATTGTGCTAGGCTAGCTGCTTCCCTCTGTTTCCAGTCTTTATGCTAAGCTAAGCTCAGCTAACTGTGACCTAGCATAGCATCTCATTCAGTGCACAGACGTGAGAGTGGTATCGATCTTCTCAGCTAACTGTTAGCAAGAAAGCAAAGAAGCGTAATTCCCAAAATGTCAAACTATCCTTTTACATTTACGATTGTTGTTTAACCTAACTGTCAGACAGCGACTGCACACACAGTTGTTCTCCTCAGTAAAACTGCTGTGTGTATTCTACTTTGCTCATATAACAAAAAAATAAATATTTTCAAGCAATTTGGAAGTTTTGTAATTGAGTACAAACCCTCATCATTATCAAAGTCTTGTGTTGCCACAGAGAGTCTCTCTCCATGTGCAAGTCATGCTTTGAACCCCGTTAACTTTCTTTCTCATGCTTCAGCGCTTTGTGCCTGTGATTGCGAGGCGAGATGCTGTGACATGAATGCCAATTAGTTCTGTGCGAACTGTTGAAAAGGCCTGCCCCGAAGTAATTTACTCTCGCTCACATTGACTCAAAAGAAGAGTTGTACGCCAACACTGGCTGAGTCAGACACAGTTGAGGGGAAAAATGCACATTGTAAGCAAAGTCCAGCAATTGCTATGGTGCTGAAAGGCCTGACCTGCTATCACATGATAGTCATAACGTCAACTGAGGGAGGAAAACAAGCAGGAAACACAACACAACTGGAGCAGAGAGCAGGGGGTTTTCTTTTGGTTTGTAAAGCCATCAACATGCTGATGTTATCTGTTGTGTTACATGACTTATTTAGCATGTTTCTACCAGCTTAAACAACATCAGGTATTTAATGACTCCACATTCTTACTCTGAGCACCCAGTTTGTCTCACTGTGGCTTTAAGCTCCATCAGGGATCTGTCCTCTTCTCCTCACGGCTATTTTTGTAGAACATCTAATTTAGTTCAGCCGAGTGTTGCAGATCTTTTTTTTTTTTCTTTACGAGACAGCGTGAGAGTTGAGGAAGGAAAACGCTGCAGTTGCTGCTAATCAAAGATTCCTCAGATGTCCCGTCTCTGTTGCAGGCGTTGGATTTGACAGAGATGCTAGTGTGCGCTGCTAGCTCGTTCACTCGCAGTCTGTGCTTCAGAGGAGGAGGAAGCTGAGGAGACGGAGGACTGTCGCCGGCGTTCCCCGACAGGTGCAGCAAGATTTAGGTATGTGACTCATCGTGATCACCACACTGTCTCTGTCAGTCACAAAGACTTGGATACAAACTGTCAAAGTAAAGTAAAAGTAATGTTTGTGTTGTTTGCTGTCACTTAAACTAAAAGGGTTTAGTGTTCAGCATGACTGCGGGTCCTTAAAAAAGTCTTGACATATCTTTAATAAACATTTACCAATTAAAGTATTAAATTGTCTCAAATTCAGACCGGATGGGTTTTAATGTCTCTTAGTCACGTCACCGTGAGAATTTCCGGTGTTGGCGCCACAGGAAACATTTTAACAGGGGAACAGAATTTGACACGACACCTGTATGAGCACAGTGTCCCTATTTTCACCCCCTCTACGCATTTAGATTATGAGATGAGTCTGCATCGTTTACTATCCTGCTCATTATTATATTTTTTCTGAGAGTATCATCATCCTTACTGTTCATTTTGATCTGATATTAACATGTTCACTTGAAGTGTTCACTTTTGGTGTGTATTTTCACGGCAAGTTTGGTCTTAAATTTCATTAAAAAGGTATTAAAATGTCTTTAAACATATTAAATTGTTTGTAGCTGCAGACACCCTGGTGTTAAAGGTTTAAATCACATTTGTTGTAAACATTGGTGACACAAAGCAGTTTTATGTGTCATCTTGTGTTCAGATTTTATCCATGTCAGTAAACTACAGAGGAAAAGCAGAATGATCCGCTTTATAGTACGTCAACGTAAATACAAGACACGTCAACTTGTGAGGCATATTTTCAGTGTTAGTTTGTTCTGCTTTTTAAGATATTTTTGGGGCATTTCATGCTTTTATTAGCCAGACGAGAGCAGAGAGATGACAGGAAGTGAGAGGAGAGAGAGATGGGAAATGACATGCAATAGAAGTTGCTAGCCAGTCTTGAACTGGGAATGTTGTATATCCTGAGATACAGAAAAATAAGTTTAAAGTGATAGTTTGGATTTTTGTTAAGCATGGTTGTATGAGGTTGTTATCCTTAGTTAGTGTGTTACATACAGTGGATGGTGGTCGGCATGTCTCCAGTTTGGCAAAGCAGGCAGGAGTACCGCTTGGGAATCTAAGCGATGTACTGCTGTGGACGGGAGAAGCAGCAAAACATATTTTAGCCACCTTAAAAAAAAATCATTGTTAGTTTAAATGTACTCTGTATAGTGGCTGTTTCAACATACCAAAGTTCCTCGGCCACTTAGTTTGTCATGTGTCTCAGTTTTGACTCGTGTGTCTGTTCCTTTTCTGGAGATCCACAGTACGCACATGAGGCATGGAAAACATTTATTGAGAATCCAAAAAAGAAAAAATGACAAGACAAGTCCTTCCAAAATTACATCTCATGCGGTCAATGTCCTCTTTTCTTACCTATTACCTGTTGTTATACTTAAACACTGCATAACACGGTCAAAAACTTATTATAATCCAAATTAACACAAACGTCATGTGGTCTTTTACACACAATGTCGTCCACAGTCCATTTGTCATGCGCACCATATCTGGTGTAGATAATTTGGGCCTGTATTCTAACACGTAATTAAAGTAAATATAAACATAACTTCAGCATGTTCCACCAGTATGCACTATTCAAATATACACAAACTTTAATGATAGCAGAACCTGTATAATTCGTCATATCAACACAGACATTTTTATCAAATATAAATATGTGCTTAAGTGGCTCTTACGTTCTGTATTGGGAATATTTTCACAGCTTTAACTTGCTGTCAGACAGCCCTGTCTGGCAGGAAAGCTTTTACAGCTTCAGTTCTCCATCTATGCTCTCGTCAAAGGCACCAGACTCCATTGAGAAAAACAGTAATTTAAGCTCACTGAACACAGGAGCTGCTGGTCTGCTGCCGCCTCAGTTGGTGAGTTTTTTGTGTTATTGTGTGACTTTGTTGAATCCAAACTAACCTGGTAAAACACCAAAGTCACACAATAACACAAACCAACTAACAGATTGAGGCAGAGTCTGGAGAGTGATATAACGGCTTGTGTTTCCTGTCGGAAATCACATGGCTTAGCTCCCAAGGCGGTTCTCCTGCCTGCTTCTCCAAACTGGGGGCATGCCGACAACTTCACTTCAAAAGATCCAGACTATCCCTTTAGGGAGCACAGTATAAGGAGCAATAAATGTGCTCATCTCAGTTTTAATTTGTAGCTGTTTCAGATTCTTAATTGCATTTTCTAATGTTCAGTGTTCCTCTCTCGTCCCAGACTCTGATGACTCTCCTGGTTCCAGAGAGCGGACTGTGATAGTTCATGCCAGTCCCAACATCACTCCCTCCAACGAGGAGCTGGCCAGCCATCTCAGCACCAGAGACTCAGGTTGCCAGACAGAAGATTTTTTGATCTCAGGAGCGCCGTCTCGGAGGAGGATCAGGGCCCAGAGAGGCCAGGGAGTCTCCCTCTCCCTCTCCCACTCTGCAGGCAACATCTTGTGCCTGCCAGACAGCGCTGACGCCATGTTCTCCGCCTCTGTGGGTGCACGCCTGCGCTCCCGGAGTCTACCCAGAGACGGGAGCCGGATGATAGACAACGGGCATCACGACAGCGACGATGAGGAGGAGCTCTCCCCCTTTAATGCTGAGGACTTCCTGCCGGGACCGGGAGAGTTGATTTTGAAGGATGAAGAAGAGAGCACGGACGATCAGGCCATGTCTGAGCACCAGCTGGGCCTGAAGTACACGCAGCTGTCAGAGAGTCCGGAGCGCAGCTGGATGGAGAGGACCAGATCACAACTGCCCAGGAAGGCCGACATGGGCAGCTGCGAGATCTCCTCCAGCTCAGACACCTTCAGTAGCCCCGTCCATTCTGTCTCAGCTGCGGGGGTGCTGGGAGGACAAATGGACCACAAGGAGGACCACCAGTCCTCGAGTGGTAACTGGAGCGGGAGCAGCTCCACCTGCCCCTCACAGACCTCAGAGACAATCCCCCCGGCAGCCTCTCCACCTCTGACGGGCTCCTCACACTGTGACTCTGAGCTCTCCCTCAACGCCGCCACTCACGCCAACGATGACCAGACTAGCTTCATGCTGGACCACTACCAGGGTCTCAGGACCCAGCGGGCAGGCTCCTTCTCCTCCACAGCTATGGACATATTAGAGGAAGCAGGGTCCAGCACTCCCATCGAGGGGGAGTGGAGTTACCCCCACTCGGACCCTGCACGCTCACAGGACTTCAGCCCCGAGCCGAGCAGAGAGGCTGAGAGCAGCCTCGGCTGCCCCAGCTTCACCAGCATGGCCACCTGTGAGAGCAGCTACTCTGACAAACCTCCGTCGGAGAAAGCCGACACCGTCTCACACTACTCCGTAGACACTGAAGGCTACTACACCTCAATGCACTTTGACTGTGGTATAAAAGGTAGCAAAAGCTTCACTTATAACTATGCAGCCTCGGGCTCTGATTGCGGCCTGTCTGACACAAGTGGTCACATGACTCTGGGGAGGCGCTGCCTCTCTTTAAGAAAACCAAAGGCGAAGCCGTGTCCGCCTAAGAGGAGTTCATCCTTAAGAAAAATATGCAGTGAGGGAAACATCCCTGACAATAAAGAACCAAAGATTTCGTGCGGGCAGCAACTTCCACTGTCTTCCAAGGAGAGGAAACTGCAGCTGATCTTATCCGGCTCTCAAAGTCGTATAGAAAACTCTTCACTTGTCAGAGAGCCCCTGGTGGTGTGGGGGGAGTCGGCTGACCTACCTGACTTAGGCGTTTTTAGCTCCACAGATGCACATTCGTTTAAGGATGAGGGCGTTGTTCAGTCAGACTATGCAGATCTGTGGCTCCTGAACGATTTAAAATCCAGCGACCCATACCGATCTTTGTCCAACTCTAGCACAGCAACAGGTACAACTGTGATCGAATGCATCAAGTCACAGGAGAGCTCAGAGTCTCAGACGTCCCAGTCCGACTCCAGAGCCACCACCCCCTCACTTCCATCAGTGGAGGGAGAGTTCAAGCTCAAGTCTCCAGAGAAGCTGGCAGGCCTGGCCAGCCCATCCAGCGGCTACTCCAGTCAGTCAGAAACCCCCACCTCCTCGTTCCCCTCCGCCTTCTTCCCTGGACCGCTGTCACCGTCCAGCGGCAAGAGGAAGCCCAAAGTCCCGGAGAGGAAGTCCTCTCTTTCGTCGCTGTCATTGCAGTCGCTCTCCTCCTCCTCCTCCTCCTCGAAGAGAGACCTGGAGCTGCCAGTAATCCCTCCCTCCCACCTCGACTTAAGTGCCCTTCATAGTGTCAACAACAAGGCATCAGCCTACAGGACGCAAATTCAGATCCTTCACCAAAACAAACAAAAAGCCGCAGTGTCGTCCAAACCTGTCGCTCAGCCTAACTCAGAGGTATTTAACGCCCATTCCATGTCGATCACACCCTCAGTGCTGCACTCAGTACAGCTCCGATCCATCAATAAGGAACATGAAGGAAGCCACGAGGACAAAACGACTTCCAGACTCAAATGTCCCACTGTGAACTTAACTAGCACACTTTCCTGTAGTAAATCTGTAGAGCTCAAGAGCCCCCTGTTACACAACTCACATCACACACCCGCCAAGGGGTCGTGTGAGTCCGTGTTTACCTCAAACGACGAGCTCACAGACGGAGTCGCAGCATGTCAGAGCAAGATGTGGAACAAGCAGGCTCCTTTAGAGAGCATGACAGCATTCACGCCGCAGTCAGAGCCATCGTTAGATGTCCCTGAGAGGACCGCAGGTCATGAAGGAGAGGCGTTCAGAGAGGCAGTAGAAACAGCTGTCTGCTCCGGAGACTGCAGCTCGCAGTCGGAGCCTTTAGATCAGCAGAGAACTGAGCCGTCTGAAGAAGAAGCACCAGGACTCTCTGTTCAGCAAAGTTCACCACAGAGATCCAACGGTCTTGATAAAGTGCCTGCTACTGACGGCCAGTCAGAGGCGTTGCAAGAGAGTTCAATCAGTGATGAAGGGAGCAAGGACACGGAACACGAGTTGTCAGGTGCTTCAGCCGAGAGTGCCTCCCAGGACGGCAAGGACGAGTCCACAGCAGAGACGGAGGATTACTTCAGTAAAGGTAGACTGTCACCATCTTTATCACTGATGCATGTTTGTTATGAGTCTTGACATTCATGAAGAGGTTCCCACCTTCCACGCCATTCACACTCAGAGCATTTGTTTTTTTTCTCATATTTATTTATGTTTTGTTTCATCATATTATCTCATGTTTCTTTCACTTGTCGCTGTCTCTCTCTGTCAGTATTGTCAGTGTCTTACTCAGTATCAGTGCTTACTTGTGAGTGGCCGACCAGTCCGCTGTGAAATTGTCAATATAAAATGCTCCATGGAAAAAAACAGCTGGGAAACCCCTGATGTTCAGGATCACAGACGGGTGCTGTAAATTGTATGGCGCATGATTAATCTGAAGGGTCACATGATGATTCACAGGATAAGGAAAAAAAGAGAAAAAGATATGCAGCACAAAATTGTATTCGTTTTTAAAACTGATGTTTTCCTGATCTTTCCCTCGTCTCTGTTGATTCTATAGCCCAGTCGCCAGAAGAAAATGTGGGCATTGTATGTTTCTGCAAACCATGAATATGTTGCATTTGAATGTTTCATATGTTTCACATCAACGTCTCTAAAGTGACTTAATATATAAGCTGAATTTTGTCACCATGGAGGGGATTTCCACTGTGAAAAGTTGTGGATGGTACCAATGGAAGCGTTCCGTACCGTCCCCATGTTTGGTCCCCCCTCTGTTGGGGTACCTAGCACACAGATCTGGTACTAAAAGGTGGAG
>JAPZEB010000021.1:29699264-29709704 GCA_029783705.1 Chaetodon striatus
GTTTAAATGTGTAATTTGTGGTAGATTTGATTTAGTTGAACTATTAATATTGTATACAGAATCTGAATCTCACTCTGAGTTACTGTTGTTCACAAATTACGGAAATGAACGATAATTTTTGTTTAATTTTTACTGAATATTTAAAGCCAAACTGTAAAACTATATCACACAATTATTTGTTATTAAATTAATAACTTTTTTTTTTCTTCTAATTTGTCATATCGTTCAAGAATATCGTTATCGCAAAAATGTGTGATATTATTTAAGGGCCATATTGCCTACCCCTACTGTCATAATCAGGATACTCGTCAAACTGGCATTATCACATTTTATATTGTGATAATTATCGATATTGATTAATATGAAAGAAATTATCGCAATGTTATGTTATTTTCGTCGAGCCCTACAGCAACGTCTCCTTTCAGAAATCATGACCCAGTTAGTCAAGATAATCCACAGATCTTGTTGTGAGCATTTTCATGTAGGAACTATTTTCTTCCCAATGAACTACACCTGCCAACCATATTGCAGAGAAGGAAGCGGGCATGCTAACTCACCTAACACCGCTGTGCTAGCTAACATAGAAACGCAAACAACGTCGACACGAACCTGAAAGAAACTAAAGATGAGCAAAGGGGGAGACAAGGAATTGCGCGCCCTCCTTGCCCTCACAAATGAAGAGGCCATTAACCGTCAAATGACGGGAACGGTGAAGGATGCGCTAACCTATGAGAGAATCGCTGAAGGACTGACCAGCCGCGGCTCCCTTTGGAGCAAGGCACAAGACGTCACTGTTTACGTCACACGCTGAGGTACACGTTGTGTTACTTGCTCACGCCCCCGTTTGCCCCGAAAAAGGAACAATCTATACGAACTAAAGTAGGCAGGCGGCATTTTGCTGCACTCCCCGATTTTGTTTTTATACTGCCAGTGCTGAACAAAGACTGATTGGGCTTTCCTGCAAATTTGCACAATTCCTATTACAAAGGGCTCATGTGTAGTCACATGACTCTGCCCCGTCCAGTCCGCAACCTGGAAGCATCATGGAGGAGAACTCAAACACCCAGCCAACTGAGCAACTTGAGCAGCTTGTACCAAAGAGAAATGCCAAGTCTGTCATTTGAACACATTTTGGCTTTGTAAAGACAACGCCGAACGTTAAGAAATCAAATGCAAACGCTGTGGAAAAACAGTTTTAGCGATCAAAGGTAACACCACCAATCTGTTTTAGCACTTAGAGCACAGTTATGCTACCGAATATCAACGGTACATGGTGCTTGCTTTTAAAAAAAGAAAGAGACTGACAAGTGCCCAGCAACAAGTGCCTCCACAAAGCAGCTCCTCATAACACAAGCATATACAAAGGCTACACAATATGAAAAAGATTCAAGAAAAGAGTTCATCTCTACATGTTTCCTTCAAGTATATTAAAATCACAAAGATAAGATATGCACTCTTATTAGAAAAATATCCCAGCTTTAATAGCTGATAAAATTTTCAGTACAAACCTCGTCAGTGAAATATGAGGGCTGAAAACAAAAACAAAATATTGTTCATTAATTGTAAACGAGGTAAAATGTTCAATTAATTGTGATACTGATACAACTAGTGCTATCACAAGCCTTGAGCCTCTCATCCATGAGTAGATGCACACTTCCTTCTGCACAGTGATTCGGTTGGTGGGTGCAGTTTGGTAGAAAGAAAATAGGTCCTAAATAAAACTGCTCACAACAAGGTCTGTGGATTATCTTGAGTAACCGGGTCATGATTTCCGGCAAGAGACGTTGCTGTTGAGTTTTTCAAATGTATGTTTGGGCGCTTTGAGCACCACAAACAGAATCCCATCTAGTTCCATTATATTGGAGAAAAGGTAGACATCACTACGTCTGATAGATCCAACATTCTGCAACTAACACCAAAAAAATCTGATTATTAAATAGCACTGCAGGTAAGAGGAAAAAAATATATATACATTTGATGTTGGGGTGAACTGTCCCTTTAAGTGACACACTTTGAAAGCAATATATTGTTTATGTGTATAATTTGGTGACATTTTCTCCGCAGGTAAAATTGAGCTATTGAAGAAGGCATGTGTCGGATATTATGGCTTACAGCCGTCACACGCCCCTGCGGAGCCAACAGCTGGCCGCCTCACGCTGTCCTGTAGCTGGGCCCCCTCTGCCTGAGCTCCATGCACCTCACGTATCGTACCTTTTGACTTCATGAAGATTCCTGACATTGGTGATGTAATGAATAAATTTGAAGTCCTTGGGATTGTGGGTGAAGGTGAGTTCTCGTTTAATTCTGCTTTAAAATGTGACACTGTGAAATGTAAAAGCTTATTCTGTACATTTGATGATCGCTGTTTCAGTCCAGCCTTCAGCCACAGCTTTTCATGTGAGGTGGTTCACCCACAAATTTGTTGTAGGGCTTTTCAGTGAGCAATCGTTTGATTGTTTTTATTCAATTTGCCTGCAGAACAAGGCCGTTAAAAGCCTCATCTGTTGTTCATGATTACACAACTCAATAAGGTCAAGGACAATTTTTGAAATATTTATTCGTTTCGAAGAATTTTTACATGGAAAAATTGAAGCTGCTGTGACCTGAATTCAAGCTCTTGTGTTGTAGAAATGAAGAGGAGGATTGTGGGATTCCATTTTGTTGTTGTAAATATCAATGGGCCGGGATGATTTGATAGTTCAGTTCCCCCAAAATGCTTCTCAAGGCTTTTCTTTTTCCTCGAGCCACTTGGTTGATAGAAAGTGGCAGAGGCCCGGAGGTGCGGCCACCCACTTGTCCCACTTTTACTCTCCTACATCCTAGAAGTTTTATAATGTGTGTATAATGTGTCGCTGGAAGACACAGGGAAACTCTGAGCTGGATTTTGAAGGCCTGTCCAAAGACGAGTCTGTCTGGAATGAAGTCAGCACTTTTAGTGCCACATGAAACTGTAAAGTTGTGGAAGTTTTTCAGTCCAGCTCTACTTACTGCCTCTGCACTCATGGCACAGTCACAGTGCGCTCCACTTGATCCGGCATCATAGATTTTTCCTCACTGATCTTGAGGTCAGTCAATTTTGTTAATCATTTAGACTGAGTGCAGCATGTCGGCTTACCATGGCAATTAAATACACACAATCTGCAATTATAACCAGTTCCTTATCTGAGGGGGAAACAAATGAGATAAATAAATAATTCTGGTGGTTTCCTCTTTGTAGCAAATAATCGAATCCTGTTGTTTCTTGTGTGTAAATATTGGCATTGTACAATTCTATTATCATATCGACGTTTATAAAGTGATGGAGCTCTGATTACATGTACATGAGACTGCTGCCAGGCAGCAACCACTGCAGACCGCTTTTAGACCGGGTGCGTTTTAGGTACACATTGGCAGCATTTCCAGTGGTGAGTGTGGCACCAGAACTGGGTGTGTTTTACCGACACGTAAGTGTTTTTTTTGGCAGTAGTTGTGCCACCGAAACTGGTTGTTTTAAAGGAGATATGGGTAGCTTTAAGTGACACGTTGATGGCATTTCCAGTGCCAGTTGTGCTACCAAAACAGAAGTATTTTAGCGACACGTTGATGGTATTTCCAGCAGCAGTTGTTCCACCAAAGCAGAATGAGTTTAAGTGACAAGTTGGCAGCATTTCCCGTAGAAGTCTTGGCATTTCCAGCAGCAGTTTTGTCATATAAACCAGGTGTGTTGTAAGGACACATCGGTGGCATTACCAGTGCCAATTTTTGACACCATAATTGGGTGTGTTTTAGCGACAGATCGGCGGCACTTTCAGCAGTGATTGTGCCCACAAACTGGTGGGTGTGTTAGCGTCACATTGGTGACATTTCCAGCATTGATTGTGCCACCAAAACAGGATGTCTTTTAGTGACATATTGGTGGCATTTCCAGCAGCAAGAGTGTTACCAATAGTGGGTTTGTTTTAGCAACGCATCGTGGACATTTCCAGCTGCAATTGTGCCACCAAACCAGTTGTTTTTTAGCGACACAGTGATGACATTTCAAGCAGAGATTGTGCCACCAAAACTTTGTGTGCTTTACTGTCACATCGGTGGCATTTCCAGCGATTATTGTGCCACCAAATCTTAATGTGTTGTAGCAACATGTTGGTGGCATTTTCAGCTCAGATTGTGTCACTGAAACTGGGTGTGTCTTAGCAGCACATTGGTGGCATTTCCAGTGGCAGTTGTGCCACCAAAACAGAATGAGTTTAAGTGACACGTCAGCGGCATTTCCCGTGGATGTCTTAGCATTTCCAGCAGCAGTTTTGTCACAAAAATCAGGTGTGTTTGTGACACATTGCTGACATTTCCAGTGTTGATTGTGCCACCAAAACAGGATGTTTTTTAGTGACACTCTTTAGCAAGAGTGTTACCAAAAGTGGGTTTGTTTTAGCAACGCATCATGGACATTTCCAGCTGCAATTGTGCCACCAAACCAGTTGTTTTTAGCGACACAGTGGTGACATTTCAAGCAGAGATTGTGCCACCAAAACTTGGTGTGCTTTACTGGCACATTGGTGGCATTTCCAGCAATGATTGTGTCACTGAAACTGGGTGCATCTTAGCAGCACATTGGTGGCATTTCCAGTTGTGATTTTGCCACCAGAACTGGGTGTGTTTAAGTGACAAATCAGTGACATTTCCAGCGGAGGTTGTTTCACTAAATCTGGATGTGTTTTAGCGACACATTGATAGCATTTCCAGCAGCGAATGTGTCACCAAACCTAAGCGTGTTCTAGCAACACATCAGTAGCATTTCCAGTCGTGATTATGGCACCAAAACCTGGTATTTCAAGCCAAAACATGATCTTTTCCTAACCACAACCAAATGTTTTTTGTGCCTACAAGTATCTTCACATGAGCTACAGCGCTGTTAGATCGTAATGAAACATGAAGTTTCGACATAGCCACGACACAAAAACAAATGTTACTTATCAATGGGTTGCAGAAACGCACAATGCCAACATCTATTCTAGCGGTTTGGTTGCAGCTCATTTTGAACAAAAATCTGTCGTGGTTTAAGATTTAAGCGTGGCTGACAAATAGCATATATATATGTATATTTAATGCAAAAAGTTAAATCCTTTTCATGCTGTCTAGTTTGCTTATTGTTTGTCTTTTGGTTTCCTTTACAGCAGCCAATTCTCTATTTTCCAATGCTGTAGATGAACATGAAGCATATTCAGAACAGTCACTGTATAAGAATTAGTTACCTTGAATAGGTTTTAAGTGCCTTGAAGTAGATTTTTATAGCTTTTTTTTTTTAGATTGAATGAGAAACGGATATCAGTGTACGTTAACATAAAGTACATGCAGTTAGTGATTAATGTGTTAAAACAAACACAATCACCTGTCTGATCTCCTTCTTAAGGGCAACAACATTGTTGCGCTATCGGTCAGTTTTAGTCTTTTAGGCATCTAAATTGTGTTACAGCAAAGGTAAATATTTTAGAGCAGCCTCCTGAAGAGAGCAGATGACTTCTTGTAGCACTGATGTTCTTGTGAAGGCGCACGGAGCAGTTCGTCATATGCCTGCTCTGTCCAAGAATTCCTCTTGAACCCTCAGGGGATGTGTGTGTGTGTGACTGCCAGGGTCGATAACATCAGAACTACAGTAGCTTGCCAACACTTGTGTCCTACTTTCTGAGCCACCTGTCCTTTTATAGAGGGGGATGTTTTTCCTTGGTTCATGTGAACATATGAAGCAAAAAAAAGTAGGTTTAAAACCCTTTTTACTTTGTAGCACTGGGCAGAAATAAAAAGGTTCAGCAGCTCCTGGACTTGTTTGCATTGTTAGCCAACTGGAACTTTCTAAATCAAACTAATGCTTATTTTTTAATGAGTATAGGTCATGCTGGAATTGTTAATCACAAGTTAACATTTTAAAACTGAATTTATGATGTAATTTGTAGCTCTGCTTGAGAGGGAAAAGCAGCATTTGGAGAACAGGAATTCTCTGAATATTCATGAAAAGATTAGCTGTGGTGAATCTCAGTTAAACATGCGGTTTGTGTCTTTTTTAGGTGCCTATGGTGTTGTATTGAAGTGCCGACACAAGGTAAGATGTAACACATTTTTATGTAATCGCCTTATTAATTATTGGTCCAATGATCAATTGTTTGTTTTTTTAAATTCTTATCTTGTTATCTTATTATCCTCATAAAGACACTGTGTCATACCAGAAAGTTAACAGAGGTTTTATAGGATAAGTCTGGTGATATTTAATGTTTTTCTTTTTCTCAACAAATACCATAAAAAGGCCAAACCCCCAGTGAATTAACCGCAGTAGCAAGTATTGTCTGTGCAGCCTTGAAATAGCTTATTTCTCTGTTCCACAGAACTCCACTGTAAGAACACATCAGTGAGTCATACCATTACACCTGGTGATATGTTCCTTCATTACCATGAACATGGGCATGAGTCAGTCCCACATACACCGTCTTGTTGCCATGAATACTCACAAGAGCACCAAATATGCATTAATCCACAGTTAAAAATGCCCTGTCTGCTCCTGTTTGAGTAAGAGCTGTTAAAGATTACAGAATAAGAAAAGTATACATTTATGTATGACCAGTTTTTAAAGGGGCTGTATACAAAATTCAGAGCATATCTGTTATTCAGAGTAGTATTCAGGTTGTCTGCACACAGCCCCCAACATGGAGGAGGCCGAGTTAACAACTAACAGTGCTAACAGCATGAACATCAGCAACAGTGCTGACAGAGCTAACGATCTTAAAGGGATACTTTGCCGATTATCGACCAACTTTGTATCAT
Source organism: Chaetodon striatus (assembly GCA_029783705.1). Lineage (NCBI taxonomy): Eukaryota > Metazoa > Chordata > Actinopteri > Chaetodontiformes > Chaetodontidae > Chaetodon > Chaetodon striatus. The sequence goes on from JAPZEB010000021.1 coordinate 29,706,057, forward strand.
AACAGTGTGGGTAGCTTGTGTAAATGAATTCAGATCTCCCTGCTCATCTCTCTGCTCAAATCTGCTGGATGACGCAAAACATGTCATGGTGGATTTTCGCTGGCTTTAGGGCTTAAATGCCAGTTCGATGGCATTTCCTTGTAAATCTCATTTAAAGTAGGGGGTTCTATGTCACATAAAGTTGACTTAGGGGCCATACACATGCCGCATTTTTTTGCGCCCTCAGATTCATTGTTTTCAATGAAGACACACTGCAGGTGCGCTCAACGCCAGGGCAACGCATGGGCACCATCTTGGTGCTCATGCACCCAATTTTCAGGGTGTGACCGCTGCGAGATAAACCGAGTTCAACTTTTGGAACAACCAATCACAGCCGATGGACATCTTTCCCTTCTGTAAATACTCAGTTTGATAAATACTATAAATACTATAAATAGTATAAATACTTCTAAACAGCTCCTGGAGGAAGATCAACTCTGCACTCAGGATTTCAGGCAAATATGTTTTGAAACGCAGCTTGCCGCTGTGCTCTTTAAAGCTGGCTCAAAAAGGCACAAAGGTAGCACCCAGTGCCCGACCTCGCATTTCCCAGGCGGCTAAAGACACGGCATGTGTACAGCCCCTTACTGTTGTCAGTAATTGTTAAATACTTAAGCCCAGTTCAGGCCAAAGATTTGCGAGGAGACAAGTTGAAACAAGCAACTACTTGTAACGCGTCGTTCAACATCAGGGTATAAGCAAATACAGCGAGCAGCAGCTGCAACCTACTGTCCAGAGGGGCCAGTGGGGACAGAGCACCTGCTGCAGCAAGCTAACACACCGTCTGCAGTCATTTTGACTTTATCAGTGGACTTCACTACAAGCTGATTGGCTGTAGAAACAGGTGACGTACTTCATGTTCTAATCAAGCCGCCTGAGATTTGACCAGCTGAGTTGCAGGTGACACCATCAGCCAGTTTGAGTCGAGCTCAGACCGGCCAGTTCACTCCGCTGCAACTTGTCTCTGCAACGTTCTAAAACGGTTTCGACTTGTCGTGAATCTTTGGGCTGAACTGGGCTTTAGCCTTCAGTAGGAATCAGTGAGTTCGGGGCTAACAAACACAAACAGACCGGAGAATTTGAAGTCAGGCAAACACACTGTTGGTTTTGGTCTTTTTATGGGATTTGTTGACAATAAAAAATCTGTAGACTATCACCAGCTTTATCCTTTAAGGATGGAGATTGCAGTGTCCTGTGTGTTTATCTTATAAAAGATGAGGCTTGTTGACATTAAGATATGTCTGTTGGAGGTTAAGAGAGGCCCACAGAGGCCCAGCGGACATGAGTGGACACTGTGTTTTAAAGGGAGTGGTCTTCATGCACCTGGTCCCACCACTGTGGTTCACTGCAGTGGTCCTGTGCCTTAGTATTACTGTGATGTCTTAAGTGGCTCCCACAGACTGCTGGGTAATTAGTTATAGTCTTTTTGTCTCTGCTAGGGTTCATCACTGAGAAAGATCTGCTTTGAATGGCAACACATTTGTCAACTTAAATTCTTCCACTACTCTGCCACTTTGTTTTCATTCATGTAAAAAGGGCTCTGATAGGTTGTCTTGAAGCAATTAATTTTTTAGCATAAGAATAAGGGAGCCGAAACACAAAAAAACAGCAGGACTGTGAAAAGCAGACGACCCGCACTGCAGTAATAGCCTTGTCATCTCAGTCCATTTAAGGAAGAGGCTGTGCCAGGAATTGACAGCAATCCAGCATGAATAAGAGAGACTAACTACCTCCTACTTACAGAGATTTGCAGGAAAAAAAAAGACAAAACACTTTCTGAGCCTTCCTCATCAAGATCCTCAATGTTTTTCTCATTCTGCAATTGCTGTGCATCTGCGTTCATTACGCCGTTTATTATGGCAATGACCTTATTCAGTGTATCCATTAGCCGCGTTTCTAATGCGATCAAGTTAGCCTAAGTGTGAGAACTGTAAAAGACAACAGCATCAGACCTGATGTTGAGCTAGCACTCAGAAGTGTGGAGAAAGAAGAAAGCCCTGCTGTAAGCCGGAATCACAGCCTATAATTACTGGGCTTTATTATTCAGACTGATTGATCCCAGGCCGAGGCAGCTGCAAATGCCAATGTCTTAGCTTTATACAACAGAACGCACATCAACAGACCTCAGATAGATCCACACAACAGACGGAGGCTGTTGGTTTGTCGGTAACACTCTCTTAAATGTGTTTATATGTGCGAAAGTACATCATCATCACCATAATCGCAAAGATTTCTCTGAAAGGTTTATCAGGACAGATCCGTCAGCTGGTCTGGTCTATGTAGAAGAACAAGATAATTCATACTGGCTGAAATTAATCTGGCTTTTTAAACACGGTCTTTATGTACACTCTAAGAAATGAGGGTTCCTAAATGGTTCCTCCTGAAGGGCTGAGGTTCTTTCCAGAACCAATTGCCTCTAAAGAATCCTTTTTTTTTTTTTTTTAAGGAAAAGGTTCTTCAACAGTTCTTGTTTAAAACAAAGGGTTCCTTTAGAGGCCGTACACATGCCGCGTCTTTAACACCCTGGAAAACAAGAGGTCGGCCACTGGCCACTGGGCGCTACTTTTGTGACTTTTTTGTGCCAGCTTTGAAGAGTGTGGCGATAGGTTGCGTCTGAGGTTGCTAAGCAACTTCAACAAGCACCGTGTCATAGCCTGTTTACCTGAAATCCTGAGTCCTGAATCCAGTAAAATGGGTGCGTGGGAATGCTTACGAGCTGCGACGGCATTGCTCTGGCATTTGAGCACACCCGCCGCATTTCTACAATAAAAAACAATGATTTTACTTGTATTCTGTCATAGTTGATATCTTAACCATTATTTCATGCCATACAATACGTCATGGTCTGCTGTTTTTATTTTTATTTTCAATGGGAATTAGGCATTTTGCATTTGGTTCAAGTTTGGAACCAAGTTTTGTTTCCCAACCTGTACTGCACCACTGAAATAGAAAACACTGGAGGGCCAAAGGGTTCTTGGTTTAACCCCCTGAGTGGGTCCTTGTTGGCACCCTTAATGCCTTTTTACAGTGAGTCAGTTTATTTCAGATGCGTTTTTACAATCTGTCATCTGAAAAAAATCGTTAAGCACAGAGACCTTGCACACTGATTCCGATGTGTTTTATTGTCTATTTGTTGTGAAGATTTGCGACACAGTTTCCTCCTCTTCCTGGAGTTACTTATCTGGCTGTCACCACTCCATCCCTGCCTTTCATTTGACACCAGAACTGCATGAAGGGGCGGAGCTGTGCTGTCTCCACATTCTGCGAGTGGTTCATCATCCCCCTTAACATTACTATCTGACCTGTTGAACGTAAGCTTTTTGAGTAATGAAAAGATACCGTGCATCTCCTTCCTTGGTCTTGTCGCAAATGTATCTCGCAGCCACATTTTCTTCACTAATTCTTGGTCAAATGTCTCTAAAGGCTCTGACAGATGCGAAAAACGCAGTAAAACAAACCTGTGGCAACATTTTTATGATGGACGAAAGTGTGCAAACGTGATTGATACAACACGAGGTCATAAGTATTTTTGGACGTATAACAATTTGGGACAAATAGACAGAACCCCCAGAGAGGGTTCAGGTCGGACCCATTACTGTACGTGCACAC
>JAPZEB010000021.1:29709804-29725737 GCA_029783705.1 Chaetodon striatus
CGATCTGTTTATATATAGGGACCGAAATCAAAAGGAGCAGGCGTGGGAAGCCTTGTCCTGAGTAGTTGGTTTGCCTGGTGAGTTGATATTGAGAAAGAATTTTTTTTAAACTAGGGGCGAATACATCCATGCTACTATAACGCCTAGCTTGCTAATCTCCCTTGTTTCATGTGAATGTGACGATTTCGTGGTCTGTGCAAATGTGAAGAATGCAAATAAATTAGAACAAACGAGTCACTTCAAGGCAGTTATCACTCACCAGAAATATTTTGGACAGCGCCGCTGCTTGGGCGACCCCGGCTGCTTTGCAGCTTTTGCAGCTCTTGGTGTGTATGTGCAGTTACGCCATTGAAGGGTTCTCTGTAGAGCCTCTCATAGGGGGTTCTGGGAGGAACCCTTGACAGGTGGTTCTCGGTATAACCCTTTACGTTGTGTTTAGTTACTCCAGGTGACTCTTTAATAAAAGATTCTACCAGGATCCGGAAAGGTTTATCATATGTGGACAAGCTGAATAACCTTTTATGGTTCTAGTGAGCACCTCTCTTTCTGATAGTGTATTTATTTTTATTAACACCATGTTTTTTATTATGTTCATGGTAAATGTATGCTGCTGATGCATACGACTAAAAAAAGGAATGGTCTGTTTAGATTTACTCAGTTGCCTTGATGTTTTTTTATGTAAGCATCATCATATGCGGTTGAGCAACATTGGAGCAGATTGTAAACGTGTATAGAGCCAGTAAAACCTTAAAAGGTGAGAATATGGGGACTCCCTAAAAACTTGGGAGAAATAAGCTCCGTCCCTCCTCAGCAACAGTGCTGATAGGAGTTTGACTGGATTACTGTCTGCAGTGTAGTAACAGTGCTGTAGTTTGAAACAATCAGTTAAAGAGAGTTTGCTCGCTGTGCTGTCATTACTTGATTTGACATTAGTTTATAAAGCTAATTTGGAATGTCTTCTTAATTAGCTCATTACACTTTCATTATTTCTCTGGCATATAACAAATGAACCACAGTCCCCTAGAAGGCTGACATTTTGCCACTCCGATGTGGCCGCCCTGTGCATTGGAAATACCATAATATATACTGTTTTAATAGAATATCTGTTGGTAACTTCATCGCTTGATGTGAAAGCACAGGAGGATGAATTCTCTGGCTGCAGATCAATATGGACCGGTGCCATCTGGAAAATATTGTATTGTTAGTGTGAATGAACAGGCATGTTTTTTCAAGGGCTAACTCACAGATCTATGCTGCATAATTATGTGTGCACACACACAGACGTGGGCACAAACACACACCTCATGCACAACACACACACACACACACACACACACACACACACACACGCATGTGCTGACACTTACAAAGCAGAATAACACATAGGCTTACCGAGGGATTGATGGTGCTGTGACTATGGGCAGGGAAGCGCGCTGGCCAGAGAAAATGGCTGTATTTGTGTAACAACTGCTGCTGAGTCGCAGCTGCTCGTGCTTACAGAACGTACTTATTTCACCAGTGACACGCCCCTCAAATTTGGTTTATACAGTACATGTGTTTAACAGGAATAATTAGATCCGAGAAAGATCTGGGGACAGATATAGAAAGGATGGAAATGCAAGTGTGCATTCATCAGTTACCACATAATAATCTGAATCTATTTAAGAGGCTGCTGGATGTGTCTACTCCCACATACGCTTCACAACATCTGAACACAGACCTAAGAGTCAGCTGGGCTAAAGCCTCGTTTCCACCAAGCAGCCTGGTTCAGCTCAGTTCAGTTAGGAACACATAACAATGGTTATTTGTCTGCTTCCATTGTGAGAAGCTGCTGCTGGTGTTGAACCTGTAACCACAGTTAATATAATGGCTTTTCATACATTATACAAACTATAAATATGAAATGAAAGGATGTTTTGCCACCTCTAGCAGCATCTATAGACTGAGGAAAATTTTATTCACTGTGCTGACTGTCGGCAACTTTCAAGGTGGAACGAATTGATGACATGAATCAATCGACACACCTTCAGCGTCAATATGACAACTCTGATTATTCCATTTTTGTTTTCTCTCTTGAATGACATAAGTAATGATTTGATCTTTAGGCCTTTAAAAAATGTGTATGAATTTCAGCCGGCATATTTTCTTATACTCACTTGGAGAAAAAACGTGGCAGAGCGTCGTTCTAGTGCGCCCTGACAGCGCTAAACCCCTGATCTTGCCTGACAAGGATTCAATGCCCAAATCCAATCAAGAGGGACCCTTATTCAAGCCTGTTCTTCTTTGTTCTAAAAATGTCCGCGTGCAACCCTGGGATGTTGACAATAAACAAGGTGCAGACGTTGCTCTGTATCACAGCTGAAGAGGAAATTTAGTGAAAGCTGGACGGAGCGCTGACTGACAACGACTCCGCCAACATTTACAAGTACAGTCTGCAGTAGAAACGCTTAACCAATCCAGGGTCTAGGTGCATGTTCATAGTACTTCTGGTTTTAAAGGTACTATACCCAAATATTTTGGTGGAAATGGGGCTTAAGTGTGATATAGAGAAGTCACACAAGCTTCTTTCACATCACCACTAATGATTTTTACTATTCATACTTGACCTATGTAAGAAATGTTTCTATCTTGCGCCTCTTTACATGTCATTGAAATGCAGGAATAAATGGGGCAAGGGACCAGTGATGTGTGGGTCAGAGTTTTTTCAAAACTTGGCCCGTTTTGAGAGCAAATCCGCCCTCCCACATTATGTCAAAGAAAGAAAGAGTTTTTGATGACATTATTTGGAGGTTTCAGGTGTAATCCACTCTGTCAGTGTGGTAGCCTAAATGGTTTAATAAGAGAAGTGTTTGTGGATGATTAATGTCACAAGTCCAACTATTATTCTAGCAAGAGTTACTTTGCTTGATTGCTGAAAGTGTATACAGTATATCACCATGCGTAATGACAGCAGGTTGGCTGCTACAGCATTATTGGAGGACTTTTTTAATCCACGACTTGGATGAGAATGAGACTGCGCTTTCTCGCTGTCATGATGAAGGCGTTTATAAGGAATGTATGCTTAAAGCTGATGGTATGTTGAAGAGGTGATTGTACGTCGACAAGGCCTGTCATGATAATTACATTATGCAAGGTATAGTAAGATATATGGACAGGATCTCGGCCGTTTTGCTGACCTCGATATTACCTGTTGTGTTACGTGTGTTTGTTTACATGAGAATATCAAAAACATTTAGTCAACTTGACGTCAGAATAAACAGCAGGGTTTTACCGAGCCGTATAAGTGAGGCCACGCTGCTTGCGTGAGCAGCATGTGTGCACTGCAGAATCTCTTGTGTTTTTTTTTGGCTCCTGTGTGGTGTATTGATATTATACCACCTTTCACTACAGTTTCAATGTCCGTATCTGTCACAGACATGAAGATATATATATGTATTTATGTATTTTATTTCAAAATTAAAGCACTCTGACAGTGTTTCTATAGACAGAATCCCTTTAGTTGTTAACATGAAGCTTTTATTGTGAAATATTTGCATGGCTGTGCTGTTGACAGTGCAGTGGCTCACACAGCTCCATAAATGAGTGGAGTGTTGGCTTTTAATGGTTGAAATACAGTAGCTATGGCAGCAGGCAGCTCTCAGCAGTGCTGCAGCAGCAACACCATCTGTGTGAACACTGCAAGCATTCAAGCCGCAGTTGTTTAGGAGGTAGGCTATCACGCGCTGCTCCCGCATGCAGTGCAGCCCATATGTAATCCCCCTTTTTTCCTCTCCAACCCTGCCTCCTTGGGCGAGGCTGAAGAAAAATAAAACAGCACTTCAAAGCTGACGCAGCGTAGCTTACTAGTAACCTGCAACTGCACTTCTGGAGTGGAGGAGACACAGTCCTGATCGCCGTTAGCTTGCCAACCTCTAGCAGTAAGCTAAAAAGTCAGTTGTTTTTAGTTTGAACTTCCAACAACCAGGCTGTCGACTGCAGCACATCGGTCAGATTATGGAAGTAACTGTGATGCTCCCGTAGCTTTGTTAAGGTTATTTATTAGTAGAAAGAGGCATCACTTGTTTTGTTTTTTTTAATGGCCAAATTTAAGTTGCAAACTAAGTAATTTTAGGCTACTAATATAAAGCTAGTCTAGGTTTCATACTTTATTGTATCTATTAGCAGGTGTTCATTATTTTTATTAAGTTATACATTATACAAAAAGAAAAGAACATATAGTGTACGAATGTTTATAAAAGTCCTGCCTTTTCTTTAAAATAAATACATACATGGTAACAAGTAGTTGCAACTGAAAACATATAACACACACTCACACACATGCATAAAAAAAGGTAAATAGGGACACAAACAGCAACAATAAATAATAGTAACAACAATAATAATATTAAAAGAAAAAGGCAAAGAAAAAAATACACCTCTGTATCCTCTGTTATGTCCAATATACAAGATAAATCCTTGCCCTGAAGATATCTTTGATATCTTTGATTTTGTATGTAATTTTTTCCAAAGGATATTTTTCAGATTCTTATTATAGTGTCTAAATATTTTTAAGAATTAACAGCTAATTGCTCTTTGAAAGGGTGTACTTGGTATTTTGTGCTGGTATATTATTATATCAGAAGCATAAAATGGTCTTAAAATGACAATAATATCGTTTATCACAATTATTTCTGGGACAATATATCGTCAAACAGAACTAGTTATTGTGACAGGTCCACTATTGACATCTCTGTATGACATATCGTTGGTCTTAAACAGGCTTGTGTTTATGTTTAATGATAATTTACTGTTAGGAGCCAGAACTGTGCATAAGCCCATGTAAGCAGAATGAAATGACAGAATACAGACAATCATAAAGCAGAAATAAAATTTGATGCTTGATGTTGCAGCCTCGCATTAAAGTCCAGTTATTGTTACCCAGTAAAGGGACACAGTTTTTGTGTTTTGCCAGCTAGCTCATGTTTTTCTTAACTCCCCTGCCTCACTCAGTGTTCTCCTATCTTGCCAAATTTTTGCCACGGCGATTTCATAAAGAGAGCAGGCAGAATAAAACTGCAACATGCCGCTGTGTCAAAAGTGTTGAGCACGCTGGGACACAGTGAAGCTTTTGTGTTGTAGTTCTGGCTCATCTTTTATTAACTTCTTGTCCGTGTAAATGGATCACTAAAAGAACATGTTTGGGTTTACTAATTCTTTTTTTATGCCCAGTCTGCAGCGGGAACACTGTGTTACATTGTGGTGGGATGAGAGAACATTCGGGAGGAACTAGATTCAAGGATGTTGCAGCTACGTGTGCACCTTTTGCCAACTGAGTCACAAGGATGCTCCGGGTCTTTTTCTTTAATCTGATAAAACCCTATGAATTATGCTAATTTATTGTAAGCTAATTACTCCAGGCTTTAGTCACTGATCTTCATCATACTAGTGGAGTCTCAGTGAGGATGTTGGTAAAGTCAATATCCAGCTGTTTTCAAAATATTAAGTTTAAGCTGAAACAAATCTCACAAATAAAAATAGATTGATTTTTAGCTGTGCCAGGGACGTGACTCTGTCGGTCTGCTGCTTTGGTCCAGACTTAAAAATCTCAACAACTATTGAATGGACTGTAATGAATTCTTTTCAAGACATTCATGGTTCCCTGAAGATACATCTGAATTGATGATCCCCTGAATTTTCCTCTGGTGCCAACATGAAGCTGACACCTCTGATATTGAGTGAAATTGCTCAAAAAAGAATGAACTGCCATGAAATTTGGTACACACATCTACAGTCTGAGTATTTTACTCACATTTGCCACTAAAAATAGACAGAAAAATAATTTACTAGCACAGTGAGCAACTAAAGATTACAACCTACTAAACTATGATCCATAAGTTATCGTTATACCTGCAGTCAATTGCTAAAAATAAAGCCTTTTAATTTTTATTCAGAGGGAAAAGGAATGATGGACAAAGAGGAATCGGGCAAGGGGGATTCAAAGGCTCAACCAACTTACTGCCCCCCTTGGTACCCTGATGTTCTGAAAAGAAAACAAAAACAACACAAAAATACGTGGCAAAAGTGTCCTCGAGGTGGCTCTAAGGTGGATTAAACATGATAAAGTGCCCACTCAGGTGCCCCTCCAATAGGGCTGTACCAAATATTGGAAGCTTCTAAGCTACATTCGTAATGTTGACATTCAGATTTTAAATCAGCATCTGAATGCGGCATAGATTTTATTTATTTTTTCCCGCATATCTACCCACGTGTTTAGACTCAGTATTTCTCAGCATTTTTTTTAAAAATTAGGTGACACTCATATTTAGTATTATTCAAAATGTATTGAAAAAAGATAAATGTAATAATTTCCCAAATTAAAAATTCAAAGATTTGAGTGGGAGTAACTTGGAGACCCTCCTTTAGTAGATTGCTTTAATTCGAGCAATCGTTTTTCTTATTATGACACAGTCCTCTGGCGTTGGCAAAAAATGTTGTTGCACATGTCCGATCTATTGTTTGTGCCGTTAGCTTGTTTACTATATTACATGAATGCTGCTGTCACACTGAACTTGACATGGAGGGAAAAAATTGTTGGATATTTGTATTAAACAGCCAAGTCTGATTAATTCTGAGTCAGTTACAGCCCTAGTTTTTATTTTCTGCTTCATTCCTTTTGAAAACATTTTTACTGTGGTCAAAAAAACTGTTTCACCTTAGAGTGATTTGATGATGAACATTCGAAGCTTCCTCTCAAAAACCTCAGTAGAAGCTTTGAATGTTAAAAAATGACAATTAGTACAGCGTTACCTTTCCAGTAGAGAAAACTTTTGAAGTGCCCTCTATAGTGGCCTTAGAGAAATCATAACGCAGTGTCATGGAGGCTGCCCTACATTTTAGGAAACTTTCATACACTGATGCCCTTTATAATTTTTTGGCCCTTGCCTTTCATGCTGCTTGAAATCGCCACTGCCTTGGTTTATGACTAAATAGCTGCAAAACTAATGATGTTCCAATCAGCATCAGCTGTGTTGTGGTGATGTCTAATTAGCAATTGTTAGCATGCTAACACGCTAATGGTAAGATACATGTTTGCATTTGCTGCCAGCATATTTTTAGACCCCTGTTGAACAGTGTGGTATATATTTAGAAATGTCTTTGGCAGACACAAAAAAAGAAGAAAGAAAGAGATGGGAAAATGGCTAACTTCCTGTTTTTAAACTGCCAGCACAATCGTACAATTACAAAATACTTGTTTTCATTATGAACCTCTTATTTGTTATTAAGATAATTGCTCAAGATGTTGTTTTTATTTTAGTGGAATCAAACAGAATACTCAATCTTTGGTTGCTAATAGTTAGAAAGCCAGCTGTGTCACAGTTCTGCTGTAAACATGTGGTGCTGGCGTTTTGTTTGTTAATCCACTGTGTTGACGAAACTGGGAATATCAGTGTTTAAAGTGGAAACCACCCTTTTTGCTTGCTTCAGTTTGCCCTTGAGTTCATTGACATGTTATAAGGTATGTTTGCTCTCGGTAGATTAGAGCAGGCTAACCTACATGTGGCTCTCACTTGACCCAGAAAAAGTTTGTACTCTTTAACTCCAAATTTCTGCACACGTTCTTCACATGTGGTGATGACAAAGAAACTTTAAAAGAGACAGGGTTTGTTATATATTCACTGTGTCTGAGCAGGGCTGGCTCATAGTTCAGGAGTTTATCTTGCGTTTCACAAGACTGGGCTGTTTTGTGTCTCAGAGCTGCAATTAGCTGTATTTACCCAAAAGCCTTGACGGTGAGATATGTTATTATCCTGAGCCTGTTTGTTTATTGAAAAAGAAACTTAACTTCAAACAATAGTAGTGGTAAACTGAGGTGTGTTTTTATCTCAGTGCTCTTGAGTGTGTGGCACACTTTCTGTTTATCACTAGTTTCACTGGTAGGTGTTGTACGTCCTCCCACCCAACTCTTGGAACTGTTTAGATACCAGTGAAACACTTTGTGTCCACGTTGAAACTTCCCTCTGAAGCAAGTCAAATACAAAAGCTCCTTTCTAGCAGTTAATCTAAATCCTGGATAAGGCTCGTGCGTGGTCACTGGCAGTTCCTTAGCATGTGGCACTATGGGAAATGTGAGTGAGAGGGTAAACATAGCTGTAGCGAGTATTTATTTAAGCGTGGAACACCTCTCAGGAATGCACACAACACACAGCGTCACCCTGAATGTGCTTATCGTCCCATGAACTGGTTTCCCCAGCCACTCTGACTACAGAGGTAAAACATTGACAGCGTCAGGCCTCACTCGGTCTCCTCGGTCTTAAATGATTCAGTTTGGAAGATTTTAAGTATTTAATTATCTGTAATATGTTTTCATTAATCGTAGGAGATATTATAAAAATTAAGCCTCTTTATGAAAAGCCCTGGCTCTGGATGCGGAGGTGGTCTGGCTACATAATGATTGGATATCAGCCAGAGTCAGACAAGTGTAAATGCAGTCCTTCAAGTAGTTTGCATCATTGAAAAAGTATCTGCCCACACAGAAGAAAAAGTCACGAGTGCAGAGTGATACGTCTCCAGTATGAAAGGACATTTTTTTGTTCCTCAAATCACCAATAAAATCAGTGTTTCATAGGATGTGATGACACAAAGATATGTTGAAGGAGATGACAGAGCAGGTGTGTGTGATCTTTTACGTCTCAAGAAGATATGGCTCTTTCTTCACATCAAAAGAAAAGTGAAGTACAGGCTGTTCACTTACATCACTTTTGCCCGCCATGTTTGTTTTTGTTGACAGTTGACAGGCTTGTTACCTCCTCACCTAATTGCACACTTGGCATACTGCACATATAGAATAAGATCCCATTACAGTGATGACAGAGTGCAGACGAGGAAGCATAGACACAGCAGGTGTAACGGCACTACGGTGAGCGCCTTTATTGTCCAGATAATCTGTACAAACAGACATATGTATATGTGTCCAGAATCTGTCGGTAATGGGACAAGATTTTAGTATTAGAAGCGTTCAAGCTTTTTGTTTGATTTCTGTTTGTAGTCAGGGGGGTACTGACGAATGACGCTTGACCGGCAGGCTATTGCCTGATGTCAATTTAGCTTTATATTAGCTTTTATAAAATGTATATGTGTACATATGCAGATATCTGATTGGTGCATGGAAGAGCAAGTCTTGGCCCTGATATCCGCTAGCTACACCAGCTCTCCCTAAATATTGTCCATTGTCCACAGAGGGTTATCACTATCAGACTGATAGCCAATGGGCTCATCAATTTACTTAACTTTATTCGTTTATTTGACAGCGACAGTGCATAATAATACACACTGCTGGAAATATGCCAGAATTAGCCAAAAAGGCTAGTTTTCACCCGTAGTCTCTGGCCAGATGTTACAATACACTGAATCACAATGTTTCGCAAAAACTTGGGCTGCCCCTGGCAAATAATTTTTCTTGTTGACCAATAGTCGTCATTTAGGGCCATTAGTTGACTCATCTCCTGCATGTTTATGATAGTAACTTAATTATTAAATAATATATTTTGGGCGGGGCAACACAATGGTTTGAGTTGAAGGTGTGAGAAAGAATAGTCTCAGTAACATTGTTTTGATTTATTTTGACAAGGTGAAGGTCCTAATAAAGTTTCATATTTGTTTGTTGTTTTTCTACAACTAAGCGACCAAGGAAATCTTGCCGACTAATGACCTTTCTGATTGACTAACGTTTGGTGGATTATTAAGGGGCAGCTCTACCCACGTCAAAGCATAAAATGTAACGGCACTTAATTTTAACGGTAATTTTAAGTAATTTTATGTAGAACATTTTCACCACTTTACCACCAGACTCTACTGATACAAACAGTAATTTTACCACGCAGAACATGGGAGTCACTGGTCTACCTCTCCCTTGATGGGTTAGTGTGTAAGGTAATGTTAAACATACATTTTGCTGTAGCCCCCGTCCACAGTAGTACCTTGTTTAGCTCCAAAGGTTAGATCCAAAATGTCAAAGGTCAACTTTGCTGTGACGTCATAATATTCTGCAACACTTTTTGGCCATTACTCAACAGTCTTGGGTGTCCATTTGGAAATGGTGCTGATTGAGTGGATCCAGGGTCTGAAGCTGAAACCACCAAGCGCCAACAACAGGTGGATTTTCTTTTTGAGGAGTAAATCTCAGGGGCTGTCCACGCCATACTGTATGTGAGTTTGCACTAATAGGGATTTTTTTTTTTGTCATTTACGTGGGTCTTCAGGTGGCTAAAATATATTTTGATGCAGTCCCCATCCACAGCAGTACATTGTTGAGCTTCCTGTCGAAAGATCTGGTTTATTAATGACACCAGTAAAGCAACACAGTATATAACAGTAAAGGTGCAAGCAGTAACTAATTTAATTTTTCAATTCAGTTCAATTTTATTCATAAATCCCAATATCACAAATAACAGTTTGCCTCAGAGGGCTTTACAACATATGACATCCCTCTGTCCTAGGACTGTCACAGCAGATAAGGTAAAAGTCCCCCAAAAATCCTTTAAAACATTGATAAAACTGACATGTTACATTATTATTTTTATCCTGATAACACATCTACAACCCTATTGCATTTTACAGCAGTTTACTTTAGCTTTTTTTATCATTTTAATAACAGAAAACAGAATTTTAAATGCAAAATGTTTTATTGTCTGTTTGATGGCTCAAAGTCTCAGAGCACTCGAGAACACACCAGGTAATACATTATGTATCATGCATGTTGCATTTTCTTACATTTAGATGATATAAATAGCAACAAGAGAAAGACCTGCAACCTACAGTGAACAGAAGTATTTGAAATAACGTAGGCTTTAAATCAAATCCTACATATTGTACAAAGCTGTATTATGATTATGAGTCATCATGTCAATTTATAATTTGTCCTGAGTGGGTAATTTGTGCTGCAGTGAGCATGGAAACACATAGCAATACATAAAACATACAAAATAGCAGAAACATATAGGAGGTGACAGGAACATGTTCACAGGGTGGCTCACACAGATGAGAATTGTCGTTGATTGTCGTTTCAGCTCCTCTGTAGCAAGCTTTAAAGTGTCCACCATAACCCCACAGAGGCTATAAATAATATAATGAACACTGAATATTGTCAACATCACCTAGCAACATCAGCATTACCAGTGTAGCATACATCACCATCAGAACATGACTCATCTCTGTGATTCTGGACATGGGCGTCACCACCCAGGATCACTGCAAATAAAATTCACTGTTTTAAAACATTAATAAAAGGTAACATTGTCACTGACACCGTGTCATCATCATCGTGATCATCATCATCATCATCATCATCGTCACCATCGCTAAGGTAGCATTCCAGGCTCAAATGGAGAGAGTGATGAAGGATTTCATCATTGAATTTGTGTTTTCATGCCTCCGCACCGTCGACAGCTGTCGCCGGATGTATTGTGTTTTCGGGTTGTCTGTCTGTCCCATTCTCGTGAACACAATATCTCAAGAATGCCCTAAAGAGAATTCCTTTAGATTTGACACAGACGTCCACCTAGACTCAAGAATGAACTGTTAGAATTTGATGGTCACAGGTCAAGGTCACTATGGCCTTGTCCGTCGAATTTTCGTGAATGCGATATTTGAAGAACACAGTGAGGGACTTTCTTCGAATTTGGCACAACCTTTCACTTGGATTCAGTGATGAACTGTACAAATTGGTTCTCAAAGGTCCACTTGGACTCAGGGATGAACTGATTAGAATTTAATGGTCAAAGGTCATGGTCACTGTGACCTTGTCTGTTGAATTCTCATAAATGTAATACCTGAAGTGCACCTTAAGAGAATTTCACAAGATTTGGCACAAACATCCACTTAGACTCAAGAATGAACTGATTAGGCTTTGATGGTCACAGATCGAGGTCACTGTGACCTTGTCCATCACATTCTTGTGAATGTGATATCTCGAGATCACAGTGAAGGAATTTTTTGTCAAATTTGGCACAAATGTCCACTTTCACTCAAGATTGAACTGATTAGAATTTAATAGTCACAGGTTAAATGTCAGAGTCACTGTGGCCTTTAACCGTCTCATTCTCTTTAAAGGGATATCTCAAAAACACAGTGAGGAAATTTCTTCAAATTATCCGAAGGTCAAGGTCACTGTGACACTGAGTCCATTTCATTCTTGTGAATGTAATATCTCAAGAAGGCCTCAAGGGATTTTCCTCAAACTTTGAACAAATGTCCACTTGGACTCAAGAATAAACTGATTACATTTTAGTGGTTGAAGGTCAAGGTCACTGTGACCTCACAAAAAATTTTGCACAATTGTCTAATGGGATGAAAAGGATGAAGTGAATTGTATGTCCAGAAGGTCAAAGATCAGCTTAACTGTGATGTCATAATGTTCTGCAAAAATACATTTTTGGCCATAACTTAACAATATTGGGTGTCCATTTTGAAACTGAGCTGATCATATAGATATAGGGAGTACATACATGTAGATCAAGTGTCCAAAATTAACACCTGCCAATGCTGCGTACAGGTAGATTTTCTGTTTCTCAGAGGGCGATCTGCCACACTGACGGGCCAGTGTTTGTACCAAAACAGTCACATGATAAAAACTCTGCAGTCTGTACCACATTTTGGTGTCATTTATATTCGTCCTGCTTCTGTCCTCAACTGTCTGTCTATGTCAGAGACAAATTTGACACTCACAACCACAGGGACTAAATGATGCATTCAGGTTTGTCTACAATGCTTTGTATGACAAAGCATGTGGACGCCGAAGGTTGATTAAAATGAGAGTTCCAATGTTTTTCTTGTTTTTGTTTGTTGAAGTACAGCTGTCATTACTTTCTTGTTCTTTCACAACAGCATTTTTAATATCTAGCTGCTAAAATCACAACAATATCTGAATCATTTCTACACAGAGGAGGCGTATAACCATGAGGCGGTAATTCTAGTTAATTTTAACCATGACAACTAATATGAGGTGACTGGTCTGAAAAATTGAGCTTGTTATTTAGGGTTTAGCTCTTCACATGTGCATATAGCATTTTATCTTTAATGCAGAGAGTTTAGCAAAGAACAATGTTGCATATTTAAACGGTGTGCATAGAAAATTAGGTAGTGCAGTTGTACATTTGCTGTTATATGTGGTGCAAGTTAAGCTGATAGGAACAGGAGGAGGAGGACGGCTGACCCTAATGTTCTTAGAGCAGAAGCTAATGTGATGCTGGCATGAAAATCTAAGGGAAAGACATCAGCTTGATTTGACTGTGGATAAAAATACCTCTTGACAGGGATGTCCATGCACTAGTTGACATGTGAGAAGAAACAGACAGCGAAGTAAACACGTAAATCAATCTCCATCATACAAGACGTCGGCACATTTATTAAGTGCACTCTGCAGGAAACTTTGCAGAGAATAATGAACGCTGTACACAGCCTGCATGGCATGATCAATCTTGTTATTAAACATAGACAAGCACATTTTTGTGAGAGCCACGAACACAGTAAGTGCTCTCCTGAGCCGCAGAAAGCATCGTGTGATCACATGAGTCATCCTATTATTAGCAAGTGAGTAAGAACATATGTGGCACATGCCAAAAGGAGTCTACATGCTTGCTGCTTATGGTGAAAGCTTCTGGCAGCTCCAGTATGGCATGCGGTTGTATTTTCCTGGCATGGTTTAGGTTCACAGAACCCCTGAGGGCTACAGACAGATGCCAATGGTGAAGCAGTATGTTCAATCAGTCATTGGTATTTTTTTTTAGAATTATATCAAACTATATATAATGCTCTGTTTTTGCACCATCCTATAGTTTACACTATTTTTTTAGTAAGATCAACAGGCAGTAATGTTTGTATACTCTTCTCTCATGGTAAATGGCTCTCAGCCTTAAGGACATGATTTATGTGCCAGCCAGCACGGTACTGCGGGTGCCTCTGCTACCAATTAAGCCGATGGATGGTGCACACACATAAAATTTTAATCAAATTTGTACTTCTTCTGGGTCTATCTGCTCTCAGTCGTGTGTTAATCACCAAAATATCTCCCTCTCTTTGACTTTGAACTGTCAAGTAAGGGTTCAAAAATCCATAGAAATAATCTTTTATTGGTAAATCCACATTTAATAACAGAGAGCAACAGAAAACTGTCTGCTGACGTCATGTTGTTTGTTCCATCTCTGCGTTTTATCTCATGACTTAAGGCTGCTATGGACACCTGTAGTGAACACAAATTTAGGAACAGGTGTCAACATTAATCCGGATAAAAGACGATCTTTGGCACAAAGTTTTCTACTGCATTATCCAGCTTACAAGTAGCGTAGAGTTAGATAAGAAGAGTTAGATAAGAAGATCAATACTGCTCTCATGCCTGTTATATGAAGTAAACATAAACTACTGCAAGCAGTCAGTTCGGTTAGCTTAGCATGAAGACAGGAAACAGCTAGCGTGACTCTGTGCAAAGGTAATAAAACCTACCTTGTCTTGTTGCATTTATTATCAAGTTTTGTATTTGTGTACAGATGCTTATTCTTGATTTTGACATTTTTAATTTACCTTTAAGATTTGGATATGTATGTTTTTAAAGAATGCAAGTTAACAATAAGGACTAAAGCATTTATTCTCAAGAATGTATCTATCTAATTTAAACTTTTTTAGGTATGTTTGGGATTGTCCACTGACTCCATTGATTTTTCACTGCATGTGGATAATGTGACTAATTGCGAACTCACAGCCACTCCTACTTATGATGGCTTCCCTTTGTCATCTAGTCACCAAAACGTTGCAGCATTGAAGTCATTATTTTTGAAAGTTAGACACGCAGGAGTACAGGAGTCTTTCTACAAGTTTTTTTTTCCTCATCCGTCTTCAATGCGCCCGATTGAAATACTTTTGTATAAGTTTTCCCAACTGGCGCTCAGTAACGTAACGTTAGCCCTTCGTGGTTCTCTCCTGCGACTTGCCTGGATGCTGTCGGACTCGTTCAAAGTGGATCTGAGGACTTAAGTGGCTCGCTTGGAATGAAGAGTGTTGGGTGAAGGGAAATGAACTGATTCATGGCACAATTTTAAAAAAACATTCTTTCATCGTTGGGCTTGGGAGAAGTTAGTTAAGTATTTCAAGTCAAAGGGCTCAAGTCCACAGTTGCTAACAGAAGTCAACAAATGATGTAAGAATGCTGTTGAAGAAAGTCGTTCATTTCATACTCTGTATTCTTAAACATATCCTCCTGAGACCCGAACTTTTGTTTAGGATGCATTTTCAGTTTCTACTAGCTATTTGGGAACATTAGGACCCAATAAATTAAAAAAAAAAAAAAAAAGAAACATTGTCAGTCAGTACGTTAACATGCACGCAGTAGTCGAGCTAAGCTCATAGCTCGGCTAATCAGTCACGTCGGACTTCTTGTCTTAGCTGAGTATACATGCAGAAGAGACAATCGAATTTCTGACCACGAATGTCTGACTCCGCCTTGATAGGCGGTGCAATGTCCTTTTTAATATAGTGCATATTGAAGTGGTTCCGGTTGACCCTGAGAGAAATAATAAATTGAATTAAATAAATCCGCGTTTCGTGTTTTCCTGCCATCCATAAACTTCAAAATGTTTAGCTCCTTTAGCTGTTGGAGCATGAATGTAGTTTCCTCATCCGTCTAGTAGTGTGTCTTCTGCTTCTTGGTCGCCATGGTGTTTGTTTGTTTGTTTTTCTGGGAGTGAACTGCTGCTACGTCATCTCCTTCTTCTTCCGGGTGAAAGCCCGCGAAAGAAAAAGTGGTGCATGCACAGACTGCCGAGTCCGACTCCAGCTGGACTAGTGGATACATGCAGCAATAGTCTGATTTTCAGTTGAATTATCTAGGTGCGTTAGTCGAGCTATGGATAGTCCAATTTTAGTCAGACTAAGCTGTTTACATGCATTTAAAAGTCCTGTTTCAGT
>JAPZEB010000021.1:29747074-29757131 GCA_029783705.1 Chaetodon striatus
TCTTAAAAAGTCTTAAAATGTCCTAAATTAATTTTTTTTTTTTAATATAAGGTCTTAAAAAGACTTAAAATGTCCTAAATTAAGTTTTTTTTAATGTAAGGCCTTAAAAAGTCTTAAAATGTCCTAAATTAAGTTTTTTTAACATAAGGCCTTAAAAAGTCTTATATTGTCTTAAGTTCATTTTCTTTGGTCTTAAATATTTTCGGTCACATAACCGTGAAAATGTCTCCAGCCTGACAGACCCAATGTTTACAAGCATTAGACAGACAGAAGAATTTCAATAATCAATAGCATTAGATTTTGTTTTCTTTTTACATTAAACACATTAAAATTAATTGTCCTTACTGTTCATTTTGAACTGACGTCAGTGTGTTTACTTGGAAAGAGTACTTACACATGTGTGACACACACACACACACACACGCACACACACACTTACACACCTACCTATATATAATGTGTATTTCCATTGCAGTTTTGGTCTTAAATTCCATATAAGGTGGCATTAAAAAAGGTCTTAAAAAGTCTTAAATTTAACTTGGTTATATCTGCTGACGCCCTGCTTTTGCTGACCCAGTCTGTTTTGTATCCAAGTCTCACTAAAAGAGAAGTCTTGTTCTGAAATCTCTTTTCCACATTATCAAAATGCGCCAAATATTCAGAGTTGACATTAAAAAATGTTTTAGATAAGTGTAAAATATGCTCTCTGTACTCCGGCACAACTTACTATTGCTGGCACTGCTCTCTACATCTCTCGCTGACATTCCCACCATTTTCATCCTGCAACAAGTCGACTCTTGTGAGATTTCAGAACAAGTCTTCTTGTAAGCGAGACTTGGACCAGAGAGACCGGAACAAGCAAAGGGTGCAGAAAGATATTTAATTTCTCTGTGGGGTCCTTTCCATAATCTTCTGTCTGTGGCAAAAACAAGCACTTTAATTGGACATGAATTGACAGGACACACTGGACCAAAGTGGATATATGCAGCCTGTTTCACCACTGCTGGCTGCAGCAGTGTTTCTCAATACCAATTTAAAAAAAGTTATTCCCATGAGTCACTTAGATACACAAACATGAGAAAATAGGGTCTAGGTTGAACATTCAGTTACTTGTACAAAGACACAATTTCAACTAAGGGTACCTTCTCTGAAACATCCTACTTAAAACCTGATTATTGATGAGAATTGTCTCCCTCTCTCCCTTTTTGAAGATCAATAACCAGCCCCTTTGTCTCATTAATATTGAAGTTCAGTTTTCGATGAGAACTAGTCGATCACACACACTCCTCCACTCCACACACAAAGCACAGGTGGCTGCTAGTTTTGGTCTCCCTACAAAGTAGTGATTTTTCGATCGTGTATCACTTGGACATGTGTTGTGGCTGCATTTTTTGGCTGTACTATTATCTGCCGTTTCTTGTTTTAGTTCCCTGCTGTGAACCACCCCCAAACCTTGGAGCGAAGATACCTGGGAATCATCGGCGGAGCCCTGCTGGACCTGCTAAAGGTAGGGATCACAGTTCTGGCAAAGCTTGCAAGGCTGCGAAGATGTTTTTTTATTCCTGCCTTTTATCAGAGCCGATTTATTCCTGCTCACACACCGCTGTGAGAAGATAGTCTGTAACTAAAAAATTTCACCAACCACACATCTTATAATTGCATCATAATCATTGTGTTTACGTCGTGACTACATGATGCCTCTTCACGGCTTCAGCATCTCTCAGCTCATATCCTGGTTCCAGCACTGCTGTTATTGCTGTGTCTGCACTGTAAACAGGAGCTCCATGTCAAGAATGTGGGCTGTGCTTGTGCACTTGCGCTTTTCCCAGCAGATAATGACTCACTGCTAATATAATGTCATCTCAGGACTGACTTCAGCAAGGACAGGCATCTCTCTCATCACTAATCAGGCTTCCTTGAGATACTGATTTGACGAAATATGTTTGCTAATTGCTGATGTAAAGCTGTTGTTGCATTGTTGGTCTTTTTTGTTCGGCTGTTGTCCTGAGACAGAGAGAAAAATGGCTGCCTCCACAAAATGCAGTTACACAAACCATCTCCACTTCACAGGTTTTATTTTGAGTGCCTTCACACAGGACTCAGCTCTCATTATGTATTTCATTAAGAAAAAAGCAAATGTCACAAATCATATTTCACATCATTGTTTAGCTTGTTTGGTAAGACACAATTAAATGTAGCAGCAGCCTGACTTTTATGATAATGGCGATGACTCACAGTAGCATGACTGTTTCAGTTTGTTTGTGAGGTCTGGATGCTCGGGGTGTCTCCAGGACTCACGGGCTCCCTCTGCGTGTGTTTGTTGTCAGAACCTGCTGCTGCTGAACCCGACAGAGCGCTTTCTCACAGAGCAGAGTCTGAACCACCACGCCTTCCAGACCCTGCGGCTCGTGGAGCGGCCCGGCCCACCCACACCCACACCTGTACGCTCCTCCAAGAGAAAACCTCACCATGGAGACAACACCACCCCCAGCAGGTCAGCGGCGAGCACTGTGGACAGTTTAATCCTGTCGGTGTCTCCTTCTTTATATGCATATGGTTAATGTGGGTTTTTTTTTAATGTGAATGTGACCAGTTGTTTTCAGTCAACGACCCCCCGAGGACCATTATCTGCATTATCTGCTCTGTCATGACATTTTTGAAGAATGTGTTGCCCTTTGTTCGAAGATCCAGACATTTTCTGTTTGGTTTGGTTTCACTCAGTCATGAAGCCTATAAATAACACACTTTTGTTCACCAAAACAATAAAGACATGAAATGACACAGACTCAACCCAGCGTGAGACATGGACGTGCAGAAACACAAAATGAACGATTCAGATCCTGAAGAGCCTTATCTATCCACTCTGACTACACTACACTATGATGGTCTCTTCTAAGCTCAAACACCTGTACATAACCTGGTGATTGGCCACTTTGGTGTTTATGACTTGCTCCTAAATATTGAATTTAAAGTGTCCTATATTTGATTATTGTATTGTAATGAAGAATGTAATATATCGTCGTATTTTGTACAATCTAAAGTGGGTCTGTTGTTGTTTCAGACCCTTTCCCACCTGATAAAAAACTCACTAACACCAACTTACTTCTTACCCGGCATTAATGTCCGTGACAGTTGACTCTGCGGTCGTCACTGGAATTTATCTGCTGTAGCACCAATTAGCAGTGATAGAAACATAATACCTCAGTGGAAATGCAATTTTTTGCACTGTTTCCACAGGGTGTCTGCAGGTCCTTAAAAAGTCTGAAAATGTCTTAAATTAAGTTTTCTTAATATATGTCTTAAATTCAGACTTAATGGGTCTTAAATGTGTTCGGACACATTACCGTGAAAATTTGTCCAGCCCGACAGACCCAATGACTGTTTACAATCATTGGACAGACTGAAGAAAAAAAAATTTTTTTCCTGCGGTATTTCTCTGAATATTGCAATAATGATTAGCATTTATGGCGGCAATGACATTTTGTTTTCGAATTTAACTTAAAATGCAATTGAATTGAATTTCTATTTAACTGTAGACACCTTGTTTTAGCATGATGCTATGACACAAGGTGAAGCCTCCGTCCAAGCATCGCTAGAACGTCATTCCAAATTTGTCGACACCAAGTTCAAAAGAGACTGAATAAGTAACAGATTTAAAAAGAAGAAGCCGCCATAACGTTTTCACTGGCCTCTGTGCTGCTTTCTACTGTTTACTAACCTGTTTTCCCACCCGTTTGAGACACTGAACATGACATACCATAAAAAAATAAAAAGTCTACTTGTCTGCTGGCAATAGGAAGGGAGACAATCACCTGTTTTTTTTGGGTTTCTGCATTTAAAAAACCTGCATATACACACTAATTTTGGTCGAAGAAGGATGAAAGACCATAGTGATAGAAATAACATTCATAGTACGTTCCTGGTTGTATTATAGCCGTACATGATATTTTCCTGTAGCTAACATTAAGAATTTTTTTTCTGTTTACAAAATTATGGAGAAGCATCAGACTTCTGGACAATATTTGGAACCACAGAATTTCCAGATTAAAGTTTGATCTAGTAACCTCTGCATGTATGTAACTGAGCTATGACCTTGTATTCCAAAATCTGGTTTGAGCAAGTTTAGCATCCACTATTAAAGGCAAAAAAATGACTTTGATTGAAAATTACATTTTTAACTCATTAACAAATTCCAATCATCAGGATACAGAAAATGCTCACAATAAACTGCAGATTTAAAATAATTTATGCATATTACTTATGTGTTTTTAAGTAGAAATAGTAGTGGTCCGAAGATTGATCCCTGGGGAACACCACATGTGACTACAGAGCACAGAATTAGGTTATATTCAGCAAACTGAGTGAATCAATGGGCTACATACTGCAGTGTGTAGTGTGTTATTTCACTCTACAGTGAAAGAATTTTTTAAAATTTTAACTAGTCAAAAAATACAGAAAATAAATATGTGGTAGTCAACTTTCATGTTCAGTATATTGATGTAGATTCATTCCTTGTGTTCTTGCTCAGGAGCCATGGGGGAAAGAGCTCAGGAAGCCACCGCTCCAGCACCAGAGAGTGCTCCAGCTTGCCGCGGCACGAAGACCTCCACCCCAGCAACGACGGCTTTCTCAACGGCAACATGCCTGCAGCAATCAACCTCAGTCCCACCCTGCATCCCAAGAACTACCAGCCGCAGATCTTCAACCACTCCACCTCGTGCAACATGGACCTGGCCAGCAGCAACCTGCCCCATCTGCTCAGCCCCGGCGAAGCTAAGAGCAAGGGCGACTTCGACATGAACCTGGGGTCCAAAGTGTCCGACGGCCCCGGAGCCAAGTACCTCAAATCCAACTTTCGCTCACAGCAGAACCGCCACTCTTTTGTGGAGGGGAAAACCAACACGCTTCAATCAGGGGAGAAACACAGTCGACACAGCTACATGGAGTCTCACAGCTCCACGCCCTCCTCCTCAAAGTTCGGCTACCTTAACTTGTCCAAGAGCTATGGCACTCTTAGCGACGCCAAGTCAGTGGGGAACTTAAACGATGTGCATCTTTACGCTGATGAGCCTACGTCTCGTTATTTTCCCTCGAGCTGCCTCGACCTCACAGCCCCGAGCAGCCCGGCAGCTCGCCGAGTGGACAGACTGGGACCCGGCACAGCTGGCAGAGGAAGCATGCGCTCAGACAGAGAGAGCAACACCCTGGACTCGTCCTACAGGCGCTCATCGACCCGCCACAAGGGCTCCGAGGAGTCCAAGTCGCCAGATGCTCTGGACCCCGGGGAAAGTGGCGTGGAAAGGAGCCACGGTCACTCTCTGTCCGCCCCACACGACCCTCTGCCGTACGGTCAGGGATACACCAGCCCCTTCTCCTCCCAGCAGCGGCCGCACCGCCACTCCATGTACGTACGGAGGGACCACCAGAGGACACACGGAGCGGAGGAGGGGCTGGTGGTGGGGCAGGGCTTGCCCACCAGAGCCAGCAGCCTCCAGCTCCTGTCTCCGCAGCTGCAGCACCGCACGCTGCCTCGCCACTCTGGGGGCTCGTCCAGAGAGGAAGACATGAGCAGGGTCAGTCACCAGCCCACATCAAACCTCTCCACCCTTAAGGAAAGCCTGAGCCTACATGATCTAATCATACCAAATGCCTACACCAGGTTGTGTTGGATAACTCAGCCTCAGTCTCAGTTTCTACAACAAAGCAGCCAGGATTTATTCTGGTGGCGTCTGAAAATATCATGATCTGTGTTTAGGTTCTCAGCCAGATCTTTTTAGCCAGTTTCCCAGGTTTGTAGGAACGGCAGGATTAACAAAACCGCATCCAGTGGACGCTGCAGGTGTTAAGAGTGTGGCTTTCTTGTTAGGATATACAGTGAATCATGTTACCTGTATATTTATATATACTGTATATACACATATAGTATATATATAGTGTGTGCGTGTGTGTATTTGTATGTGTGCGCTGCAATGCTGAGCTCACATCATGCTTCATCATGTCTCCATTAACAGAGCGAACAGGCACCCACTGAGGTCACCCACAGCAGACCCCCAATAAGGGACTCCACAAGGGACAACACAGCATCTTTTCACACACAGCGGCAAAAAAGCGAGGTCCGACATTCTGCCTGCACCCACCATTCCCCACCCACATCCAGTCTTCCGAGAGTGCGGATGTGGGTGGATACTGCTGTCATGAACTGCTCTCTCTCTCTCTCTCTCTCTCTCTCTTTCTCTTTCTCTTTCTGTGTCTCTGCGCATCAGATGCCTCTTCATTTTCTCTGTGTGCTTTGCTTCCCTTTAATGTGACTACTTATGATTGCACAGTCAAGCTTGTCACCGGAGCACATTTCGGTTTGATTCTGAAATACATTTATAGCCTCTAGAGATGTTGTTTTATGATAATGACCACTTGTAAATCAATACGCCTCCTCCTTCTCTCTCTGTTCTTTCAGGTAAATAAAAATATCAGCTCAGATAGAGAGGCATGCAAAGCAGTTGGCCTTGAGTGTTTTTTTTTTTTACGTGACCAGGTCTTCTGTTGTGACTCAGGTTGGCTTGTATCATGACCAGCAAACAGAAGATGGAGGCTCCTCCAAAGAGAACCGCAACATCTACAGTGAATCCATGCCCAGGAGGGTGGGCAGCTTCTACAGAGGTTGGTTTAGTCACACTGATATCTCTGTCTTTCTTTCACAATAAATCATATATGTGTGTTGATCAGGTGCTGGCTGATCCTCATCCCTCATATACTGTATATTCTGACCCATACTGGATTTTCAGGCTAATACCAGTATTGATATTTTAGATATTTTTTAAGAAAGTTAGCATAAACATCTAATTTTCACAAGGATCTATTCATTTTGGTTATTAAACAAGATCCTACAGCCACACTAGCAGCTCTGTGAGGCTGTAATTAAAGGTACAGCTCACCCAGAAATCAAAAATACTCATATTTTTCCTCTGAGCTGTACTGCTGTTTATCGATCTACTAGATGGCACTTGGCTTGTGGTGCTCCACAGCCCTTAAAATACATCTTAAAAAAACCCAACAGTCAGAACATTGGCGGTTCGATCCACAGCTCCTCAAGTCAGCATGTAAAATGCCCTTGGGCAAGATACTGATGGCTGTTCCTTCAGTGTGTGAGAGCGTGTGAATGGTTACTGAGCAGCAGGTGGCGCCATGTATGGTAGCCTCAGCCACCAGTGTGTAAACGAGTGTGTGTGACATGTACTGTAAAAAGCGCTTTGAGTGGTCAGAAGACTAGAAAGGTGCTTTACAAGTGCAGTCCATTTATGACCCAGTGCATCTACTCATGCGCGAGGTTCGTGCTAATGGTGTCCTCCTTAGCTAGCTCAGTGGTGCTAAGTGAGCTAGCAGTAGATGCACACTTCCTTCTGCGCAGTGATACAGCTGGCAGGAGTAGCTCGTTAGAAAAAAATAGTTCCTATATGAAACTGCTCACAACAAGGTCTGTGGATTATCTTGAGTAACTGGGTCATGATTTCTGGAAAGAGATATTGCTGTTGAGTTTTTCAAATATATTTTTTGGCTACTAGAGCACCACAAGCTGAGTGACATCTAGTTCCATTAAACTGTAGAGAAGGCAGACATCCCTAAAGCCGATATCTCCAACACTCAGCAACTCACACCAAAACAATTACGACTGATAAACAGCACTACAGGTAAAAGGAAAAATATGTGTTTTTGATTTTCGGGTGAACTGACCCTTTAAGCACTTTGGTGCTTTGAGCTAAATGCTAACTTCAGCATGCTAACATGCTCACAATGAAAATCTAGCATGCTGATGTTAAGCAGGTGATATTCACCATTTTAGTTTAGCATGTTAGCATGCTAGCATATGCTATGTAAGTACAGCTGAGGCTGATCACAAGTTCTTTATTGGTACGGGTCATAAACAAACAAACTAAATATGTGACCTGATGATGTTGATAGATCCATCCAGTGTAGAGATATTTCAGTCTGGACTAATGGACTCACCAATTGACATCATAGATTTACAAGAATCGTGGAGCTAGTGTGGCTAAAAATTGATTTATTTTGTGACATAAATAATCAATTTTGATAAGAATCTGTCTGTTTTACCATTATATTTGATGTTTTTGGATTAATATCCATTGATAATATTAATGCACTGCTGCAGTGATGTGTATGTTGCTTTTTTTTCTTTTTTTAAGATCATTTTTTGGGCTTTTGCCCTCAGTCGATGGAACAGTATTAAGTGTGAAAGGGGCAGAGAGAGGGAGGGGGGATGACATACAGCAAAGAGCTGCAGGCTGAAATTGAACCCATAGCTGCTGCAGCAAGGACACTGCCTTTGTACATTGAGCTCTTGGGTGCCCTGTATGTTGCATTTTAAGGTTGTGCTAATTTTAACTCCTGTGTTTACTGTTGTGTATTTCAGATATGTCGTTTTCACTGGACAGGAAGGGGATGAAAAACTGTCAGACAAATGTAGTGGAGTAAAAAGTACAGTATTAACCTCTGAGGTGTAGTGGAGTAGAAGTATAAGGCTGCATACATGTAAATACTAAAGTAAAGTACCTCAAAGTTTTACTTAAGTTCAGTACTTGAGTAAGCTAGTTTTTAAATTACGTTGATGGCATGATGACAATCTGAGTGAAAACTGGTTTCATCTGATGTTTTCAGTCTGTTCTTGGCTGTGTCAAAGTTACATTGTGGTACTGGAGTGAACTGGCTGTCCATTACCGTGTCTTTTTTTAATTATCATTGAGGGAAACCAACACTGAGAACTTTCAAAGTCTGCATTGTGGCTTTAATGAACAGGAGTTTATGCTCTGTTTTGTTGTAGCTGCAAATGACCACAGCTCCACCACAGTCCTCCGCTCTGCTCACTGGCTTCTTTGATTAACATCCGCGTTATAAGGAGAATATTAAAACATATCCTGAACATTATCTGCCACAGTTTGCTCTGAAATAATTTGTGTCGTTTGAAAAACAAGAAACAGAATTTGTTTATTTTGCTCCACGCATCAAAAGGTGATGAACTTCTTTTGTTGTGTTTGTTTAACAGTCCCGTCTCCACGGCCAGACAACTCCTTCCATGACAGCAGGGGTCAGAGCCGGAGCTCGGACGGCAGCAGTTTGTCGAACCACTCCAAACGTCAGCCAGCGTTTGACCCCTGGTAATTATTCCAACCAAAACACATTTAGTTTTGTTTACCAAAGAATATCTCCTCTAACGAAGGTTAAATTTGTTCATTGGGCATTGCTCTGCGAAAGGATTACATCTGATATGTCATGGTGGCTTTAAAGGTAAAATACGTAATATTTTTGTAGTAAAATAATTATAACTGACTAGATCCATATTTTGTATTTTGTTTAGCTGTGTACTTAATTTATCCCAAATGTTTCCGTTAATGTTCAAACACAGGTAAAGGTGCGTTCGTTTGGTTGCCTTATGTCCCTTTCACCCCCTGTAGTTGCACTAACTCCTGGGAGGACACTAGATGATGTGTCAGAGAGCAAGAAAGGAATCATATAGTGTCACACATAGATTGCATTCATTTTGCAACACAGTAAACCAGTAGAGACCTAATTAATCGATTTTATATTTTGATATTTATCCATTTTTCTACAGTGTGCCACTTTGACAAAAGGGCCCATACCAGCCTCCAAGTGAATGCATACAGTAACGTTCAGCACATTCATAAAGCTATTTTTACTGCGATTGCTTTGACCGCGTATAACAGTGCTGGACAGCCCCACGACTGATTTTGCTGAATAACCTTAGTTACAGTAGCTGTATGGGTACTCGACTCATCCAAGATAATGTTACTTTAGCTAACTTTATTATTACAGCTTTGTCTTTGAGAATGAAAATGAACACATGTGACTCAGGGGCCTTGTGAAAACGTGGTTTTCCCTCCTTCGTGCTTAAAAAAAAATCCCATCCACACAAGCACTGTGATAAAAAAATCCAAATGAAAACACAAAACACAATTAAAATGCTGTCAAGAGCGTGTCAAACCAACAGGCGAGGACATATATTAATCAGGAGAGACTTGTTCTCATA
>JAPZEB010000021.1:29794007-29805468 GCA_029783705.1 Chaetodon striatus
ATTAGAGCGGTATCTGTCTTCTCATCTCTCAGCAACAAAGTGAACAAGTGTACTTCCTAGATTTAAAAAAAAAAAGAACTATAATTGTGATAGATAGTGGCGTAACAGTGGTGAGAGTAGTCTGTCTGAAGCCTGCTGTTCTGTCTCCTGCATGTCCTGTGAATGAAGTGTCTGTATGAGGTGGCTGTTACGACCTCAGTGTTGTCGTTTTCTAAGCTGTGTGCGTTTCTCTCCCCCAGCCCCGTCATGAGTACTTTAATGTGCCTGTGTACTGATTGGCTGCCATCGCTGCTGCTGCTGCTGCTGCCGCTGCCGCTGCTGCTGCTGCTATCCACCCTGCATGCTGAGCTCCTCAGTGCCTGGCACCTTTCTCTCTGCCCTCTGAGCACCTGTCATTGCCATGTGGTTTGGGGGCGTTGAGATATTCTCAGCTCACTGTTCAGTTCCATACATGACAGTCATGATACGATATTGTCACAGTGTTACAGGTAAAATGAAAAGTACGGTACATGATGAAAACATTTGAAATTTCATCCATTTATACAGAAGTTACTCATCAATATGTTTATTAATAATATGTAATGTGTTGTGTGGTGACATATTGTGACATGCCTGTCATTCGCCAACTTATTATTGGTTTCAGTGCACCAGTTGAACACCTCTCTTTATTATTCACTGTAAAAGAAGCGAGTTTGCATCACGTGCCATCATGAACCAAAAGTTTTAACTCAAGGTCCACTTACTAGATTTTCTTCATCAGTGAAGGAAAGTACGGCTGTAAGTGGGCCCAGTATTAATAACTTTTTTAATCAATAAGTTCTGAGTATTAAGAAGTTTTTTCTTAACCTTTTTCTAAGCTGAAGATTTAACCGTCATCCTCAACAAAATAGTCCTTTTTGTAGTTTGCAGCTGGGTAAAGATTTTATTGATAACATTTTATGTAGACAAAAAAAATTAAGAAAAAAAAGAACATCCACAGAGCTTTTAGAAAGGTGCGAAATAAAAAAAATGCTATAAATTATAATTATTGTAAATGTTTAGTTTACCCCTGTATGTTTGGTTACTGCTTCTAACAAGGCTAGTTAGCCAGTAGTATAACAGCATTGGTATCACATGACATCTCGGTGTGGTCAGCGATCACTTCGTAGTTAAGTTGGGGCGCAAATGGTCGGTTCATCTCTCCAGTTAGCATGAGCTAACACAGCAGCAGTGGCTAACATCTGACACAGACTCTGTTAGGTAACGTAAATGTTGTGATGCTAACAGTCAGCCTTGTAACTGTGCATATGGGCGGACGCTGTCCCCGATGCAGGGCTCACACTTCTGCAGCAGTAATCTCAAAGTGAAGGCGGACGCAGAATAACAGCAGGTGTCTCATGTTAAACAGAGAGAGCGGGGCAAGTCATGAGAATAAGGTTACTACGGGCCGGCACCAGAACTTGGGGGTTAAATATAATAAAAATACGATGAGACATAAAACAAATAAGGCTGAAACTTTTTTTTGTCATGGCACATTGCAAAATTAAGCTAGCCATATCCTAAGATTACTATAGCGCGAGAGTACATTACGTCTGGGTCACATTGTCTGCTCGGAGCAGCACATGCACCGCAGAACCTCATGTTTTGTTTAGTTTTTTTTCTCAACAAAGTAGGTCAGAGCAGCCACATTGTCTGCGTGAGCAGTGCTGCTCATGCACAGCTTGGCTGTCGCTCACCTGCGGAGCATCTTGAGATTCTGAGTCCAGCCTATTTTTTTTTTGCGTGATGCTCGTGGTTTGGCACCGCTGCAAGCTGGAGCAGTTCAGTGAGGTAGCCATGATGTGATGCTAACGCAGGCAGTGTGGCCCTGGCGTTACATGATGCTTGAAATCCAACCGCACAAAGTAACGCACATCTAAAGCAACTGTGTAGCTGCTTGTGGCAAAATAAATTCATGACTCTATCACAGAAGATTCATCACTTGACACGACTGAGTCTGTCTGTCTATTCGACTATGAAATATGCAGGTCGTGCAACAAGCTGGCAACCAGTTCTTTGAGTAACAGCAGTGTGGTGATGTTAATTAAGGGGTTAATGGTGCGACATTTAGTGCTAGTGTTATCAATAACACCTTTGAAACCAGCGGCTTTAGTTTTTGGTTGAAATAAAATCTGTATACTTTTGGATCAGGATGGCATCTGACTGAAAACCACTGATTTAATACTGGTTACATTTATCACACTGAGTACTCAGACTGAAGTTACACAACACAAATCATTACAGAATTATTCACTCATGATGGATCTGTTCTCCACAACATCCCCATTTATTCCTCTGTTGATCTGTGCTGTTGCCACTCAGAATATGTGGGGAAAGTCTGCCCCCTGTGGTGCACTAATGTGTCTGACTGTGTTGAAGTGCTCAGCACATCTTAAAGACACGAGTATTTAAGTGTTAACAAACTCTCTGAAAAGAAATACTTGAAGACCAGATCACAAAATATGATCATCTGAATTCTGCTGTCACTTCAACACAGATTTCATGACTCATCACATTCACACTGAACTGTTCATTGTGTCCAAGAGGTGTTCATCCAGTCAGTTATTGGGTCCCTCACTGCTCTCGTCTGTGTATCGTGTCTCTTGTGTATTTGTTGGTCACAGTTTTGTGTTTATCTTCTCACTTCATATCATATGTGTTTGAATTTTAGGTATTGTCCTTGTTTTGATTCATAGGAGTTGTGGTAATGTTTTTTAAATCAGCACAAACCTAGTTCAGACCGTAGCACACACTAGAAGGTCTAATAGCTTGTTAATATTTTAAATGTTATTTTTTAAATGTTTTAAATTATTTATAGAACCTGATTATTTATTATTTAAATAAATTGTGGAAACTACTCTCAAGGTAGGTTTTTTAGTAGAATTAAAGCTGGGGTAGGCAGTAATCTTTCCCTTGAAAATACTCCCTCCTGCTGCCCTCTCTCCTCTCTGTCCTAAGCATCTCCCTCTAGACGACAAACGGGCACATGCACGCGCTTCATACAGTAACCCAGTGTTCCCTATATGTTGATTTATTTAATATTATTTCATTGCGCAGTCGCACGCAGCTCATTAGCTTAGCCCCTCTTTGCACTGCTCTTTCTCCCTCTGCTTATCGAAACCACAAATGAGACAAGAGTTACCTGCCAGCCATCCCATGGTCCCTCCACCTCGCTCCCCCTGTGGACTGCAGGAGAGCTGGCAGTAGCTCTGGAGACTGACCTCCAGTTACTTCCTATACTGGCTCAAATTTGGCCAGTGCTAACCCCCCAGCCCTGGGTGACATGCAGGCTTGTGGCCAGCAGCAGCGCGGGGTCTAACCTGTGTAATGTAATGGCAGCAACAGAAAGTTTGCTGAGCCGGCGAGGAGTTGGGGCTGTCTGTTCCCCCGGAGCTGGGCTTTGCACTGGCTGGATTTTTTGCTGCAGCTGCTGACTGGGGGTCTGTCTCCAGAACAGCTGCCCGCTCTCCTCCCGTTGAGGTTGTCTGTAGCAGCGGGGAGTGAAGTGGAGATTAGCTACATGAATGTGAACTTGTAATCGCAGGTGTGAGCCTTTAGCCCCGTTGCCACCAAACCCTTTTGGTATGGTACCATGGTACCTAGACCCTAGTGTCTCCACCGCAATCAGTACTCTTAAATGTGGGCGGGGTTGTTGTCACTCACTGCTCCGTCCAGCACTCTCTGTATTTCCTCCTTTATCAGTCTGCACCTGGTTTATCGTCCACAGAACGAGGCTGCACGCTGACATTTTCTGAACAAAATAGACCAGGCTGCAGTGAGAGTCTCTCTCCATGGGATATTTAAAAATAACAGCTTTGTGCATTTAGTCCTTCTCAGGCAAGCTCAGGGGTTTAGTGTTGCTGTAGCCCAACTACGCTCTGACATGCTTTTTTCATGCATTTCATATGACCTGGTCGAAATCAATATTTATAAACATTTTAAGATCCGCTCATTACCAAAAGTTTATGTCATAAAAACTAAAGTGATGGTAAAAGTTGTTAAAGTGAAATTTGAGGTGTGTTGATGGATTCGTGTCGTCAATTTTTTTTTACCCCGACTACAGAAACAGGGCTTATGTTTCCACATGTCAATGTGTCAAGCTGGCTGTCTGTCAGCAAAGCTAAGAATATATGGTGAACCAGACCAATAGGAAAAGCCTCTTATGTTTCATGTCTTTTTTTTTTTTTCGTAAAGATTTATCGGTTAGATATCGGATAATGTCAGTTTGACTATTGAAAGTTAAATTAACCACAACAATTTATACAGCAAAATTACACTGTAAATTGTGGGCTGTATTTTTAAAGTGTTACCAACATGTTTTGCTCTTATGAAGGTACAATAAACAGTACATATATTTATACAAAGAATTTGTAACTTACAAGATGCATTAATATAATAAATACAACTTGAATGGCACCAAGAGAGGGCAGACTTCAGCCAAGGCCAAATGCCATCTTGCAGTGTAAACAAAATTGGAAAATAATTTGTGTGTCCGCCCCATGATTCATCTCCACTTCACAATTTAATGGGTTGTTCCTTGGCCCATGACTCACCTATCTGACAAGTCTCTTCAAAATTGAGCTAGTAGTTTTTCCGTAATCCTGCGGACAGACAGACCGAACTGAAACATAACAGATAAGATAAAAGAAATGCGAAATAAAATGCTCACCCTGATGTCTGGGTAGAACAAATGTTTTATCCGTGGAGTCCAGTGATTCAACTCTTAGCCTCAGCCAGAGTCACTGTATCTTGCCAATAAGGTTTTTACTTACGAGCAACGGCTTCTTCACTCTTCAAGACATGGAACTGAGTGAAAGACTGAGCTCCTGCGTGTTGAGATAAAAACCCTTCAAACCGACCAATTTGTGTGAAATCTTTCCCTCGCAGTCGATCATTTACACAGATCACTATCCAATCAAATCACATCATGGAGTCGACTCCCACGCACTCCTCCTCAGGTGATCTAGATTCCAGGAGTCACGTAAGAACACTGTGAAATTCCCCAAAAGGTCATGTAATAAACACTATTTGCTCCAAGTAGGTGTTAAATGTATCAGAAGCCAGACAGTGAGATTTTTATTTCAAGCCTTAATTGTCAGCAGATAAAGGCTGAAAAGATATTTCCTCAAGCAAGAACAATAAGGGCTTTGAACTGACGAAGAGCAACTCTGTATTAATTGGGTCAGTCTATGAAACCCTGTCCTTTGTGTCTCTAAGATAGTCATGGTAGTGGTGGTATTGGTAATGATGATAGCGATTGCTGAACACAACACCTTTTGTTATGTGAGTGACACTGTCCTCCCCCAAAAGACGAGCACACAGGTTTTTTTTACAGGCAGCCATTACGACCCATATGTATGTTTTTGTTGTTAGGCAGCAACTAGGGTGGGAGGGAGGGGAGGTGGATGGGTCAAACAAGCACCAGAGTTTCATCCAGCAGTTCGATGTTTACCAATCACACACACTACACACTACGAAAGGTAGTAATGTAGATGTATGACATGTGTCACATGAGATATGTAACGTTGCCTTTGTAACAAACGTAATTATATAAACCATGATGTTTTTTCAAAACCCAACAACATAGTTTTAGTGCAGCCGCGACTGTTTCATGACTGTTACAAACTACACTGTATGCCAAATTATTATGCAAGTTGCCTTTTTGTAAATATTTTAAAAACTATGTTAACAATCATTTTCAAATTTGTTAAGAAGTCAGATAGTGAATAGATTTCTTCAAATGTGTGGTTAATATTTTGCTTTTCAAAGTACTGTAGGTTGTATTTTTAAATAGCCAAATGATTATGCAAGTTGGTGATAAGAGCATTTGACTTGTGAAAAATAAAAACTAGGCACCAAGGTTTTATTGGTTGAAAATAATATTTTCTACAACTGGATTCAAACTTCAACAAAAGCAACAGTTTCCTTTACAATTGTAAACCTTTTAATGTCTTTGAAACATCTCAAATATAAAGCGTTTCTCAAATGTCCAATATAACCTCCTTTCCTTTCAGTGAGGGTCAGAAGTTGCTGGTCAACTGATTTAGTTCGGTTTCTGATGACTTCTCAGCTGACACTGTGTGCTGCACCTTGTATGGCTTTCCAAAGCTGGTCTTTTGAGCTGTATTGCTTGCCATCATTGTAAATCATCTCTTTTATAATGGACCACAAGTTCTCAGTCGGGTTGAGATCGGGTGAGCAGGCAGCCCAGTTCATGAGGCGATCGCCTCTAAAGCCCTGAGATGCCAACCAGTGGAAGGAAATATGTCTTGAGGAAAGTGCAGCACCCCTCAGAATTCACTTTTGCACCATCCTGAAGCCGGAAAGGACCAACAAGTTCATCATCAGCAATGGCAGCCCAGAACATAACACCACCACCGCCTTCTTGATGTCACAGTCGCGTTGGAGCGGCATGGCCACTTGAAATCCAACCAGATGCCCACCCATCTGGTCCATCTAGGGGTCTAGAATTATAAATCGATTTGTCAAGGTCTGTAAAGCCCTATATGAAGTTATTGCTCATGCAAACTGAACATTTCCTACTACTGCATCTTCACATTGAAAGCATATAACCTTGGAAAAACTAGTAGACTTTTATTGTGAAGTTGTCACAGGAAATAGGAGGTTGATCAGTGAGATTATCAAACAGCTGTCAATCTTTTTTGGCATGTTTTGACAGCAGATCATAAAGTTTTGGTCAGAGAGAGAGAATAAGTCTCAAAGAAGAGTATAAATCACTTACAGTTTGAGCTCGGCTTGAACAGAGTCCCAACACTTTTGTGCTCAGTCACGCGGCTCGTGTGTAATGAGACTGTACTGAAGTATTTTGAATTGTAATGTTTTATCGAATACCCATGTGTTTGGGAAGTACTGATCATACGGCTGGATAAATGAGACTTGGATTACACTGTATGAGTTGTGTGAGAGTTTGTAGACAGATATTTTGATGTAGTTTTGCTGTTGTTAAACGCAATCCTCGTTTGCTGTAACTCATAACGAATTTTCACTGTTTTTGGATTCTCCGTTCAGCATGGTGGCATGCAAGGAAAACTATGTTTCTTTAGATGAATTCAACATTAACACGCGACGAGCGATTGATATACACATGGTCACTTTGCAGATAACATTCCCTAAAACTCCAAATGGAAGAAAAGGTTTTGACCAATTATAAAGACCAATAATATTGAAATTAAAAGACAATTAGGCTGTTTTAATGGTTTAATTATGTATTGATGACATCATGACATCCAATGTTTAGTTTTTAATAGACAAGTCAACAACAGCATTAAAACATGGCCAAACAAAATATGTATGCACTGAAAAAAATATCCCACAATGGAGAATAGAAAGGAGCCCATAAAGTGTCCATAGCATGTGCACTACTTTTTGCTAAAAATCCCACAATGCATCACTGTCATAAAAGGAGATAATCAAAGGATTTACAAGGAGGTGATTTTGAGTATTGTTACGTGTTATTTAGACCCTCTGTATTCCTAATCCAGACGGGAGCCATACACCTCCACCTCACACAGACTCAGGAACTCTTCCTTGTCGGGGATGACGATGTTAACGTAGCGACCATCAATCCCATCACATTTGAACTCACTGGTAGTACCTGCTGGGATACTTTTGGCCACAGCACACCTGGAAGATGGAGTAGATATCACATGGTTAACCCCAAAAATATAGTCTATGTTGCTTTAACAAGGGGCACGCAGCAGTAACAGACTTAAACTTTAGAAAGTAAAACCAGATCAATGAGATGGAACAATTAATAACATCACACAAGTCTGACATTTAAAAAAGAAATAAACAGTCATTTATTCCACAGTTCAGGCGCCGTGACAGCAAATACACCATCACTCTTGATTTCAAATGAAGGAACTGAGGGAAGAGTTTTCATTAGACACCAAAATTCACACCCTTGTACGTCTGGCCAAGGAGTGCTGCGATATACCAGTACTGACGATAACCGTGATATTCATAAAGGAATTACTGACATCATGTTAAAGATACACATGTTAACATCGTGTAAATAATCTAGTGCGTCTTAAATTTCTTTCTGTTCTCACTTTGTCTAACTCCCCCACCACCATCTGGTTGCCCTTTCACTGTCCATTAATTGTGATTTCTCTTTTTGCTACAGACTCTCTCTCCCTCTTTACGCTTGTATTAGCTTATGTCGGTGAAGATGCTCAGTCATCCAGGTCATGGTAATCTAAGGGTCACACCTACATTTGATTTGGTTCACTTTCACACTGCACTTTATAAAGCGGACCAAACCGCCTGGACAGCGTCACGCAGTTACAACAGCTGCTCGTTTGGGGATGGTGTTGCCCGAAACAACCTCTGATCATGAAGAAAAAAAACATGAGAAAGGAGAAAGCCCGGCACATCGATTGGCCAGGACCAAAAACAGAAATCCATCCCCTTGAGCCGTCTTGGTCACCGCAACAACGATGGAGCGACACCTAATTAATGCAGTCTGCAGGGTTTCTGTTTTTACCAGTTTTTACTGTGTTTTTGACATTTTCCAACTTTTTCTTTTTTTTACCTCTGCTTCTCCTGGTTCACGCTGTTGGCTTTGTTTGTTTTTTCTACCCAAAATGCAGTGTGCTCTACGTCATTTCTTCTCTTTGGTTCGCTGGATAGTCCGATTGCATTTCCCACTGTAAGCAAACCGCACCAGGGTTCCGAGTGAACCGAGACCCCCAGTTTTCAAGCGGCCAGTGTTCACTCATTTGATCCGCACCAGAGTTCAAAATGAGCGTTCACACCACTCCAAACGAACCAAACTGTCCCTGGAAGCGGACCAGGGTTCGTTTAAAGTGGACCAAATAGCGTGTAGTGCTTCCATAACATCATACAAGTCTGACATTAAATAGTGTGAATGCATCCTTAAGTGCTATATCATAGACAACTGGACTTGCTTGAGTTCGTTGAAGACGTTTCACTTCTAATCCAAGAGGCTTCTCCAGTTCCTCTTGTAATAGATGAAACATTAAGGTATCACCAAATGTAATGAGGGAAACATGAACATCTGAGCAAAATACCGCAGCAGTGTATCCAGTAGTAGCTGAGGTATTTCAGTCTGGAACAAAGCAGTGGGCTAAAAACTTCAGTAAGGGCGGCTGTAAAATATGTTGAAATAAAACACGAGAGTGTATCTTCAGAAAGCAGGGACTAAATGAACATGCTGTAAACTACCTGGTGTTGTTGTTGCCAAAGTTTTCAAGAGAATTTCCAATGCGGATCTCGGCTCCGTTGAGTCGTTCTGCTTCTTCATCTCGGTTGGTAATCTTAACAGAAAAGATTTTGTGGGTTTTGCCCAGGTCCAGTCGCCACCAGGGGCTGACGTTGTTCTTTGTGTGAGTGCAGGAGCCCTCCTCCCACTTGGGGTTAGGATTCCCATCAATGGCATTGTAAGCATTACCAAATTCAAACAGTGACGACTGGGAGGCCTTTCCTTGGAGGGCCAGGTTCTCTCCTGCAGAAAGAACACACATTCAAAAGTTACCAGTCCTACCCAGACCTCTTTGCGGTTGTTGATGGATTTAATTTTTCTCAGTGACACAGTTGGATTTGATTTGCAGTCCTAATGTGGGATCTAGGATAAAAATTTACAATTTAATTAAAGGACAACGAAATGTATCACTCACTTATGTTGAACTACATTTAAAATCTAAAGCTAAAGTTTTAATACAGACCAACAATGACAAAATGAATAGGCTGTTTTAATGATTTAATCGTATTTCAGTATTTTGTAAGACCAAGGTTCTTCACCTTTTTTGGGCCAGAAACCCTCTATCTCTTTTGCGGGTCCCTTACCACCCCCCATCAATTAAAATGTAGGCAAACTGTCTTCCTTAAATACCAATGTTGATTATTATTCTGTTATATAATTAAAAAAGCATGTCACTGAATACCAAATCAGAGATTTGATTAAACTGAACAGTTGGAATATCATTATCATTAGTTTTGAGAGAGCAAAAAAGCCATGTGAATAGAAATAGGTGAAATATTGAGTGCGTTAAACAAACGCAACAAACTTTATTTCATCATTACATTAATATCGTAAACACGCGGCGACTAGTCGACTAATGACCCTGAATGATAACTACTTGTTGACGAGGAACATTCTTAATTGGGGGCAGGCCTACTTATATCTCTTGATAATTAATCTGTTGTGCAGGCATGTATGGTCAGAATGTTTGCAGGTGCTTGGCGGGAATACAAAACACACGGGAGCAGACAGGAGCTGGATTAGGAAAACAGTCCTGTAGTGGTTCTGAATATAAGATTCATAATAAAGGCAGGAGTTACCACCATTTATATGATTACTAAAGTTCCTTAAATAAAAATGTGTCTTATAAGCACGTTCATTTATTAATACGTAAGATTTTGTATTTGGCTGCTGTTTACAAGAAAAATAAAAATCACCACATACTATTCACATTTATTTATGCACCAGCTCAAATTCTCACCAGTTGGGGCACGGTACCCGTAGACTTCCACTTCGCAGAGTGTAACGAACTTATCAGAACCTGGTACAACCACAGTCACATAACGTCCCTCCACTCGGTCACTAAAAGTCAGAGTGTGTGTTTGGCCTGTACGAGATGAAGGAATTTTTGCAGCCCTAAAAGAGAAAGAGAGAAACAGTGTTCTTCAGGGTTGTAACTGAGTGAAGGGTTGATTCTCTAAAGTCAAACTGAATATTGAATTAGGGAATTAGAGCCAGCCTCAAGTGGCCATTTGATGAACTGCTGTTTTAGCACTTCGGCATGGCTTCATTTTTCAGCCTCAGATTCCAACTTGGTTAAAATCCAGGCTTAAAACATACTTCAACTCTTTCTCTCAGAATCTGCCAGTGATGAGCATCAAACAGTGCAGAGAGACGCTCTAACACACAAGTAAAAGGCAAAATCAAAGTCTTTAAAATGCAGGATATTTTCTTACACTGGGTTTGAGGCACCATTGTCTTCTAAAGAGTTGCCGATATGAATCTCTGCTCCGTTGAGCCTATATGCACAGCAGTCTCCTCTGTTGGTGATGCTGACAGAGGTGACGATGTAGGAGTCCAGCAGGTCCACTCTCCACCAGGGGTTGGTCTCTTCATCAGTGTGGGTGCATGAGCCAGAGTGGAAATGAGATTCACGGTTTCCATCAATGGCGCTGCTGGCATCTCCAAACGCATGCTCATAACGATTTGACTGCGTCGCTTTTCCACGCAAGGCCACATTTTCTGGGGTTGAGACCAAAAAAAAAAAAAAAAACAGCTAAAATTTAAGTTTGAAGTTTGTCTGTGAATTGATAATCTTTAATTAGACAGTCACTCCAGAAAATCACAATCTCGCGATTAAAGCAAATTCAACGAAAGTCCACAATATTTGCGGGGGCTGGCATTTTTTCAAAAGTCCTGCTATTTTTCCGCATTTTCCAG